>JAVJIF010005803.1:0-156451 GCA_038442645.1 Agave tequilana | reverse complement strand
ATGGATCTTCTTTAAGATTATAGGCTAAGTAAGATAAATTGGAGAGATAATTTTATCTTAAATTTTTTGCCTTAGATAGTATGCACTTCACACTTACACATTTTTAGGAAAGAAACAAAGACCTAAAATGTCATAAAGCAAAAATAAATAAAAAATATATATTATATACGAAGAGAAAAATCACTTATTAGCTGGATAATTATGCCTCAAGAAGCATGATTATTCACGCCTAAACGGTGGTCAAAAGAAACAAATAATCCCCCTTAGTTTTGTGGCCTTGTTTACTCGAGTCCTTAAACCCGATGGATGTTTTCTGATCTGGTGCCCTAGGACTGTCTGTTGGGAGTCATCGGTAAAGGCTCGCTACATGGGTGAACTAGAAAGCCTAATGAAGCTAAGGGAAGAAATATAATATATTATATATATATATAAATATAAATAAATGGCTTGATGGTTAGAGTTGAAATCCCAGAAATTTTCACTATCACAAAGTGCATATTATCTAGGTTTTATGAAGATAAAAATATTCAATCCAATTTTGAATTCTTACCTTAATTGAAGACAAGATCTTGCATAGAGATTAAGTTTAAGAAGACTAATTTTTGGTGGACTTATGACCTTAGATCGCTTATTTTTTTGCAAAAATATTTCTTAAACTTGTCTCTCTGTCAAAATTGTGTTTTCAAAATACTAACATTTGTCTTCTTTCTTTATGGATTTTGTGGGTGCAATCTGCTGAAAACCCTCAGGAGACAAAAACTCCTCCTCTAGGGATAACCTAGAGGTTTAACGGCTTGTTGCATACGCTCAGTGCAATCGCGTCACCTGCAAAAGTGGTGTAATAACATTTGTAGTATAGTTTTTCTTTTTCTTATTTTGCTCGGGACGAGCAAAAGGATAAGTGGTGGGGGTGTGATTAGTCTACAGTTCTGCATTATTATATCTTATTTCCCTACTGATTTATGAATAAATGTCGGTCTAAACCATTTTTGATCTCTCTTGCAGATAATCAAGACAATGAGGGCAAATGGTTTATAAGAGCTTAATTAAAACCATTTTCGGGTAATTAAATCTGCATTTCTTGGAGGCCAAGAAAGGGATCTTCTAGAAGATACATTGAACCTTGACCCTTGCGCACAGTCAGACGAATATACGGATGAAAATACCCGAATCGGAAAATATCTAGAAGGTCCCCGAAGCGCCGTGCATCCCCACACCAAAACCAGGGACCTAGGTCCCTAGTATTGCTGCGAAAATGCGGCATAGCCGTGTTTCCCGCAGCAATTTGCTGGGGCCACACGTCGTTCTTCGACGCATGGCCACGTCTCGTCTTCTGGAACCTCCTTTTGCCTATAAATAAGGCAAGGTTTGGCCAAACGCAAGCAGATTTGGTTTATAGGCTAGGTTTCTCTCTTCTAGTTGTAGATTAGGATTTTCTTTCTCTTTTCTTTTGTATTTTCTTTTTGTTTTTAGATCTTGTAGTAGGGCTGAGAGATTCAGAGAGAGATAGAGAGAATATTAATGCAATAGATGGTAACAATCTATTTAAAGGTATCTCCTTTCTTCTCCAATGTAATCTTCTCCATCTTCTACATGATACTTAGTTAGATTTTTCTCTCATGGTGACTAACTACTAACCACTAACTAGCTAACCACTTACTTGATAATCCACATGAATCTAATAGCCTCTGCAAGGCCTTGCTCTTGCAAGAGCCATTGATGGCTCATGATGATGGGTTTCTAACATCTAACTTGCTAACTTGCTAACCACGCTAACCTCTCTTATTTCATGCTTGCTTCTAATGGTTTGATAATCTAATGTTTATATTAGCTTGCTCTTGATGCAAGTTTGAATGTGAAGAACCATTTATATTTGTCTTGCTTTGTATCGTCTCTTGAAGCCAAGGATTAGTGATGGCTAAGGATCAATGTGAGGCAACTATCACTAGAGGTTAGCATGTTGGTGGAGTAATTAGTGTTGGCCCAATGGCCTTCCACTCTAGTTTTGATATGATCAACACTCATGTAGTTATGTTTACTAATATTCTTGTGTTTCTAAGTTTCAGATCATTAACAGGATATTAGTTGGTGATTAGCTTCAACAAGGAGTTTAGAAAGCTATTCATGATGATTCCGGTGCCAAAGCTTAAAGATCATACCTTTGCACTTGGAGAATCACGGAGTTTGGACCGAGTCTACTTGGAGATGAAGATCGTCAAGAAGACTTAGGTATCCTAGTTTAGATTATGAGTTTTAGATCCATTTGTAAAGCTTAGTATAGTTGATATGCTCAAGTGCACAAAAACACACACGTTTTATGATTTGATATTTGGTTTTTATGAATAGTTGATCAAAACCAAGTTTACATGTTTTATATGTATAGTAGATGTATTCTAGTTATACATACATGCTTTAACTTGGTAACAAACTTATTTTGATATCCCTATTCATGTTTTGGAAAATCAAGTTTGATAAAAATACAAGTTTTGTTTTTGATAAAATTTGCAAGACACAAAAATAAATTGATATGTTGTATATTGTCTTGAAATTTTTATCACAGGTGTATGTTTTATATAAAATGATAAAACAAATTTTGTGAATTTTTTTAGAAGTGTTAAAAGATTTTTAGAAAATATTTAACCTGTTTTTCTGACCCTGCACTGTGCCTGCCAGCCAGTTCGGTCGACCGGACCGGTCGACCGCACCAAGTGGCCGGTCGACCGGGTCGGTCGACCGATGTGCACAATCGTGCACGCTGGCGACACATGTAGTCGGTCGACCGGACCGGTCGACCGAGGTGAGAGCTCTGCTCTCGGGATTTTTCGGTCGACCGGGCCGGTCGACCGCTAGTGCCCAACGGTCACATTTTTGACCGTTGGCGGTCGACCGGGCCGGTCGACCGGTGGCTGTCAGAACTGCCACATCAGCCTAACGGCTAGTTTTGTATAGGGGCTATATTAAACCCCATCTCTTTGGGGATTTTGGCCAAGTTTTTCAAGAAGAAAAATACCAGTTTTCTAAAGTGATTAAAAGAGTTTTAAAAGAGTTTTAAGTGCTAACAAGATTTATTCTTTTTGTTTTTGGGTTTTGGAAAAATCAAAGAAATTGGAATTTGGGATTTTGTATTGGCTTTCATTCTTTATCTTTTACAAGAAATTTCCAAGTGTTTTTCTTTGAGTTCTTGTTTTCCAAAACACATTGTTTCCATACTTGAGCCATATCTTCTATCCTAAACTATTAGGATCTTGTTTTGTGGAAAAAGAGAAAAGAAAGTGTTTGAGGTTGTTGTTGTAAACCTCTTGTGTTGTAACCCTCCTTTTATTTATGATCCCTCTTCGGTAGAGGTGATCGGAGTGGTATTGGTTTGGATCCCTCAAGTGTGAGGTGATGGGATTGTGTTTGTAAGCCTCTTAGGTAGAGGTGTGGTTGTTGGTTGACACCTCTAGTGTGAGGTGTTGTGGTTTGTATTGAGAGAGGATTTTGGTACTCCTTGGGTTGTAAGAAATCCTCTTCGGTAGAGGTTCCCTCGGTGGGAGTTGAGATAGTGGAAATCCTACACGGTGGTGTAGGCGGGGATGTAGAGCAAGGTGCTCGAACCTCGAAACAAATCTTGGTGTTTGCGTTGTGATCCATTGTCTCTCTAACTCTCTCTCATTTACTTTGTGCAAAGCATCATACTTTCATAGCATTCATATTATATACATTGCTTGTGTTGCCTTGCATCTTTCATATTGTAATTTATCCTTGATTGCTTGGCTTGATTGTGTGTGCACATATTTCATATTGCTTGGATTGCTTGTGTGTGTGTGCCTAACTTATACTCATCCACAAGAGCTTCACATAGCACCTCAACCCATTTCAAGGGGAATCAAGGGGAGTTAGTCCAGAGCCTCGCAAGGGGAATTCGGCTACACTTGTTGTACTGTATTAGTTTGTGCATATTTGCATTAGCTTCCGCATTTAGCGCACTTAGTTTGCATTAAGTTTCTTAGATTAGCATTCACACCTATTCACCCCCCCTCTAGGTGTTTTTCAATTGGTATCAGAGCTAGTGCTCCTGATACTTAGCTTAACATCCTAGGAGTGATCCATTTGCTTGCTAATCTCATTTGCATTTGTTTGTTTGCACATTCATATATAGTTTACCATGGACTTCATGACCCTCCTAGCTTTGACCCTTCAACATTGATGTTTGGAAGTATAGGATGTCCATGTACCTAAAGACCCTAGGTTTGCATGTTTTCCTTGCCGCCACCAAGAGATGTTATCTTGGTGATAGCAATCATATAGGGGCCAATGCACAAGCCCTAGAGGCTATTAGAAGCACACTTCCTAAAGATTATCTTTTATGTGTTTCTAATCTTGATTCCGCTTTTGCAGTGTGGAACAAGTTGACAACCACCACCACCTCCAAGCTTCAATTGCCAATCTAAGAAGAGGAATCTAGCGGAGAATCCGAACCTCAACAATGCTACATGGTCCAAGGGAATGACTCCCTTGAGGTACATCGGAAACTCAACTAGATAGTAATGATTGTGCTAGTTCTTCAAATGATTTTGTTGATCCCCATGCTTTAAATGAAGAACTATCTATTGTTTGTGAAAACTAATAAAAATATAACTTGTTGAAAAAGAAGAGTCTAGCATTAATAATGAAAATAAAAATTTGATTGCTAGACTTGATGTTGTTTTGCAAGAGAAAGAGGAGATTGCTAATGAAAGGGATTCATTAAAATCTCAACTTGATCTTGCACTTAAAGAAAATGATTTTTTTAAAATCTAAAAATAATTGCCATGTTCTTTTGAAGAAAAATGAGACTTGTCTTCAAAAGTTGATTTTGTTTTAAAAGAGAATGTTGATTTGAAAATAAAATTATTTCTATTTCAAATGATCTAGATGTTTGTTTAAAGAAAAACATTGTTTTGCAAAATAAGATTGATGCCATGTTTGCCATGCTAGGGTAGTATCACACACTTCACCTATTGCATGCCACACTTCTTCTTCTAAGATTAATGATGATATTTTGTTTGCTTAAGAAGAAGGTTGATTGTTTGGGCTCCACTATGAGCCAATGTGCCTTGAACCACACTCGGTTGGAAACCTTGGTTCGAAAGAAACAATTTCCATCCTTTATGCATGCACACCCTTCACGGCATACACATGCTCCTCACGGACACACCCATCACCATATGTATGCTCATGTGTACACTTGTACACATTGTGGTCGTAAGGGCCATCTTGCTAAATTTTGTTATGATAGATTAAATGTTTCAAATTTAGCAAAGAAATTTGTTTGGGTTAGGGAAGGGACTAAGCCCCATGGACCCAATAAGATGTGGGTACCAAAGACCACCCCTCCTATTATTTTTGATGTAGGTGTGGGCTCTCACATGATGTGAGAGTGATGACACCTTGGAGTGGATGCGTTCCGGACTTCATGAAAATCATATGGATGCATCACTTTCAAGGGAAGAGATGATGGAGAGGACCACAAGTTTTGGAGACAATGAAGTTGCCTTGAGGTTTTGGTAACGATTCCTAAACTCCCATGCTTTCATATTCATTTGTTTATAGCATGTTTTTGATGTCTATGGATTAGTATGTTCATTCCATGTTTATTAGATCCTTGACATACATGTATAGTATTTGAGACACATATGCTTATATGAACCCATATTTAGTGTTCTCACTTTTGTTTAAGCTACAATGTACATCATGAATCTAATACATGTGAATTTACATAGTAATCATGTTTTAGTTTTATCATGATGACTTTTATATTTGTTTTGATGCTTCATGTTTTGAATATATGTTTAGATGTTTGTTTCATTAAGACTAGTTATATACTTGTACATAGAGTGGGCTACAAATAAATCTATATATGTTTGGGCTTGAATGCATATTTGTACCCATTAGATGTGCTAGTATAGTCTAGTTTTGATGATCCATACATTTTAGACTTGTATTCATATTCTTGGATTTATATGAGTTTTGATTTCATGTATATGTTTATTTTGCCAAACTTGAAGATATACATGTATACCCCTTGAGTCATTTGCCTTTCATGCAAATCTATATATATGGACTCAATTGTGTTTAGGGATATGTATGTATACTTATTGTATTGACAATTCATACATATACCTTGAATTGAAAATTGTTTGTTATGAAAATTTAGTCTTTCGTGATTTTCAAGTTTTCATGTGTTCATGTTTAACTTCATGTATATGACCATCTTATCCAAACTATTGACTATACATGAGTATCCTTTCTGAGCCACGTGCCTTCATGCATATATCTTTGTGGACTCATTATGTTTTGGATATGTATGTATACTTTAGTTTGTATTAGACATACATATGCCTTGAAGATTAGATAGTTTTGATGATTTTCATGTTTTAAGGAATAATGAGCTTAATGAAAATATTTTTATGATTATGATATTCACACTTTATTTGTACACTCACCTTTATTGCTTGCTCATGTTTTGTTTTCATGAGTCTTATTTATGCCTAATTGAACTTGAGTGTTTGATATGATGTGAATTTCATGTTTATGGAAAACAATTTGTTTTATTCCTTGCTTGAAGGATTTCGTACTAGTTAATAAGTTTTCCATTTAACTAGTTGCGATGTTCTTCACTTTGGTATAGTTTTTCAAACAAAACTAAATTTCAAATCTATTTTTGAAAACCCTACCTTCCAAGGGCGGTAGGATGGGAGATCATGTTCATGTATGCCCTAAATTGAAAATTTTTAAAACTTGAATTATGATTGGGTGGTAGATAATATGATGTATACACTTGAACTATTGTTATGTCAATTGGTATCATTGAACTCTTTCAATTGGTATCATTTTGATCTTCTTGTATACTCATATATGTTTTGTATGTATGTATGCTTTAAATTCCAAGTATATCAATTTCTATTGGTATCTATCTTTCATACATATATATGTTTGTGTTTATGCTAGTGCTTGAGTTTCAATTTTGTTTAAATTGATTACTTTTAAATTGTTATCAAGACTATGCATGACTTTAGTTTGTATTTCATAAAGGGGGAGAAAATATGATTTTGTATTTCAATTGGTATTTGTACTCCCACACTTTATGATTAAAAGTTGTTTATATGTTTTTAAAATGAACAATTCTTACAATTGGTATCAATGTTTCTATGTAAAATCTTTTCAATTGGTAAATATTTACAATTGGTATCATATTTAAGAAATTCAAAATTTGTTTTGGTTTCAAGATTCATGTTTAAGAATTCAAGACCTATGTTTAATTACAATTGGTATCTCAAAATGTTGTTTAAAGAAAATATTCAAAGTTGTGATTTGTATTTCCTATATGCAAGGAGAGCTTAACATCTCTCTTACATATAGATTCATGTTGAGTATATTATAAATTGAGGAGCTTGACAACTCTTCTTTATATGATATACGTGTGTAGGGGGAGCTTCACATCTCCTCTTATGCATTACATAATATGTGTTATGTGAATTGGGGCTTGTCATCCCTTCTTCATGTAATGCATATGTGTAGGGAAGCTAACTTAGCGTCTTCCTCTTCATGAATGTATATAGCATATAACATATATTGATTCTTATTTATTGGTATCAAGATGCTTCATTGACATATTTTAATTGATATCATGTTTGTAGTCACCCCTTATTGATTTTGTTTTTGTTTTAGACAAAAAGGGGGAGAACATTGTCTTTATTGTTTTGTTTGACATAAAGGGGAAGAAAGATTTTTACCCCTCATTTTATCTATGGTTTTGATTGTTTACCCCTTTGTTGATGATTGACAAAAAGGGGGAGAAGTATTTGAGTTTTGTTTTTATATATGCATGATTGGTTTTTGCATATACCAAGTTCATGCATAGGGATAGATAATAAATATATGATGCATGCTTTTGTTTAGTATCATGTGCTTTCATTACATATCTATTATGTTTATTGTGATGCATGAGTTAAGGGGAGCTTCTTTGAAGCTTAACTTTAATCCATGCATATATAACTCCATGAGTTTTGTCATCATCAAAAAGGGGGAGATTGTTGGCCCAATGGCCTTCCACTCTAGTTTTGATGATGATCAACACTCATGTAGTTATGTTTACTAATATTCTTGTGTTTCTAAGTTTCAGATCATTAACAGGATATTAGTTGGTGATTAGCTTCAACAAGGAGTTTAGAAGCTATTCATGATGATTCCGGTGCCAAAGCTTAAAGATCATACCTTTGGCACTTGGAGAATCACGGAGTTTGGACCGAGTCTACTTGGAGATGAAGATCGTCAAGAAGACTTAGGTATCCTAGTTTAGATTATGAGTTTTAGATCCATTTGTAAAGCTTAGTATAGTTGATATGCTCAAGTGCACAAAACACACACGTTTTATGATTTGATATTTGGTTTTTATGAATAGTTGATCAAAACAAGTTTACATGTTTTATATGTATAGTAGATGTATTCTAGTTATACATACATGCTTTAACTTGGTAAACAAACTTATTTTGATATCCCTATTCATGTTTTAGAAAAATCAAGTTTGATAAAAATACAAGTTTTGTTTTTGATAAAATTTGCAAGACACAAAATAAATTGATATGTTGATATATTGTCTTGAATTTTTATCACAGGTGTATGTTTTAATATAAAATGATAAAACAAATTTTGTGAATTTTTTAGAAGTGTTAAAAGATTTTTAGAAAATATTTAACACTGTTTTTCTGACCCTGCACTGTGCCTGCCAGGCCAGTTCGGTCGACCGCACCAAGTGGCCGGTCGACCGGGTCGGTCGACCGATGTGCACAATCGTGCACGCTGGCGACACATGTAGTCGGTCGACCGGACCGGTCGACCGAGGTGAGAGCTCTGCTCTCGGGATTTTTCGGTCGACCGGGCCGGTCGACCGCTAGTGCCCAACGGTCACATTTTTGACCGTTGGCGGTCGACCGGGCCGGTCGACCGGTGGCTGTCAGAACTGCCACATCAGCCTAACGGCTAGTTTTTGTATAGGGGCTATATAAACCCCATCTCTTTGGGGATTGTGGCCAAGTTTTTCAAGAAGAAAAATACCAGTTTTCTAAAGTGATTAAAAGAGTTTTAAGTGCTAACAAGATTTATTCTTTGTGTTTTTTGGGTTTTGGAAAAATCAAAGAAATTGGAATTTGGGATTTTTGTATTGGCTTTCATTCTTTATCTTTTACAAGAAATTTCCCAAGTGTTTTTCTTTGAGTTTCTTGTTTTCCAAAACACATTGTTTCCACACTTGAGCCATATCTTCTATCCTAAACTATTAGGATCTTGTTTTGTGGAAAAAGAGAAAAGAAATTGTTTGAGGTTGTTGTTGTAAACCTCTTGTGTTGTAACCCTCCTTTTATTTGTGAATCCCTCTTCGGTAGAGGTGATCGGAGTGGTATTGGTTTGGATCCCTCAAGTGTGAGGTGATTGGGATTGTGTTTGTAAGCCTCTTAGGTAGAGGTGTGGTTGTTGGTTGACACCTCTAGTGTGAGGTGTTGTGGTTTGTATTGAGAGAGGAGTTTGGTACTCCTTGGGTTGTAAGAAATCCTCTTCGGTAGAGGTTCCCTCGGTGGGAGTTGAGATAGTGGAAATCCTACACGGTGGTGTAGGCGGGGATGTAGAGCAAGGTGCTCGAACCTCGAAACAAATCTTGGTATTTGCGTTGTGATCCATTGTCTCTCTAACTCTCTCTCATTTACTTTGTGCAAAGCATCATACTTTCATAGCATTCATATTATATACATTGCTTGTGTTGCCTTGCCTTTCATATTGTAATTTATTCTTGATTGCTTGGCTTGATTGTGTGTGCACATATTTCATATTGCTTGGATTGCTTGTGTGTGTGTGCCTAACTTATACTCATCCAACAAGAGCTTCACATAGCACCTCAACCCATTTCAAGGGGAATCAAGGGGAGTTAGTCCAGAGCCTCGCAAGGGGAATTTGGCTACACTTGTTGTATTGTATTAGTTTGTGCATAATTTGCATTAGCTTCCGCATTTAGCGCACTTAGTTTGCATTAAGTTTCTTAGATTAGCATTCACACCTATTCACCCCCCTCTAGGTGTTTTCAATTAGTAGTTAGTAGCCATGAGATTTCTTTCGTAGCATTCCTCATTCTTTTTACTTTTGTTTAAGAATCATTTCCAAAACCTTTTTATCATTTTCTTATTAATGTTTTCACCAACTTCTTAGTTCATCTTTGTTTCATCTTCTTTTAGTTTTCAAAACCATTTCTCTTTATTTTCACATCACCGTTTCATCGCCTTCTCACTATCACTTCTAGATTTCTTTTCTTTCTTTTTCTTTTCTCATTCTTTAACAAAGAAGACTTGTTAACATAATACGTGAATAAAAACTGTTAATACTTCTATCACCTCCCGTCCCTGTGGATTCGACCCGTTAAGCCAATGCTATAACGGAAGTATCGAGGGAACATTAGCACACATACATATTCATTTATTTCATAAAATACACGTTTTTGAGTGCTCGTTCCGCTTCGAACAGCCATCCCAGAGATGGCGTGGGCAGCTGTAGATGGCAAGCAGCCGATCAAGAGAGTGGCAACCCGAAGCCCCAAGGAAGGGGTGCAGGGGTGTAAGTGTAGTTCAAAATGGAATTTTTGGAGTTGTCAAAACGGGGTTCGGAGAGTGAAGCTATAGCTCGCTGGAAAGAGCACTCCGAGGAGAGAAAGATAACATGGTTGCTAGTGGCCGAGGTGGTGTAGGTGGTGGTGAAAATGTTGGAGAAGCTTTGGAATTAATGGGTTCTTGGTGGAGAAAAGAGAGGTAGATAGCAGAGTAGATGGTGTTGTTGTTGCTGTTTGTTGTTGCTAGAATGGAGAAGGAGATGGAGAGAAGGATGCTAGAGAAGTTAACGAGTCAAGGGCTACCAGTAAGGGCGGCCAAGGGCAGCAATACTGCTATTTCCATGGGTGCGTTAGTTTGATGAAGAAGATGAAAAGATAAATGAATAAGGGAGAGAGAAAAAGGTGGTGTGTGAAAAACACCTAGAGGGGGGTGAATAGGTGTTATGCTAATCAAATGCACTTTTAAAAACTAGTTAAGATGTATGATGCAAGTGGTCACTCAAAACAGGAAATTGAAGCCGAATTCCCCGTGAAGGGCTCTAGAACTTCTCCTCTTTGATTCCTCTAGATTATGAGTTGAGGTGCATAATTGCTTCCTTGTTGATATGAGTATAGACCGAAAATGTAAGAAGCTGAAATGAGTGCAATATAGAAATACAAGACAAGTAGTAGCACAAGTATAAGAATATAAAACAACAAAGAGCAAGAAGAAATCAATCGTAAACACAAGAGAATTTATTTCGAGGTTCGAGCCATTGCTCTACGTCCCCGCCTTCCCCACTATGAAGGATTTTCACTAAATCCACAAAAGGAACTTCCACACAGGAACCTTACACTCAAGGGTTTACAATTGGTCTACACAAGACCGGAGTACCCAACTCAAACAATACTATCCTCCACACAAGAGGAACCACAACTCAATGGAATACAAGTCACTTGGTGATTTAGGAAGACAACAAACACTCTCTTATAACTTCTTATAGAGTGGAGTATGATTTTTGGCTCAAGAAGTAAAGTGAGAGGAAATTTCAATAGTAAAGATTTAGAAGACTTGAAAATCAACTGAAAAATTTTGCAATAGAAAGAACTTAGAAAATGAAAAGCAATGAAACACTTCTTCTCTTTGAAAACACTTGAAACTTGGATATTTTTTCTAGTGAAAAACCAAAGACCCATGACCTCTATTTATAGGCAAAGGATAAATACCATTCATAAGTGATACTAGGTCATTAGGGGTGAGTTTAACTACTTGGAAACAAGAAATAGCCATTGGAACCTATAAAAAAACAAAACAGATTCAAAATAGAGCCGTTGGTGCCAGTCTGGACAGCTGCCAGTCGACCGGCCGGTCGATCGGCAAGCCACTGGCAAATAGCCGTTGGCTCCGGTCGACCGCCCGGTCGACCGCAAGGCAAATTTAAAAAGAGGATTTTGAACTGCTGGTCGACCGGCACAAACAGAGAGTAAGTGCCATGCAGTCGGTCGATCGGTCGGTCGACCGCAGGGGTTGACGGTCTACCGACCCGGTCGATCCGTTAAACATGCACGACACGGCCACGGTCCAAAAGGCCCGATCGACCGCCCGGTCGACCGTTTTGGCCTGAAACAGATACGGTCGACCGGCCGGTCGACCGGTATGGCCTGAAATATGATTTAAATAGATTTTTGAACTTGAAAATATTTTTAAAATATTTTTCATTGGTTTGAGGGTTATGTAGCATAGTATAGGAGATAAAATAGATGTTCTAAACTTGATATAAAAATTTGAAAAATTATGAAATATGTATATTAGCCAAACATGCAACAAAACCAATACTACCAAAAACTTGTATTTTTAAAAAATATTTTTTTTTGTGTAACTTTTTGAGCACATATATCATATCCTTATTCTTTAACATACTAAAATCTTACAAGGGTCTAGGTGACTACAAGATCTTCAATTTGTGCTTTTCTATATGCATCGTTGAGTTACATGAATTCTTGATCCCGTATTTGAGTCATCTTGAGTCAACACCGCCTTACTTTAGGGGAAGAAACATCTTGAATCCTAAGAACGCTGAAATAATCTTAAACACTTAAACTTGATTAGTACAAATAACTATATATGTTTTTGTGATCAAAACTCTAAAACCGGGTGATTATAACCTTAGGCCAACAATCTTTCCCTTTTTGATGATGATAAAACATATGAGTTATTTTAAAAAATGTGAAAGGAACTTGAAAAAGCTCCCCCTCAAATCATGCTATCTATCAAGTATAAGAAAAAAATGAACTTTACAAATTATAACAAAACTGAATGAAAACGTATGCATGAAAAAGAACTAATAACTCAAAGTATTTCTCCCCCTTTTTGTCATGCATCAAAAGGGTCAAGTCAACAAAACATTTTGAAGAGTATTTGCAAAAATCTCATGAATCCATAATACAAATATTTAATTCACCATAAATAAATGAAAATCTATTATAATCGAGTGGTTTAGTAAAATATCCGCAAGTTGAAAATCGATGGAAACATAATCAATGTCAATATCACATTTTTCATAATGATCTCTAAGAAAGTGATATCGAATGTCAATGTGCTTTGTCTTACTATGTTGATTTGCATTTTTAGTCATACGAATAGTATTAGTATTATCACAAAATATTTTAATAAGATCATAATGGAAATCATAGTCAAGGAGAGTGTGTTTCATCCAAAGGACTTGTGTACAACGATCCCCGGTCGCAACATACTCCGCCTCGGCGGTGGAGAGGGCTACAGAATTTTACTTCTTGGAAGACCATGAAACAGGTAATTTCCTAGAAACTGACAGGTTCCACTAGTACTCTTCCTATCTACTCTACAACTCGCATAGTCAGCATCCGAAAAACTCGTCATGAAAAATGTCTGGTTTTGGATACCACAAACCCATTCCAATGGTGCCTTTAAGATATCTGATAATGCGTTTTACCACAATCAAATGGGACTCTTTAGGACACGATGGAAATCTAGCACAAAGACAAACACTAAACATAATATCTGGCCTACTAGCCGTTAAATATAACAAACTACCAATCATGCTACGATAGAGTTTAATGTCTACATTTATACCTTGCTCATCCTTGACAAGCTTGGTTGTGGTAGCCGTGGGAGTTTTGCTTGTCTTAGCCCCTTCAAGCCCAAATTTCTTGATAAGTTCCTTTATGTACTTGACTTGATTGATAAAGATCCCATCCTTCCATTACTTGATTTGGAGACCAAGGAAGTAGTTAAGCTCGCCAATCATAGACATCTCAAATTCCTCCTTCATGCATGATTCAAATTCTTTGCAAAGTGTTTCATTAGTAGAACAAAATATAATATCATCACATATATTTGAACTATAAGTATATCATTTTCAACATGTTTGGTAAACAAAGTAGTATCTATTTTTCCTTTAGCAAAACCATTTGAAAGAAGAAATGAAGAAAATCTTTCATACCAAGCCCTAGGGGCTTGTTTTAAACCATAAAGAGCTTTGTCTAGTTTGAAAACAAAATCTGGATGTGTAGGATCAACAAACCCGGGGGTTGTTCAACATACACTTCCTCTTCAATAAATCCATTTAAGAAAGCACTTTTTACATCCATTTGAAAAAGTTTAAAATCTTTATATGAAGCAAAAGCAAGTTTTATCCGTATGGCTCCAAGCCGTGCTACGGGTGCAAAGGTTTCCTCAAAGTTGATACCTTCGATTTGAGTGTAATCTTGAGCCACTAGCCTAGATTTATTCCTAACAACATGGCCTGACTCATCCAACTTGTTCCTAAAAATCCATTTTGTGTCAATTGTTGGTCTATCATGGAGGTCTAAGGATAAGATGCCAAACTTGGTTGCGCTCAACTTGATTGAGCTCCTCTTGCATGGCAAGCAACCAATATGAGTTGCCCTCGACTTCGAGGATGTTCTTTGGTTCAAAATGAGAAATAAAAGCATAATGGCCACAAAGATCAGGGAGCTTGGAACGAGTAGTTTCCCCCTTTAATACATCACCTATAATGAGATCCTTGAGATGATGTGGAGTGAATCTCCAATCCTTTGAAAGTGGTTGAGGTGGCTCCACTTCAACTTCTTGATCTTCACTTTTCACATCAATGTTTGGCTTGTCTTCTTGCATATTTGAGTCCTTCAAGGTTATCCTCTCTATGTCTTCACTTAAGGAATCTATCAACATTCTCAGTAAAAATATTAGATTCCTCAAACTTTACATGTATAGATTCTTTAATGGTCATTGTAGATTTATTGAAGACTCTATAGGCTTTACTAGTGTTAGAGTAACCAACAAAAATAGCTTCAAAAGATTTTGCATCAAACTTACCTAGATTATCTTTAGTATTTAAAATAAAACATTTACAACCAAAAACTTTAAAATAAGAAACATTATGTTTTCGTGAATAGTAAATTTCGAAAGAAGTTTTTGAAGCATTTTTGCGAAAGAAAACCCTATTTGATATGTAACAAGATGTGTTACGGCCTCGGCCCATAGATATTGAGGGAGACCGTATTCATTTATCATAGTCCTAGCCATTTCTTGAAGTGTTCAATTTTTTCTCTCAACAACTCCATTTTGTTGTGGAGTTCTAGGACAAGATAATTCATGTTTACTTCCATTGTCTTCACAGTAAACGATAAAGGATTGGCTATTGAATTCACCACCTCTATCACTCCTTATTCGTAAAATTGAAGAATCTTTTTCCTTTTCAACTCTTTTCCTAAACATCTGAAAATGTGAAAAGGCTTGATTTTTATGTTCTAAAAAGAAAACCCAAGTAAAACGAGAAAAATCATCAACCAATACAAAAGCAAAATGATTCCCACTTAGACTTTTGATTTTAGTAGGACCAAACAAATCCATATGAATTAACTCCAAAGGTCGTGATGTCATGATATCCTTGATGGATTTGAAAGAGGACTTGGTTTGTTTTCCAAGTTGGCACGCATCGCAAATGTGGTTTATTCTAGATAGATGGTCTAAAGAAATATGGCCTAGTCTCCTATGCTATAACCAAGAGTCATCATAGAACGCATTCAAACAAGTGGCATTAAATTGCATATTAGACATGTCAATCATGTATACATTGCTTTCACGAAACTCGAAAAGTATACATGCATTAGTTTTTCTATCAAATACATTACAAGCTACGTCATCAAAAATCACATTAAAATCTTTATCACAAAGTTGACTGACACTCAAGAGATTATGCTTGAGGCCATCAACTAAAGCAACATTTTCAATCATAGGAGATGAACTAAGTTTAATGTTACTTATACCAACAATCTTTCCTTTGGAACGAAGGTGACGGTGCCACCTTCATGGTATCTTGATAGGGTAGCAAAGTTATTGATATCCCATGTCATGTGCCATGAGCAACCACCATCAAGATACCACCGCTCCCTACGTCTTTGAGCTTTAGAGTGTACCTACATCATGTAACATAATTGTTGACTTTGGTACCCAAATTTTCTTGCATCCTTTAATGTTAGCATTACAAACCCAAACATGATTATTTGACGCATTTATTCTATCAAAATAAAATTTAGCTAAGTGACCCTTTTGGCCACAATAAGTGCATGCATAATTTTACCATACATGAATGCATGATGAGTGTGAGGAGTGTGAATGTTTGGTTTGTGCACATGTTTGGCATGATGAGAGTGCACATGTTGTGACTTGTGAGCATGGGTGTGTGTAGCATGAGTTTGTTTCTTTGGGATATGTTTCTTAAGAAACATAGCCTCCAATCTAGATTTGTCAAATTCACACTTCTTTAAAATTTCTTCTAAAGAGTTAATTTTGTTCTTTAGCGTACAGATCTCATCTTTATCTATTTGTAAAAATTTAACTTTACAAGAAATCTTATAAGTATTAAAATATTTTGAGTAGAAGTGAGAATCAAAAATAAATCATTCTTTTCTTTAGTGAGTATGAAAATTTTGTGGTTAAGAGTTTCATTTTCTTTTTTCATTTTTAAATATTTCTTTTAAGAAAATCATAATTATGAGATAATTCTTCAAAAGATTCTCCTAATTCATCCATGGATAATTCACAATCATCAATAGATGATTCGGGGATTACCGTATTTGTGTTTTCATTTACCATGAAACACATGTGAGCCGTGTCAACTTCTTCGGATTCACTCTCCGAATCCCAAGTAGCCTTTAAACCCTTCTTCTTGTATGGCTTCTTGAGGTGGAGGGTTTGCTCTTATTTTTTGGACACTCCGCAATGATGTGCCCCGGCTTCTGACAATTGAAGCAAATGATCTTCTTTTCTTCCTTTCCTTGCCATCCTCTTCTATTTTAAAATTTTACTTTGTTGTACATTCTCTGAACATTCTTCACAAGAAGAGAGAGATCTTCATCATCCTTTTCTTCATCATCTTCGTCGGAGTAGGTGGAAGAGCTTTTGAAAGCGATTGCTTTCTTCTTTAGAGGAGCCATCTCTTCTCTAGCCTTTCTTTCCATCTCATGGGTCTTGAGGTTCCCAATAAGACCAATGAGCTCCATTTCCTCCTTGTCGTTGAGCTCCTTCAAGGTTGTAGCTTTGACTTCCCAAGATGGAGGGAGTGCACGAATGATCTTCCTCATTTTTTGATCGTTGTCAATATCATCACCTAAGAAAGCAAGCCCATTAGTTATTTTTGTAAATTTAGTAACCATCTCATCAGTAGATTCATTTTCTTGCATAGTAAAGTTTTCATATGAGGAACGTAAGAGGTCAACTTTAGCCCTCTTAACTTGTGATGTTCCCTCATGAGTGACTAAAAGGTGAGTCCAAATCTCATATGCGGATTTGCAGTGTATGACTCTAGCAATGTCATCATCATTAAGAGCTTGGAGCAAGACATAGTGTGCTCTAGCATTTGCGTCAAACTCTTTCGTGGCAATATCAGACCAAGTGTCCTCATCGCCAAGGGGTGCGCTAAAAGGTTTAGTCACCGCCTTTGCAACCCGGCTTCCTAAGGATAGCAAAAACACGGTCATCTTAGCCTTTCATATGGGAAAGTTAAGACCATCAAACTTGGGTGGGGTTTTAATACCTTCGGCCATCTTTACTAATGAGGATGAAATATGAAAAAGATGATTAGCAACTTAGGATCTCTCTGAGGTTGTTAAGCCAAGCAACTAGAGACCAAAGCTCTGATACCAATTGAAAAACACCTAGAGGGGGTGAATAGGTGTTTGCTAATCAAATACACTTTTAAAAACTTGTTAAGATGTATGATGCAAGCTGTAGGCTGTCCAAAAGTTACTGGAGGACAAGCCATTGAAAAGCAAAGTTTCAAGCTCTAGATGCGAGGGACTATCACCCGCGTCTCAGCATCGAGGCGCGTTGGCTCGACACCCGCGTCTCACCATCAAGGCGCGTCGGCCTGACACCCGCGTCTCATCATCAAGGCGCGTCGGCCTAACACCCGCGTCTCAGCATGAAGGCGCGTCGGCCTGACACCCGCGTCTCAGCATCAAGGTGCGTCGGCCTGACACCCGCGTCTCAGCATCAAGGCGCGTCGACCTGAAACCCGCGTCTTAGTTATAACCGCCTTGGTTAAGGGACCAATTACTGCCCACACGTAAGGGAGACCAGCTCCCATCGTGGCGTGTCTTCAGCAGGCACGTGGGTTGGTTACCGCCCATGTAGCGGGGAAGTTGGCTCTCATCGTGGAGTATTTTTAGGGGGCACGTTCACCCCCTAAGACCTCTATAAATAGCCTCGTCACTATGAAAAAGGGGTCGGACCCTTGGTGATTAGAAGAAATCGAAGGGCATCAATAGACAGAAAGAGGCCGAGAGATATCAACAGGCGCGACACATACAGAGGGAGAGAGAGAGCTCGACTCTTCAAGCTAACTTGCTGCGTACAAGTTGCTCTTCGCCTACCTTCTCTTTTAGAGTTTTGGTAGACGGGGCTGAGTTACTCCTTCTACCTGCCAAGGAGAAGATCCCTGGACGGTCCAGACGGTCATCTGGTCAACGGAGAACAAGATTCACTCTCCACCGCCACACGAAGAACCCAGCACTAAACAAAGGGGGGATTCAAGCTTCAACATCCTCCCTCCCTTGTAACCGGAAGATTAGTCTGTTGTAATTTTTCATCTGATTCAAGGAAATTTTACACCTCCTCTTTTTTCGCGTCCAACAAGAGATGGCGACTCCGCTGGGGACTACCTTCGTTACTGATGAACAGGTAGTGGCGCAAGATGACGTCTACCATAAGGGAAAGATGGTCGAATCGCTCGTTGTCGAGTTTGACCAGGCGAAGTACGAAGAGTTCCTCTCTTCTGGCTCCAAGAGCCCAAAGGACCGCGTCTGTCGCAGGGTCTCGGCGGGGAATAACTCCGAAGCTCGAACTGAGACTCTCTTGGGCGCCACTGCTACGGTCCCTTGTGCACAAGAGACGCGCGTCAACGCCTCTCAGAAGGCCCGCATGGTCCCAGGCACATCTGCCTTTGTGACCAACCGCGTCGCACAGAACACCCGCGTCAGCGTCTCTCAGGAGACCCGCGTGGTCAAACTCCCCGGTGGCAAGCATCAGGATGTCGTTGGTCTCTCTCTACCTCCTCGGCGCAATCGAAACGCCGAGCGTCGACAGAGGAGACGTGCGCTTCAGCTGCAAGTTGGAACCGTCGGTTGTCCAACTGAGGCTGGACGCGACGTACAATCGCGCGCCTTGCCCGCGCCGCGTCTGGTACGTGAAATCCGCGTTTGGCGTCCCAAACGCGAGATTCCTCCAGATAGGTCCTCCGAGGACCACCTCATCAAACGCCAAGGTGAGACCTCTACGCCTCGTCAAGCGCAAGAGGCACGAGCCCATAGGCGTGGGGCCCAGCAGCCCATCCTCTCTCACCCGTCTCTGCCCGGGCGCACCAGGCATTAGCGCGAGACCCGCGTCTCATCTCAACTGAGACGCCAGGCGCACATCAGACAGCCGCGACGCGAGAGCTGCGTCCCTGAAGTCTGCGTCCATTCTGCACAGCACACAGATGCCTCCCGTCTTCGACGTTGTGAGGCTAGTCTCTTTGATCCCTCTTCCATGGATTTGAGGGATTATTTAACAAAGAAAAGAAGTGCCAATCAGGCCACTTCGTCGTGCTGCTGCCAACGGCTCATCTCCATGCTCTCGGAGTGCCGTTGCGGGTCGAGTGTGCACCAGCAGTCTTTAGTTAGACAGCTGACCTCGATTCCCCCGTCAGCCAAAAGAAGGCACTCCCATAGAAGGAGAATCTTCTCTGACGTTGAATACCCAGAGCTTACTGCGAACATGACAAGCAGAAGCAAGGGAAAAGGACTTGCAGTCAGCTCAGATGAGTCTGACTCTGAACCGGAAGGAGTGTATCGACACACTCGCACCCGGACTGGGGCCATTCCCCCGGTTGACTATAATGCCTTAGCCCATGGCATTAAAGTGAACGATTCCCACTCCGCCGTAGTGGAATCAGGGGCTTCAAACTCCTCCGTTGAGAAGGAGACCTCTGCCTACATGACAGACACTCCTGATGAGACAGCTAGACGTCTGGAACAGATCCAAAAGAGACAAATGGAGATGATCGTGTCTCAACAGGAATCTATCGACGCTATCAAGCTGGCGCTTGCACAGCTGCTCGAAGATAGGAGGAGATCTCCTCCTAGGAGGCCGAGGGACAGAGAGAAAAGGGAGGAAGCTCATCTTCCGAGCCTTCTGAAGAGAAGCCTCGATCTACTTCTGGCTCGTCCAAACCCTCATCAAAGGGCGACCGAGACCCAGGGAAGGCTCATGCTAAAAGGATGAGTCAATTGGAGGAACGCCTCAATGCCCTTGCCAGTCGCAAAGACCTCTAAGAAGCTGGAGTGGTCCGGCCCTATCCAGCTGAATGGGATTTAGTCCCGTACCCTCCCAAGTTCAAGGCTCTAACCCTCCAAGCCTTTGATGGGAAGGGGTCCCCTAATCAGCACATCTACTACTTCAAATCCCAAACCGGGAATGTAGTAGATAATGACGCCATCCTGGCGCGACTGTTCATCGGCACCCTGAAAGGGTTGGCCTTTGAGTGGTTCATGAAACTCCCGGAAAGTTCTATCAAGAACTGGGGCGACTTGGAGAAGTTGTTCTTAACACGCTTCTTCGAAGATGACTCCGAGGTCACAATGCCCACCCTGTTAGCTACGAGACAGCGAAAGGGAGAGTCCGTCAAATCTTTCGTGGAAAGATTTCGGAACGTGGCACTCCGGTGTCCAAGCGGTATGACCCAGGCCACCCTGGTGGAAACATGCCGCCACAACCTCCAAACCTCACTCCTTGCTCAAATAGGAGTTGCTGAAAGCCGCACCTGGAAACAATTAGTCCAACAAGGTGAACAGGCTGAGGAGATTGTTGCCCGCGTCAGGGCAGAAGAAGGCAAGCCGCGGCCGGAGAGGTCAACTTGGCGAGCGCCAGACACCTCTCTCTCCAGACAAAGCGGAAGGATAATTTGGCAACGGAGACCAAATCTCCCACCAAACCTCAACCAGCCAAGGCGAGTGGCTCTTCAAGCCAACCCCGCGCCAACAAGCAGTATTCCTTCAAGGAGGAACATGTCGATTCGCTCTTCAAGCTACTCAACAAGAGCAACCGACTGAAGCTCCCTGAGGCCAGGCGCCCTCAGGAAGTCGGCAAGACCGACAACCCAACTACTGCTTGTACCACAGGATGTTGGGACACCCTACCAAAAGCTGCTACGTCTTCAAGGATATCCTTCAGGCTCTGATTGACGCGGAGGTGTTAAAACTCCGACCAGAACAGAAGGAGGTGATAGCCAACATGATGTCGGTTCTCCAGTTCGGGAGACAACCTCCAACGCCTGCGGGGGTAGCTCCTATCCCAAGAGGAGAGCTGAGAGTGGTCAACACAGACCCTCACCAGCAGCAGGAGAAGGGCTTGGTACCCGTCCCTACGCCTCAAGGGGAAATCATGTGGGTCCACCCTGACCTAGTGGACAGCCAGCAGTGGACTACTGTAACCAACAGGAAGTCTAAAGGCAAGGCAAAAGCTTCGTCCTGCCATGTGGTATGTGCTTCCTCCCGAGAAGCAGAGGATGATGTTCCCTCACTGACTGATTCAGAAGAGGAAACAATAGTCTTGGCCGCAGAGCCCGACCAACCAATGACGGGGACTCGTTCAGGACAGCCCTACTTAAAGCAGTACGGCGAAGTGGCGACAAACCCTCCACAACTGGCTGCAGAGCCAACTAGGCCCTCCACGAAGCCACCAGTGGAGAAACAAAAAGAGACTCGATTCTCTCGAGCTCTTCAAAAGGGTATAGCGGAAGGATCCACAACGCCTTACCGCTTTGATGTCTTGGCTCAATTGGCCAACATCCCGGCGCGGATCACCCTGTATGAGCTTCTAAGACTATCAAAGTCGACCCGGGAGGCTCTACAAGAAGCTCTGGCAAATGCTGAGGTCTTTATGACCCAGGTGCCAAAGAAGGAAGATGTAGAGAATTGTCTCCACACCTCCCAGAATGCTCTCTGCATTACCTTTACGGCAGATGATATGCAGGTTAAAAGGAAGCATGATCGACCCCTGTACTTTACAGGTTATATCGGATCATCTGAGGTGAACCGCATTCAGGTAGATCCAGGGTCCGCATTGAGCATCATGCCTCGCCGAGTCATGCAACACCTCGGCATCCCTACCCACCGTTTGAGCCCTACACAGACGACCATCTACGGGTTCAATGCCAACGGCACCCGTCCGATGGGGAAGATCAAGCTCAAGTGCCAGATTGGGAGCCTCAAGTCAGAGGTGACGTGCTACGTCATCGATGCCGACACTTCCTACAATCTGCTGCTGGGACGACCATGGATCCACCGCAATTCCATCGTTCCCTCCACTCTTCACCAAGTCATGAAATACATTGACGCGAGTGGGAAAGTGCAAACGTTGGTTGCCGAAAGGTATCTGTTTAAGGGGGTCAAAAATTATTTCACGGACTCCCTCCTATACCAGGATCGGTGGATGAAACCCACAACTGGAAGTGCCAGACTCTGGTAATGAGGCTGACACTGAGCCCGAGCAAGAAGAGTGCCTGTGGAAGTTGGAACCACTTGTAAAGAGCACTAATAAGCTCGATGTTGATAATACCACTGACGATGCAGGCGGTTGGTATATTAATGAGAATTTAGACTTTGAGTATTTTTCTGCGTGTGCATCCGATTCAATCCCGTCGGATACTAGTACCGACGTAGACGATGACATCTGGTCGGCGATGGATGCTTTGACATCATTGCATGTACCAGTAAAATCATCTTTCAGGACATACCAGGATAATGGTGATGCGCAGGAATCTATATTCATGGTTCCGATAAGACGAAAAGGCCAAAAACCAATCCTTTTCGGGCGAATGACGACTGAACCAACGCCCCGCGAAGAATCGAAAAGTGAGGAGGAATCCCCTCAGCTCAGTCATTATGAACCAAAAGCGCTCAAAATGATGAAATGCATGGGTATGATCTAACCAACAGACCCGGGTTGAACTTCGGCAAAGGAAGGAGAACGCTACTTCGATCCTTTGTGCCGAAAGGGAAGGCCCCCGATTATTATCATCGGACGCGCTGGGGGTTGGGCTATGTATCAACTCCGGTCCCATCAGCCTCCGATTCTCAAGAATCGTCGAGCAACGATTACTCTTCAGACACATCATCTTGGGAGTCAGATGTCAGTGTCGGTAACATCTTCAAGGAACTTTCAGTGAACATGATTTCGACAAGCCACCTGGAAGATGGAAATGAAGAAATGATCCAAGCTGATACAGATCCTTGGATAAAACATTTAAATGCTCTTTGGGATACCCGCTTCGAACAGCATGAGCCACCCACAGAAGACAAGGTTGTTCAGATCAACCTAGGAGATGAGGTTAACCCTAAGCCCATCTTCATAAGTGACGGCCTGTCACCTTCAGAGAAGAAGGATCTAATATCCCTCGTACAAGAGTATATAGACGTCTTCGCCTGGAATTATGAGGACATGCCAGGACTTGATCCTCAAGTGGCCATGCACCGCCTCAACATCAATCCGGACGTAAAGCCTGTCAAACAACAACAGCGACGGTTTCGCCCAGAAATAATGGAGGCAATTCAATCAGAAGTCAGAAAACTTATTGATTCTGGCTTCATCAGGGAAGAACAACATCCCGACTGGGAGCCAACATCGTCCCCGTTTCCAAGAAGAACGGGAAGATCAGGATCTGCATCGACTTCCGCGATCTAAACGAGGCTTGCCCCAAAGACGAATTCCCATTGCCAATCACAGATGTTATGATTGACAATACTTGTGGATTCGAACGAATGTCCTTCATGGACGGATTTTCAGGATACAATCAAATCAAAATGTATCCTGATGATGAAAAGCATACCTCCTTCAGGACTCCTCTAGGGGTATATTGCTATACTGTCATGCCTTTTGGACTGAAGAATGCGGGGGCAACCTACCAAAGGGCCATGAATGCCATTTTCCATCAGCAAATGCGCAAAACGGTGGAATGTTATGTCGATGACATTGCGGTGAAAAGTCGCATTAAAGGAGATCACATAGCCGATCTGAAGGTGGTCTTCGACATCATGCGGGCTCATCAATTGAAGATGAACCCCACCAAGTCCTTCCTGGGGGTAGCCAGTGGCAAATTCCTAGGATTTGTTGTGACTTCCACAAGAATCCATTTGGATCCGGAGAAAGTCCGCGCTATCCAAGAGATGCAACCCCCGAGAAACCTCAAGGAACTCAGGGGTTTACAGGGTCGATTGGCGTACATCCGCAGGTTCATCTCAAACCTCTCTGGAAGATGCCAACCTTTCGCTAAGTTGATGAAGAAGGGTGTCTCGTTCATTTGGGACGATGCTTGCCAACAAGCGTTTGAAGAAATCAAACAATACCTCACCCAACCACCAGTCCTTGCAGCCCCGGTGTCCAGAAAGCCTTTCCTGGTGTACGTCCGGGCAATGGACCATTCTTTGGGAGCTCTACTAGCTCAGAATGATGAAGAAGGACGAGAACAGGCAATCTACTATCTGAGTAGAACAATGATCGGAGCCGAACATCGGTACAACCCGATCGAGAAGGAATGTTTGGCACTAGTGTTCGCCATTCAGAAAATGCGACACTATCTGGTAGGCCAGACTATAAATGTCATATCAAAAGTCAACCCCCTGAGGTTACTTATGACAAAGCCTTCTTCACTAAATGGCCGGCTGGCAAAATGGGCCATGTTACTATCCCAGTATGATATGCACTTTCTGCCGCAGAAAGCCATTAAGGGACAAGCGGTGGCAGACTTCCTAGCTGAACACCGAGATCCGAGGGCAGCCAAAGTCTACGAGGATCTGCCAGACGAAGTGGCCGAGGTCTACCTGACTCAGACATCGTTCGAAAGTCAAGTGTGGCAACTTTTCTTCGACGGTGCATCAAGGACAAACCCCAAGGGACACGTAGTGGCAGGGGTAGGAGTAGTACTTGTCTCCCCACAAAATTATGTGATCCCCCGAGCTGTCTCGCTAACGGAGCCTTGTTCCAACAATGTGGCGGAGTACAATGCTCTATTGATCGGGATGCAGCTCGCCGATGAGATTGGCGTTAAAAATCTCGAGGTATACGGTGACTCTAAACTCATCGTCAGCCAAATTCGCGGGGAGTACGAAGTCAGACATGAAGATTTAGTACCCTATTACAACGCAACTATCCGCCTGGCCGAGGGGTTTGCTAACTTTTACATCGACCATGTACCGCGTAGGCAAAATGCGCACGCCGATGCACTCGCTTCCCTTGCAGCCTCCCTAGCTCTTCCAGCTGGAGCAATGGAGAAAATATTCGTCTACAGCCACGACTTGCATTGCCCGAAAAACACTCTCGAGGACTATCAGGAGTCAAAGGGAGATTGTCGAGGCAAAGAAGTGCTGGAATTGTCGGCCGGTCCAGAGCTTAAAGACTGGCGATTTCCCTACATCGACTATGTCTTGTACGGCATCCTGCCTGAGGACGCCAAAGAAGCGGCTGCCATTCGAAGGAAAGCCCCTAAGTTTTACTATAATGCGATTACACGAACATTGTATCGTCGGTCGCATGACGGGATCTTGCTCCGGTGCCTCTCACCAAAGGAGGCTCAAGAGGTATTGAAAGAGGCCCACGACGGTACGTGCGGAGCCCATCAACCTGGCCCAAAACTGGCACATCGACTCCAAAGATTGGGTTACTATTGGCCCAAGATGGTTGCCGACGCCGTCGCCTATGCCAAAAGATGTCACGCTTGCCAAATACATGGAGATTTTATCCATCATGCACCAGGGTACCTCCACTCTACGACCTCTACATGGCCATTTGAAATGTGGGGGATGGATGTGGTTGGTCCTATCAGCCCACCATCATCAAAGGGACATCGGTTCATTCTAGCAATAACCGATTATTTCTCCAAATGGGCCGAAGCCATCCCTTTGAAGGAGGTCAAGTCATCCAACGTGATCAAGTTCGTAAAACATCACGTTATTTACCGTTTCGGTGTACCTCGGCGGATTGTCCATGACAATGGACCCCAGTTCATCAGCCAAGCATTCCAGAGATTCTGCGCTAAGTTCAGAATCCAGAGTGTGTCTTCAACGGCATATTATCCTGCCACTAACGGCCTCGCAGAAGCTTTCAACAAGACCATTGGTAAGCTTCTCAAAAAGTTCGTCTCGAAAAGTCAACGAGACTGGGACGACAAACTAGGCGAATGCTTATGGGCCTATCGCACAACTGTGCGAACCCCAACTAAAGCTACGCCATTTTCTTTGGTATACGGGTGTGAAGCCGTGCTCCTACTAGAAATCCAAATTCCATCTCTACGTGTCGCCTTGACAGCGGAGATGACAACAGAGGAGAAGCATCGACAGCGACTCCAGGAACTAGAGGCCTTAGATGATAAACGTCTGCAGGCCCAACAACAAATCGAGCTCTACCAAGCTCGTATTACCAGAGCCTTCAACAAGAAAGTTAAAGTGCGAACTTTCAAAAAAGGCGACCTTGTCTTAGCCGTCAGAAGACCCATGGTGATGACGCACAAAACAAAAGGAAAATTCCAACCGAAATGGGAAGGACCATTTGTGGTAGAGTCAGTCTACTCGAATGGATCATATCGCCTCATAACCTCGAATGGCGATACACTTATGATGCCAATCAATGGCAGATTGCTGAAGAAGTACTATCCTTAGATACACCTCTGATCAAAACAAGAAGAGCTTCTTCATTAATATCCGACGCCTCCGACGGCTAAGGATAGAGGAAAATGTTGGCTTTTAAGTCCAACATAAGTCTTCGACAACTCATCATACTGAGGGGAATAGCATGGCTAGCCCAACTCAAACGGTAGTTGGTAAAGGCACCTTAAACCCGTTGACAGCTGAGGATTTGCTAAAAATCCTAAGGGACACGTTCCCATTTGATCCGACGCCTCCAACGGCTAAGGATAGAGGAAAATGTTGGCTTTTAAGCCCAACATAAGTCTTCGACAACTCATCATGCTGAGGGGAATAGCATGGCTAGCCGAACTCAAATGGTAGTTGGTAAAGGCACCTGAAATCCGTTGATAGCTAGGGGTTTGCTAAAAATCCTAAATGGACTTGATTCCACTCTTTCCTCCAAAATCCCTTACCAATTCTAATCCACAGAATGGTAGGACCACAAAAAAAAAAAAACACACAATCTTTGCCAAGTTAACACCATACCTCTGGTAATGGGAACCCCTTGTAGAGTACAAATCTTGCTTGTCAACTCTACATTTGCCAAGTTAACACTACACCTCTGGCACTTCAAATCTCACTTGTCAATTCTCATCCATAGAATGACAGGTCCTCAAACTGTTTTCGGCTCAAGCCAATTCTTGTCAAGTTAATATCACACCTCTGACAAAACTACTATTTAAGTTAACATTATACCTCTAAGCAGTACGTCAAGTTTCTGCCAGGTTTAATATTACACCTCTGACAGTCACTTTTCTTCAGTCTTCCACATCGAAGCTGAAATGAATGATGCCAAGTTAACACTACACCTCTAGCATCTGAGTCATCGCTAAGTTCAACAATACACCTATGGCCATGACCTTTCCTCGAATTCCTTGTCCAAGTCGAGATAACCAATGCTAAGTTCAACATTACACCTCTAGCATTACCTCACTGTTAAGTTAAACATCACACCTATGGCAGTGACGTTCTCAGTTTTTCCTAAACAAAACTGAAATACTTTTGAGTCAAGTTAATATCACACCTCTGACTCGCATCCTTGTCAAGTTAACATTACACTTCCGACAAGACCACTTTCAACCCGTCAAGTTAATATCACACCTCTGATGGTAACAAACCTTCCTAGACTCTCCACGAGTCTAATCTCACTTGTTATTCTCTTCAATAGAATAACAGGTCCACCTAAAAACACTGTTAGGTTAATATTACACCAATTAACAGTGTTTTCATCAAATCCCCAGCTGAACTCGATTAAGTTAACTCTAAACCTCTGATCAGAGCTTACCCTCCCTGGGGGTACCAATTCTACTTGTCACTTTCTCTTATAAAGTGGCAGGCCCACCAAAGATTATTTCATCTCTGTCAAGTTAATATTACACCTCTGACAGTACTGTGAAAGTTTCTGAAATAGGATCCTTCCCTCCAAAGTTTGACTTGTTGAGATTATCATCATAATTTTGACAAAGCCAGAGATTCTTTGCTTCTATGGGTCTAAGAAAAAAATTCAAGACAATGAAAGAGGCAAAAAGAAAAGTGTTACTTTTATTTATTTCCAAACATATGAAAGTGATACAAAACGCTCTCTTATGCAATAAGATTGAGTGTTACAATTAAGGAGTACGAAGAAGTCCCTCTCTCTCTCTCTTAGAGGTTGCACTCACTCCTTATAAGCCGCATCTGACTCCAAGTGCGCGATGTTTTGTGGCTACAATAGAAGCTGGTTACATCACAATGCATGATGTAAACATCGAAAGCGCCCTAGCTGACTAAGCTAAGAGCAATGGTGTTCTTGAGGTCTGGTGGCAACAGAAGGTCCTGCAACCCTTCGTTCAGGCGCGTCTCTTTCCCTAGCAGGCCATCCAACGGACATAGACTGTCCTTGATGTCACTTCTGGGGTGGGAGAGGAAGAGGATCTCGTCCGCCACCACAACCGCCGGAGCCCTCTTGATGTCACTTCTGGGGTGGGAGAGGAAGAGGATCTCGTCCGCCACCACAACCGCCGGAGCCCTCATCGCCGTCATGCATAGCCTGACCATCTCTTGCCAGCAGGCATGAATGGCGAAGCAGATCTGAAGAGACCTTGGCGAGGGTTGAGTCCTCGTCAGAGATGTAATATACTCTCTTATAGGTGACGAGGACCATAATATACTCTCTTATAGGTGAACATCGAACAAGTTCGCCGGCCAAAGCATCCTTCCAGGGGCCCACCAAACCAGCAAGCCTACCTGCAAGAAATGAAACAAAGGAATCAGAACAATCTGCAACTTAGTATGTTTCAACAGAGAAAAAAACTAAGTCGCAAATGCGGACTGCAGACGCGGGAATGATCCACGCAGTCAGCCAAGCAGACGCGGGAATGACCCACGCAGTGAGCCAAACTGCTGCGTCAGCAGAGACAAACGCGAATCAAAACGCGGTCTCGTTCTGCGCCCAAGTCGAAAGCACAGACGCCGAAAGGGCACAGACGCCAAAAAGGCACAGACGCCGAAAGTTGCCATCTCCTTGTTGAGTGAACAAGAGTTGCAAGGCTCGGGTCTGAAACCTTTTTAGAATTTGCCCAAAGCAGTAGCCATAAAACGCGCCAAGACAGTGGCTTTGAAACGCAAGCTTTGTGAACAAAGCCAGTGCCAAGTGCCAAAGACCCCTGCACTCGCGTCCAGAGAAGTTCAAATCTGTGGCGCAAATTCCAGAAGGAATGCACCAACACAGATAATGATGACGCCAAGGTACAGGCCGTGGTAGATTAAAATATCATGGCTAATCGGGACGGCGTACCAACAAAGGCTTCTACCAAGAGTCGGGCTCTCCGTGTCCAGACGCGGACGTGCAAGATGATCAGAGAGACACTCTGCCCTGAAGAGACCAAACAGGAGCATACAAGCCCTGGGTCATCTTCATCCACAGAGCCATCCTCACCCATGGAGACAATACTCTGAAGAGGATGAAGGTTCTCAGAACGCTCGCTCTCAAAAAGAAAACAGTCCAAAGGTTGGGTTGAAGGAAGAGGGTGCGCCCTATTTATAGGCAGCCCCCGATAACTGCACCGCTGGCCTTAATGACCGCACGATTGTCAAGGTCCAATAAGGGACTGACACGTGTAACGCCGCTTCAAAAACCGTCGCAGGCGCCAATCTCCAACCACCCGCCTCGGTTTCTCATTAAAGGGCATTAACGCCCGAGACCAATAAGAAGCCGACGCGTGGATAACCGCTTCAGGAAACGTCGGAAAATCTGCATTCCCGATCATCAATAGAGATTTGAAGATCACATCAAATCTTTATGACAGGCTGTATGTAACGCCTGGGAGGTTACACCAAGACGCAGACTGAAGAACCATATCCTCTTCCTCTCCCTCCCCAGATTGGATGACGATCACCCGCGTCCTAGAGGAATGTCCGCGTGATGCAAAGTCGCGTCCCCTCAATAAACGGGGTCCTTTTTAAAGGGGAACACTTAGTCCATTTTGGGATTAGTGGAAAATGCACAAGGCTGCGTCCCTCGCGTCTGCTTGATCCGCGTCTTTCCTAACGAAACGGATTCGCGTCTCTCCCTACAGACGGATGCCGCGCCTTCTGAACTCACGGTCGCGTCTCCCTATGGATTGACGCTGCGTTTCATCAAAAGAACTTGGTTCTGCCCAAGTCCTTCTGAACTGATACCCGCGTCTCCCTGTGAACAGAGGCCGCGAGTTAATGCTGCGTTTCACTGAAAGAACTTAGTCTTACCTAAGTTCAGTATTCACAGCCAATGATCAAGAAGTTGGATTCATCCACGGCTAAGTAAAGAAGATAAAAAAAATGTGTCCTTTTTATATCAAAAATGGATACAAACGCTCTGATAAATAGAGTGTCCTTTTCTTTACAAACAAAAAAAAAGAAAAGGAGGCTAAATGTCATGGTTCGCCAAGGAACGGATTTGCTCCCTGAGATGATGCATCTTGATCTGACGTGCCTTCTCAGCCTCCATCATGGCTTGGACCCGCAGCTCCTCTTCAGATAGGAAGGGTTTTGCAGCCAGCTGCGCTCGCAGAGATTCCACCCTGGAAGAATGTAGAGACAGACTCTCTTCAGCTCGCGCCTTAGCCGCCTGTTGCTCCGCAAGCTCCTCTTTGATGGCAACAAGCTTCTTCTCATTGATCGCAAGCACAGCTTCTGCCTTGGCAATGGTGTCCCGAGCCTTGGCAATGGTGTCCCGAGCACTGATGATGACGTGCTCCGTGCTCTGCATGACAATCCCGGATTCCCTTGAATCGTCAGTTAGTTTCTGACATTCAGCCTGGGAATATTCGAGGCTGCGGATCTCTGCATCTATTTGTGCTTCTGCCTCCTGTCGCTCTTGTTCTTGAGCAGCTAAGAGCCGGGTTAGGGTGGCCTGGGCCTCACTAGAAGAGCTGGCATTTTCCAAAGACTTCAGCTCGTGCAGGTCGTCTCCCAGTTGCTCCACCACCCGCAGACACGCCTGGGCAAGTGAGGGGCCTCCGGTTAATTCGACGTTCTCGGCCAGATTTCTGAGAAGCGTCTGGGCAAAATTGAAGGAGCTGCTTCCACGTAAGATGAGATCAATACATGATCCCATCGAAGCAAAGAATTGTTGCACCATCTGGCGTGCCAGTTCCCCCATATCGTCACCACCTGGGAAGCTTCCCGCCCCCTTTTCTGTCACGGGATAAGGCGGATCTTCTCGCACAAGAGTTGTGCTGACCACCGATACGGCTAGAGCAGAAGTAGCCTCGGGCGTTTCCATAGGTGCTATCTTTGCAGGAACTTCCTCCTCAGAAACTTCAGCCGAGACCTGAGTCGTGTGGCCTTCTGGAGGGATATCAATCATTGGACCCTCCACCTGAGCCCTCTTAGTTCTTTCTGCAAATGACCGCAACATTAGCCACAAAGGTGAAAAGCGAAACATTCAAAATATCAGAACTTTCTTACCACCTGGGAGGTCCAGAGATAGCGAACCCTTGGGTGAATCCTACAGAATGAGAGCTTCCCCAGCCTCAGTGGGTACCTCTTTTTCCGGCAAAGCGGAGGGCTCCCTAGTTTCCACAGTCGCCCCTTCCGAAGTTGTCTCGCCAACCGAAGCCTCAACTCCTTCGGGCTGGGTCACCTCTTTTACCATCTCCTCGATATGCAAGGAGGTTGTAGTCTCGGCATCCTCAGTCAACCCTGCAGCGTAAAAGAAGAATGTTAAGACACCTTCTTTAAAACCAAAGAGGAAATCGAGTGAAAATACCTGCAATGGGAACAACCGTCGCCAACGGTGATGGCGCCGTCAACGGTTCCCCCCCCAGTACATTTCTTCCTCCGAGATATGGGAGAACTTGCTCGGATCAGGAAGGGTGGGTTCATCACCGTAGTCGATCTTGTCTTCAAACTCGCTTTCCCCTGAATACGAGGAAGAAGACAGCTCAACGCGAGGAAGCTCTGCAACCGGAGCCTTGCCTCTAATTACCCCAGTGGTAGGACTGGGATCAATTGCCCGAGGACTGGAGATGAAGACACAAGGAGACCCCAACTGCTGTGCCTCATCTCTTCTTTCATGAGTAGAAGAAGGCTCGGGATGAGCTAAAATCCCCAGAATATCGACATCTCCTCCGCTCATGATGTCGACCTCTAGCTGCTCATCCTCGTCAGTGGCGGTGGATCGATCAACGAGCTCCCCTTCCTCCACAGACCCGTGGCTTCTGCTAAGCGACCTGGGAACACGGACTAGAGGAGTTTCTTCTTCAACTATATCCTCCTCCCTCAGTTCCCTGACACCAGAAGGGATGGCCGCTGGTAGAGAAACTGCTGGCGCCAAGTCTCTCCGCACCTTCTTACGGGCAGGCCCAGCAGTAGAAGTAGAGCCCTTACGACGCTTGCTCACCGCCTGTCGAGGCCTAGTTGCTTGCGGCTCTGCCCTTGTTGCTCGCGGCTCCGCCTTAGTCGCTTGCGGTTCCGTCCTTGGTGGTCGTGGCTCCGTGGCTCGTGGCTCCCTTCTCGTTCTTCTACCGAACTCCTTCTGGGCCTTCAGGTACTGTTCTACGAGTTTTGATGGTTTACCGGACTCTGTCCTTGCCTCGAGACTTGCATTGATACTCTCGATGCATGAAGACGCCGAAAAAAAGTCTGGTGTCTGGATGGCTTGAGAGTACCAAGTGCAGAAGCTGAGGCTCATATGGCACTTGGGCCCCTCGAGAGGTAGACGGAAAGTTGCTCCCGTCCCTCCAGCCACACTGTAGTACCAGGCCCGTGCACCCTCGAACAGGTTCCCTTCGAAGGCGAGTCGAGCATTGGGGTTCCCGACATAGAGCTGATCATAGCCGAACTGTCGAGCGAAGCGATTCGGCATGTACGGCTCAATGGTGCATGACGTCCCTTGCCGGAAAAGCACATATCCGGGCCGAATATTGAGCAACCACCAAAAGGCTCCCGTGGATAACCTCGTGAAATTATCCGGCCCGCGGAATCAATAAGTAGATCCCCGAAAGATGCACCAGGGATCTAGGGGAGGCAACGATTGAGCTGGTAGTTCGCAGGGTCTGAAAGGCACTTCCGGACGTAATATATATAAGGATCACGCCAGTTCGAACCCTCCAACCGCTGTACAAAAGGGACAGAACTCTCCCTCCAACGCACCGCCGTCATCAAGGAAGGGCAATGCATCACGTACCAAGCCATGAGGTACGTGTAAGGCAGCTCGACCCGAGGGTTGGGACGCTTCACCGTCGGATTCCCATCTGAGTCAACATACAGCTTTCCCTCGGAGTCTGCAGTTTTTGGTGGCTCGCAGAAATTCTTAGCTAGCGCCCGCAGCCCGCTCTGAATACCAGCCGCCATGGCCGGGAGAAGGGCTATGGGGTTGCCATGAGCCAGGAGCACTGCCGGGTACACCACGTCAGCAACAACAACTTCATGTGGCAGCGTGGGCACCACACAACGCTTCAGCCACAGCATCAGAAAGCCCGCCAACAGCGCCCGATCGGAGATAGGGGTCCGGGCTTGATGGTGAAAGCTTTCAAAAACCAAGTCAGGGTCGAAACCGTCCTCGTTCGACTCCGTGGTGTAGAAACTGTCAGAAGCCTGGTCGATCCTGTCTTCAATCTCCCTATCGGAGCTGGGAGCCAATCGGGTTATCAGATGGTCTTTGGTGTTGACGTTGTTGAACAAGTAACTGGCCCAAGACAGTTGCTTGACTCCCTGCGACCGCCATTTGGTTATATGGCCGCAAATGTGGAAGTGACATAGCACTTCCCAGTAGGTCTCATATATTAGGGGATACTCCTCCTTCACAAGGTGAAGCTCCACAGTGGTCGGGACATATTCTTCATAGGGAATGTCCCCTGTTGCCAATCCTGAGACTTCATGCAGCTCGTGCAGGGCGAGGCCCATCTCCCCGACCGGAGTGAAGAACGTCCCCGTCAAAGAATTATAATGCTCTAGAACCCCGAAGAAGTTCTGAGAGCTTTGAGGGATCCCCCACTGCACGGCTCTGACTGCCGAGTACAGTCCCACACGCTTTAGCAGATCCCCGAGCTCGGTAAGGACAAAGCCGACCATCCTGCCCCACCAATAGTTCTCCGTGGAATGGACCCACCCGGGCGCACGGAACCCAACCGGATAATCACCCTCCGCTTCCATGAATGCGTTGAGGAAGGTAGTGCCAAGTTGTGATATCTCCCCAGCCGGAACCTCAGACTTGCGCGACCCAGGGAAAAGGCCGATAACCGACCTGTCATGGCTATCATGACGGTGTACTTTATGGGAGCCCAAATCACCGAGAGTAATCTCAGGGACATATCGAGAGAGGTCCCATTCCATCTTCCGAGGGACGGACATGTGCTGGAAATAGGACAGCGGGAACATTCTCTCCATGTTTGGAAGAAAGAATCTTCCACCCTTATTTGACGGAGCCATTTGTAAGTTCCGTCATACACGCGATAGCCGCCATCGTGGATGCGATCTCCGAAGAAGAAGGCAGGCTTCTCCAGCTTGATGCCGGCATCCGTTGTGAATGCTGCATCGGTCATAAGCACCCGAAGAGTCCTCATGTCAACATTCGAGACCCTCTCCTCACGAGCCTGCGACTGGTCAGCAGTCACAGGGACAGTCCTTTGTAGCACAAAGGTCAAGTCTCGGTCAGCACCACCTACATGTCCAAAGTGGCGCGTCTTGGCGAGTGAAGTAGTAAGGTGTGGCGCTGCAAAAAGAAAAGGACACTTAGTTAGATACTTTATCAAAAGCAAGGAAAAAATGCTAAGTGTTCATAACCCAGACGCAGAAGAGACACTGGACGCAGGAATTATCAAATCCGCGTCCAGACCTGCGCATCCACGTCCAAACGCAGAAGAGACACTGGACGCAGGAATTACAAAACCCGCGTCCAGACCTGCGAATCCACGTCCAAACGCAGAGGAGATACTGGACGCAGGAATTATCAAATCCGCGTCCAGACCTGCAAGATCCGCGTTTTGCAAACCAAGACTTGTGAGATTCAAGTACTTGGACTCAGGCACCAGATCGTAAGAACCAGCACCTGATGTTGCAGAACGCAAGGATCAAAGTCCGCGTTTAAACCCTTCACAATTAGAAATATTCTAAGTGAAGGGTCCAAAAGGCAGGACCTAATGGCACCGGGTCATCAAACCCGCGCCTCGGTTATCAACCCAAAGACTGCGTCTGAGAATCAAACACGATTTAAATTCGTGTGTTAAGGGTTCTTAAGGGTTCTTTCAACCTCCTTTAATGGTGAAATTCACGCCTAAAAGGCAGTTATCTTGGAGACCTTGGAGAACAACATCCCGCGCAGAGGAGGAGCTGCCCCTCCGGGCCTCGGCGACGGTCGCCTTTGAAGAAGAAGCAGTCGGCTTGGTCTTGGGTGCCATTGCTAAACAGATGAACAGAAGGGGAAATTCTCTTTCTTAGTTTTATCAGCGAGTGCGTTCGGAGAAGAAGAGGAATCTCCCCAACTGTGGCCTTTTATAGGCACAAGGATTCGCGAAGATACGCAGCGTATGGCCCGATGAATTCTGCGGCAAATCTCTGTTCGACGCGTGGAACGAAATCACTTTAACGCACGAGAAGATCATGCGCCACGACTCTGCAGTGAATCGTCGCTCGACACGTGGCACGGATCATTTAATGAGCCAGGAAATCCGCGCGCCAAAAGGTGAAATCCGTCGGTTCCCCAGGCCAACTGGCAGCGCAATCATGACGTGGCACGGACTCGCACCCGACGCCATGTCTCTTCGATGGATATGCCCCGTCAGCATCGCCATAAATGCGCCTAGACAATCGCGTCTATATTCAAAAGATGCGTCTCTCTACAAAGTCCGCGTCCGACCCAGCGGACCCAACATCGCGTCTGCCTCATAGAAGATCAGGCGCGTTTCCATTGCCAAAAGGTCGCGTCTCGCTAAGAAGTCGCGTCTTTAAAGCAGTCTCATCTCTGCTTTTCAAAAAGGAACCCGCGTTCAATCCCTGCTTCTGCGAATCAGTTCAACAGTACACTGACCCAAGCAGAAGACCAACCACTCCTGGCTTAAAGCACACTCGTGACAGACTAAAAGCAATCGGGAGGTTTAGACTGTGCATCTAGACACTCAACATGATCAACTCTGGTGGCTTCAAAGACTTCAAACAGTACACTCACGAAGACCAACTCCAGATAAGATCGAACCCGGAGCATCAACAGTCCAGCCATGAAGGTGAATTCAGCTAGAGTCTAAAGTATTTCGAAATCCGTCCCAGTTAACTGCGGAATATCGAAAACTTTGGAGGGGGTTCTGTAGGCTGTCCAAAAGTTACTGGAGGACAAGCCATTGAAAAGTAAAGTTTCAAGCTCTAGATGCGAGGGACTATCACCCGCGTCTCAGCATCGAGGCGCGTTGGCTCGACACCCGCGTCTCACCATCAAGGCGCGTCGGCCTGACACCCGCGTCTCATCATCAAGGCGCGTCGGCCTAACACCCGCGTCTCAGCATCAAGCCGCGTCGGCCTGACACCCGCGTCTCAGCATCAAGGCGCGTCGGCCTGACACCCGCGTCTCAGCATCAAGGCGCGTCGGCCTGAAACCCGCGTCTTAGTTATAACCGCCTTGGTTAAGGGACCAATTACTGCCCACACGTAAGGGAGACCAGCTCCCATCGTGGCGTGTCTTCAGCATGCACGTGGTTTGGTTACCACCCATGTAGCGGGGAAGTTGGCTCTCATCGTGGAGTATTTTTAGGGGGCACGTTCACCCCCTAAGACCTCTATAAATAGCCTCGTCACTATGAAAAGGGGTCGGACCCTTGGTGATCAGAAGAAATCGAAGGGCATCAATAGACAGAAAGAGGCCGAGAGATATCAACAGGCGCGATACATACAGAGGGAGGAGAGAGCTCGACTCTTCAAGCTAACTTGCTGCGTACAAGTTGCTCTTCGCCTACCTTCTCTTTTAGAGTTTGGTAGACGGGGCTGAGTTACTCCTTCTACTTGCCAAGGAGAAGATCCCTGGACGGTCCAGACGGTCATCTGGTCAACGGAGAACAAGATTCACTCTCCACCGCCACACGAAGAACCCAGCACTAAACAAAGGGGGATTCAAGCTTCAACATCCTCCCTCCCTTGTAACCGGAAGATTAGTCTGTTGTAATTTTTCATCTGATTCAAGGAAATTTTACACCTCCTCTTTTTCCGCGTCCAACACAAGCGGTCACTCAAAACAAGAAATTGAAGTTGAATTTCCAGTGAAGGGCTCTAAAACTTCTCCTCTTTGATTCCTCTAGATTATGAGTTGAGGTGCTTATTGCTTCCTTATTGATATGAGTATAGACCGAAAATGCAAGAAGATGGAATGAGTGCAATATAGAAATACAAGACAAGTAGTAGCATAAGTATAAGAATGTAAAACAACAAAGAGCAAGAGGAAATCAATCGTAAACACAAAAGAATTTGTTTCGAGGTTCGAGCCACTGCTCTACGTCCCCACCTTAACCACTATAAAGGATTGCCACTAAATCCACAAAGGGAACTTCCACACAGGAACCTTTCACCCAAAGGATTACAATTGGTCTACACAAGACCGGAGTACCTAACTCCAATAATACTACCATCCACACAAGAAGAACCACAACTCAATGGAATACAAGTCACTTGGTGATCTAGGAAGACCACAAACACTCTCTTACAACTTCTTATAGAGTGGAGTATAAATTTTGGCTTAAGAAGGAAAGTGAGAGAAAATTTCAGTAGTAAAGATTTAGAAGACTTGAAAACCAACTGAAAATTTTGCAATAGAAAGAACTTAGAAAATGAAAAGCAATGAAACAGTTCTTCTCTTTGAAAACACTTGAAACTTGGATATTTTTCTTGTGAAAACCAAAGACCCATGACATCTATTTATAGGCAAAGGATAAATACCATTCATAAGTGATACTAGGTCATTAGGGGTGAGTTTAATCACTTGGAAACAAGAAATAGCCATTGGAACCCATAAAAAATAAAACAGATCCAAAATAGAGCCGTTGGTTTCAGTCTGGACAGCTGCCGGTCGACCGGCCGGTGGACCGGCAAGCCACTTGACAAATCTCTGGTCGACCGCCCGGTCGACCGCAAGGTAAATTTAAAAAGAGGATTTTGAACTGCTGGTCGTCCTGGCCGGTCGACCGGCATAAACAGAGAGTTGTTGGATCCCCGAGATATTGATAAATGCGGAACTATCTCTGTTGGCAACAATGATCTAAAATACACAAGTCAACATAACACTAAATAAGAAGGATTAATCGTTAATCAAAGAAGTAACTTGCAAAAAGGAAATCAAATCTCAGACAATGCACAAACGCAAACAAGAGAGATTTATCTTGGTTCGGTCCTTGTGACCTACATCCAGTCCCCAAGCCACCCGCTTGAGATTTTCCTTTAACCTTGATTTTGCAACCCAAAATCAATACACCATGTACACCACTTGACAAATCCCCTTCGCCAAATGTATACACCTTCTCTTCCACCAAGAGAACACCTTCTCTTCCACCAAGAGAATACCTTTCACCTTGTACAATTGCCTCTACAACCAAGAAGCCTTCTGTGTACAATGATTTGCTTTGAGAATTACAATACTTTTCCTATAGCCTTGGTACTGAATGTGTATGTGGACAAGGTTCAGTATAGGAAACAAGAACTTCAGAAAATCTTCACAATGGAAATGTCTTTTGGTGAAGAACTGAAGTGGGAAAAACAGTTTTCAGGTTTGCAGATTTTTTGGCTTTGGAAAACTGATAAAATCTCTTAGTAATTGGCCTTTGGTATAACTTCCCTATTTATAGCTGAAGACTAGGGTTAGTTAGGGTAGTTATAGGTGCAATTCAAACAAAAGAAACGTTGGAAAACGTTGCACAAAAGACCAACGGTTAGAAACTGTCCAACAGTCAGAACTGCCTATTAGTCGACTTGCCATAGAGTTAGTCGACTAACCTAGGCAAAATTCCTTCTATTAGTCGACTAGGTTTGACTATAAGTCGACTAGGTCAGTGGCCGTTGGAAGAACAGTTTCAGAATAACTACTTCAAGTCGACTGCAACTAACAAGTAGTCGACTTGACCAGGGATTAGTCGACTAGGGGACTTGGATTAGTCGACTAGAAAAGTCTATTAGTCGACTATATTGACTGTCGGTCGACTAATAATCAAACAGAGAGTTGAGTCAGATTCAGGACACAGTATTAGTCGACTTGGGTTCTGGGTTAGTCGACTACATCAAGGATTAGTCGACTTATAATATACATCAAGTCGACTAATGGAACAATGAAGTGTGTGTTTGTGTCAAGGTTTTTACATGCTATTTCAACTTTACAAACCACACTCTATCAACTCTCCTTGGCATATCTTGATCATGTAGGACTCTTGATTCATCATGTGTTAGAGCTCCAAATGAATTTGATCTTCACAAACGTCTTCATCGAAATATGTTCCAACATTCTCCCCCTTTTTGATGATGACGCTTTGTGTGCACAAGTCCTCCCCCTGCAGAAGATATGTTATATTTTTCTCCCCCTGCAGAAATTGGGTTATAACAAATAGAGAAATACTTTGTTCTCCCCCTGCAACAAATATATTAGTACATATATATATAATTGTTCTTTATCAATTTTTATATGGTACCTGCAAGATAAACGTTAGATGGTACCAAACATAAAAGAAAATATTTAACCTTTAGGAGTCCAAATCCATTTAGAATTGGTTTCCACCTGTTAATATACACATAGTTGCAAGAATCACATATATCATGAATGTATGATGCAATATATGTATTTTTATCACGAAAACTTAAATTTTTAGGAATCCATATAAACTTACTTTTCTTAGACTTTCTTTTTACAAAAGAACTATATGGATTACTATAACATGAAGATTTTGCAATAAATCCAATACCATGATTATCATGTGACAATTTCTGAAAAGATAATAAAGCATTCAAATTTCTTTTCCTTTATTAAACTTAGTCACATTTTGCAAAAGATCTTCATATTTATTTTTGAAAACTAACATGTCTTTATCCAATATAGAAATCCTTTCATTCAAAGACTTAGTTTCCTTTTTCAGAAAAATGTTCTCTTTTATAAATTTCTCATTTTCAATTTTCAAAGATGATACGACTTTTTCAAACTCATCTTGTTGTTGAGAATTTATAGATGAACATTGTAATGCATAACATGAATTTTCCTTTAAAAGTTTCTCATTTTCTTTTGACAAAACTTTGTTTTTCAGTTTTTCATTTTTCAGATCAAGAAATAATTCATGGAAAGCATCAGAGAGTTCAGAATATGATACCTCATCATCTTCAAGTGCCATGTAACATAGGTTGACACGTTCAGTGGATTCTTCTTCATCAGATGAAGATGAATCACTGTATTCTGATGATGCTTCGTAGTTCTTCTTCTTTCTGAACTTCTTACTCTTGTACTTATCTTTCTTCTTAAGCAAAGGACAATCCATCTTCATATGACCTGGTTTATCACAATTAAAGCATTTGAATTTATCTTGCTTTAGAAATTTCCTGAATTTCTTTGAGAGCATTGCTATCTCCTCTTCGTCATCATTGTCCGTGTCGAAAGATGCATGGAAGGCGAGTTCTTTCTTCTTTGAACGGTGTTGTCGTTCGTCCTTCTTCCTTTCTTCTAATTGCACTTCATATGCCATTAGATTACCGATTAGGTTTTCTAATGTCATAGTTGAGAGATCATTCGCCTCTTCAATGGCGGTTGTCTTCTTCTCCATTCTGGTGTGAGTGCACGAAGGATCTTTCGAACTCTTTCAACTTGGGTGTAGTTCTTTCCAAGGGATGCTAATGTATTGGTGATGTCGGTGAATCTTGTAACCATCTCGGATATGGTTTCATTCTCCTCCATTTTGAATAACTCAAACCTGTGGACAAGAACAGATATTTTAGATTCCTTAACTTTATTAGTGCCTTCGTGTGTTACCTGAAGAGTATGCCATATTTGATGTGCAGAAGTTGCTGTTGAAACACGGTTGAACTCTTCTTTGGTTAGGGCACAGAATAGAGCATTCATCGCTTTGGCGTCAAGGTTCGCGTTCTTCTTTTGATCTTCACTCCAAGCGTTGTAGTTGGTTGTGGGCTTGGTGTATGATGCTTCTACGATGTTCCAAAGGTCGTAGTTGAGTGACTGCAAGTATATCTTCATTCTACACTTCCAATAGTTGTAGTTGGTTCCGTCAAATAGCGGTGGACGTTGTGTAGAATGTCCTTCTTTGAATTGGGATGATAAGAACTCCGTTGCCATCCATGTTGTTGACTTGTACCCGCTCTGATACCAATTGTTGGATCAGAGCGTGTACGCCGGTTGTTGCCTTGAACCTTGATGTTGATGCCGGTTGGTGAACCTTGAAACTGGTGTTGGTGATGGCTCTGATACCAAATGTTGGATCCCCGAGATATTGATAAATGCGGAACTATCTCTGTTGGCAACAATGATCTAAAATACACAAGTCAACATAACACTAAACAACAAGGATTAATCATTAATCAAAGAAGTAACTTGCAAAAAGGAAATCAAATCTCAGACAATGCACAAACGCAAACAAGAGAGATTTATCCTGGTTCGGTCCTTGTGACCTACATCCAGTCCCCAAGCCACCCGCTTAAGATTTTCCTTTAACCTTGATTTTGCTACCCAAAATCAATACACCATGTACACCACTTGACAAATCCCCTTCGCCAAATGTATACACCTTCTCTTCCACCAAGAGAACACCTCAACTGCCTCTACAACCAAGAAGCCTCCTGTGTACAATGATTTGCTTTGAGAATTACAATACTTTTCCTATAGCCTTGGTACTGAATGTGTATGTGGACAAGGTTCAGTATAGGAAACAAGAACTTCAGAGAATCTTCACAATGGAAATGTCTTTTGGTGAAGAACTGAAGTGGGAAAAACAGTTTTCAGGTTTGCAGATTTTTTTGGCTTTGGAAAACTGATAAAATCTCTTAGTAATTGGCCTTTGGTATAACTTCCCTATTTATAGCTGAAGACTAGGGTTAGTTAGGGTAGTTATAGGTGCAATTCAAACAAAAGAAACGTTGGAAAACGTTGCACAAAAGACCAACAGTCAGAAACTGTCCAACAGTCAGAACTGCCTATTAGTCGACTTGCCCATAGAGTTAGTCGACTAACCTAGGCAAAATTCCTTCTATTAGTCGACTAGGTTTGACTATAAGTCGACTAGGTCAGTGATTGGTATCCAATATTGCATATTTTACATCATAATTCCCATGCATATTACAAATAAATATGTAATTTTTACTCCTCTTCTCTACATATTTGCAGGTACACACTTAATGGAGAGATATCCAAATAATCACTTAATTAACACTAATTAAGTGATTAATCAAGATTAAAGATAAAGCCAAATTCAAATCCAGATCCAGAGAAATCCGCGCAACAAACGAAGATTCTGGATATACCACGTGGCCAAACTAACTCTCAACAAACTCCAACAGAAATATCCTGGCCGTTGAGCCCCGGATTTTGTGGCAACAAACTTTGATCTCGAAGCTTCTCATTTCTGCTATAAATACTGGACCTTCACCTGCGAGCTGAGACTGATCAGAGAAGAGAGAGAGATTAGTGAATAGCTTGTAATTTTGCTAGGTTTTGTTTAGGATTTTTTTAGCTCTCTATGATCTTCTCCTCCCTAGATTTCATTGCAAGAGAGAGTTGTAAGAGAGAGAGAGCTTGTATCATCAAGGAGTGACAACTTGGAGCTATACAAGGATTGATCCATTCTCTACTTCTCTACTTGAGCTTGATTCTAGTTTACTTGCTTTATTACTTGCTTTGTTTACTTCTTGCAATTTACTTCAAGCTTTGTTTTAGTTCTTTAATGGCTTGTAGCTAATTCTTCTCCATGTACTAGTTTACCACTAGTCTTGCCACTTCACTAACTCATGGGTGATTGCCTTTGTTCATCTTGCAAGTTGTATGATCTTCTCTTCTCCGATGGTTAAACCACCATCTTGCAAGTGAGAAAGTAATTAGGTCAACACGCGAGACGAATCACTACCACACGTAAAGCTTCCATCGCGAGCTCTCCCTGAGATCCGACTCGGTATAGCCCTATGCTATAGCGGAGACAAGAAAGGGTACATTAAATACATTTTTATACTACATAATAATTACACCTTTTCCAGTCTAACCAAAATGGCGCCGTTGCCGGGGAGAGCGACGTATTTTTGTTTTAAAGTGAAGTACTAAACGATTCTTCTTCTCTGTTGCAGGTTACAGGAGAAGAAAACAGGAAAATATTCATTGCAGTAACATACAAGTGGACCTGGGCCTCTGCTCAAGAAAGCAGAGCCCAGGATCCCTCCAAGTGCCGCGGATCCACAAGATTTGCCGTGAAAACGCGGCACAAAGGAGTTCACTTCTCACCAATTTTCTGCAGGGCCTCTGATTCTGCAAGATACATCTGCTGCTATACTTGAAATCCTGTATTTGTCACCATATACCTGCTAAATTAAAAAACAGTAAAAAGTTGGTTTAAATTGTTAAAAATTGTTTAGACACTTGCATTTTAGGCACGTGTCTTTTCAATTCTTTACTTTTACTGTTGAAGAGTGCTGGAGGCAAGGTACGTGTTTGCATTGCATTTAGACTAGGACAAACTCTTGCTTGATTTTCTTGCTTTGAGTGTATCCTAGCTATATTTCTTGTACACTTGCACAATTCAAATTTAAGGGCATACCCGTAAATAAGATAAGGTGGGGGAGGTCATTACCCTTTCCTTAGCCCGAAAACCACAATCCCAAGCACTCACTAACCCAAGCCTAATTTAATAAAAAAGTAGACGTTGGCCCTAGGGACATCTCGGACTCAATTAGGAGATTATCCTAAGGGGGGAAAGTGTTGGAATTTAACTCTTGCAAAATCGGTGTCTAGGAAAGGGGTTGAGGGCCGAAAGCCCGAAGGTTGCTGGTTACTTAATTAAGGAACGTCTTCGGACGGAAAACCTCCCACCAACCTTACCCTTCCCTGGCTGATTAGCTTGTGGTTAGAGTCTACACTGAACCTCCCGTGGACGATCTATTTGTTAGGAGTCGTCTAGGTCTAAGTCTACCCTAACTTAGGTTAGAATTTTCTTTCTTTCTTTTGTTTGTTTGTTTGTTTGATTTTTGTTTGTGATTGTGTGATATGGCTTACAATTACAATTCTTTCCATCCATATGTCACACACACTCCATATTCGGATAATTCCAACCCGGTGTTTTATAATATGCACCAACCAAATACACCGGGTTGGCCTTATCCGAATCAATATGACCCATACCCCCATCTAACAATTATAATGTCCAAAATAATTTCAACTCTTCATCGAGTCATTGGGGATTCCAGTCCCCCGAGTTTAATTATCAACCTCCTTGTCCATCATATTCACCTTGTCCACAATATTCATTTCCCGAGTCCACGTCATACACTCCTTTTTCTGAGCCTCCATTTGAAGACAAATCTGACTTATTAAGGAGTTTAGAAGCTAATTTACAGAGAGCTGAGCAAACACTTCCAGAACCATTTCCCTCTCCAGTTCCACAGTATTTTCAAGAGTCTTACTCAGTTCCACCTTTTCATAATGAACAACCATTTATGAGTAATGATTTCTTGTGTGAGTCCACTCTTCCATCACCACATATGTTTGACTCACAATTTCACCATCACTTCCAAGACAACACTTCATCTTTTCATCAAAATAATGAAATCATCAATTATGAAAAGATGCTTGAAGACATGACTCATGCTCAAAATGCTAGAAATCGTGACATAGATTTGATGATCCAAACTCTTCGTCATCATCCTATTTCTAAAGTCACTAGCCACTCTGTCAAATCCAAAGAGTCATGTAGTCTTGGAAGTCCAGATTCAATTTCAGCACAACCACATGAACTTGTCCAACCTTCTGATCCAATTGACATTTTGGCAAGTTCTCCATCTTGTGGAATTGAACTCAATGAGAAATGTGACCTTGATTTTCTCGATCTCTTTACTTCTGAAACTGATTGTACAATTATTAAGGAAGATGTTGACTTAAGTTTTGAAGAATTGTACGGTGATGAGCTTGAATTTCTTAAAATTGGAAGTAAAGAGATATCACCCATAATAGGTCACATTCCATTGTTGGACAATACATGTGGACTTGAGTTTACATTCCTTGACTTGGACACAATTTCTGATCTCACCTTGACTCCTGAACCATCACTTGATTTAAATCACATTCCTGAGTCAGTACTCCTTCCTGAGTCCAAGTCAACTGTTCTATCATGTCATATACCATTCTGGGACAAGGTAGTTGATAAATTTGACTCTGAAATTATTAGGAAAATCTTAAAATTAGATGGGGTCATGTACATAATTAAAATAACACATGCATACATCATTTTAGTGGGTCATATTTTTGCTAATTTTGGTGGGTTCCTGAAAACCCAACGTAAAGATGATTGGGCCATGTTTCGTGGACCAATCCGACCACCACCGGAACCACCACCTTAAGGTAATTTGTTCCTTCCCTTTCCATTTTGTTTCATGCATACATATATCATTATGCATTGAGGACAATGCATGAAATAAGTGTGGGGGAGGGTTTACTAACATAGAGTTTTTAGATTTTCTTTCTTTTACATTTCTTTTAGAAAAAAATAAAAAAAAAAACAAAAATAAAAACTTTTTGAAATAAGAGACAAAATTTTGTTCTATTTTTAAGAAAATTAAGATGTATCTTAGGGATTAAGAAAGCCTTAATTATGACATCTTAAACATAGTTGAAGTAATAGATCTTGTTTGAAAATTATAGGCTAAGTAAGTAAAATTGAGGAGATATTTTTATCTTGAATTTTTACCTTAGATAAATATGCACTTTACACTTACACATTTCTTGGGATGGAGACAAAGACCAAAATGCCATATAAATAAAAAAAAAAGAAAAGAAAAAAAAAAATATATATATATATAAATAAAAGATCACTTATTAAGCTGGATAACTATGCCTCAAGAAGCATGGTTACTCACGCCTAACGGTGATCTCACTTATTAAGCTGGATAATTATGCCTCAAGAAGCATGATTATTCACGCCTAACGGTGATAATAAATAATCCCCCTTAGTTTTGTGGCCTTTTTTACTCGAGACCTTAAACCCGAGGGATGTTTTCTCATCTGGTGCCCTAAGACCGTCTGGTTTGGGAGTCATCGGTTAAAGGCTCGCTACAAGGGTAGACTAGAAAGCCTAAACTAAGGGAAGAAAAAAGCATAAAAAAAAAGTATATATAAATAAATAAATGGCTTTATGGTTGGAGTTGAAATCCCAGGAAATTTTCACTTACACGGTGTGCATATTATCTAGGTTTTATGAAAGATAAAATATTCAATCCAATTTTGAATTCTTACCTTAATTAAAAACAAGATCTTGCATAGAGACTAAGTTTAAGAAAGAATGATTATAGGTGGACTTATGACCTAGGATCACTTATATTTTTGCGAAAATAAGTTCGTAAACTTGTCTCTTATTCAAAATGCGTTTTCAAAATATTAACATTTATCTTCTTTCTTTATGGATTTTGTGGGTGTAATCCGCTGAAAACCCTCAGGAGACAACACTCCTCCTCTAGGGTAACCTAGAGGTTTAACGGCTTGTTGCACACGCTCAGTGCAATCGCGTCACCTGCGAAAGTGGTGTAAATAAATTGTTAGTCTAAATTTTCTTTTTCTTTGTTTTTGCTCGGGACGAGCAAAAGAATAAGTGTGGGGGTGTGATTGGTATCCAATATTGCATATTTTACATCATAATTCCCATGCATATTACAAATAAATATGTAATTTTTACTCCTCTTCTCTACATATTTGCAGGTACACACTTAATGGAGAGATATCCAAATAATCACTTAATTAACACTAATTAAGTGATTAATCAAGATTAAAGATAAAGCCAAATTCAAATCCAGATCCAGAGAAATCCGCGCAACAAACGAAGATTCTGGATATACCACGTGGCCAAACTAACTCTCAACAAACTCCAACAGAAAAATCCTGGCCGTTGAGCCCCGGATTTTGTGGCAACAAACTTTGATCTCGAAGCTTCTCATTTCTGCTATAAATACTGGACCTTCACCTGCGAGCTGAGACTGATCAGAGAAGAGAGAGAGATTAGTGAATAGCTTGTAATTTTGCTAGGTTTTGTTTAGGATTTTTTTAGCTCTCTATGATCTTCTCCTCCCTAGATTTCATTGCAAGAGAGAGTTGTAAGAGAGAGAGAGCTTGTATCATCAAGGAGTGACAACTTGGAGCTATACAAGGATTGATCCATTCTCTACTTCTCTACTTGAGCTTGATTCTAGTTTACTTGCTTTATTACTTGCTTTGTTTACTTCTTGCAATTTACTTCAAGCTTTGTTTTAGTTCTTTAATGGCTTGTAGCTAATTCTTCTCCATGTACTAGTTTACCACTAGTCTTGCCACTTCACTAACTCATGGGTGATTGCCTTTGTTCATCTTGCAAGTTGTATGATCTTCTCTTCTCCGATGGTTAAACCACCATCTTGCAAGTGAGAAAGTAATTAGGTCAACACGCGAGACGAATCCTAAGCCGATGGAGTGACAACATTAGGCACGCATTCGCTATCAAGGAGTCTAGTAAGTCTAGGCAAGCTAGCAAGGTAAGCTAGTCATGGATTGCTTTCTTTAAGTTTTCTTTCCTTTTCTTGTGAATACCACATCCACTTCTTGATATCTTTTCCGACGATTTCCACCATGAACATAGCCACCCTTTCTTTTAGTTTCTTTTGCATTTGATTCATTAATTTTATAAGCAAGAGAAGAATACTCGTTTGTTCACTTCACTACCACACGTAAAGCTTCCATCGCGAGCTCTCCCTGAGATCCGACTCGGTATAGCCCTATGCTATAGCGGAGACAAGAAAGGGTACATTAAATACATTTTTATACTACATAATAAGTACACCTTTTCCAGTCTAACCAGTCAGTGGCCGTTGGAAGAACAGTTTCAGAATAACTACTTCAAGTCGACTGCAACTAACAAGTAGTCGACTTGACCAGGGATTAGTCGACTAGGGGACTTGGATTAGTCGACTAGAAAAGTCTATTAGTCGACTATATTGACTGTCGGTCGACTAATAATCAAACAGAGAGTTGGGTCAGATTCAGGACACAGTATTAGTCGACTTGGGTTCTGGGTTAGTCGACTACATCAAGGATTAGTCGACTTATAATATACATCAAGTCGACTAATGACCAATGAAGTGTGTGTTTGTGTCAAGACTTTTACATGCTATTTCAACTTTACAAACCACACTCTATCAACTCTCCTTGGCACATCTTGATCATTTAGGACTCTTGATTCGTCATGTGTTAGAGCTCCAAATGAATTTGATCTTCACAAACGTCTTCATCGAAATATGTTCCAACAAGAGTAAGTGCCATACAGTCGGTCGACCGGTCGATCGACCGCAGGGGTTGACGGTCGACCGACCCAGTCGACAGACAAACGTGCACAGCGTGCACGCCCAAGGCCCAAAAGGCCCGGTAGACCACCCGGTAGACCGTTTTGGCCTGAAACAGATACGGTCGACCAGCCGGTCGACCGATATGGCCTGAAATATGATTTAAATAGATTTTTGAACTTGAAAATATTTTTAAAATATTTTTCATTGGTTTAAGGGTTATGTAGCATAGTATAGGAGATAAAATATATGTTATAAACTTGATATAAAAATTTGAAAAATTATGCAACATGTATATTAGCCAAACATGCAATAAAACTAATACTATCAAAAACTTGTATTTTTGAAAAGTTTATTTTTTTGTATGTGTAACTTCTTGAGCACATATATCATATCCTTACTCTTTAACATATTAAAATCTTACAAGGGTCTAGGTGACTACAAGATCTTCGATTTGGGCTTTTCCATATGCATCGTTGAGTTACTAAAATTCTTGATTCCGTATTTGAGTCATCTCGAGTCAACACCACCTTCCTTTAGGGGAAGAAACATCTTGAATCCTAAGAACCCTGAAATAATCTTAAACACTTAAACTTGATTAGTACAAATAACTATATATGTTTTGTGATCATCAAAACTCTAAAACCGGGTGATTGTAACCTTGGGCCAACAGTGTGTATATATATGTGTTAAGGTTGGAAATAATTACAAGTGTGCCATTCATCTCATTTATAACTTAATGAGACCCACGTTCTCACAATGAGGTTCGCATCAACCAGACCCGCTGGCTTAGTTGGGCCAGACTCGGAGGTGAGGTTCGCGTCAGAAGAAAACGCAAGTGTCGCATTAGCATAGGAAAGAGAAAGTATGATGGGGATTGATTGGAGTTGATGAGAGGGAAATTCAATGAGGGGAGGAAAGAGGAGAATCTCTGTGTCTCAAAAATCAAAATCGCGTTCTTATTGGGTTATGCTTAGACGAGAGATTGAGGTCCGCGTCTGTGAACGAGCTGGGCGCTCGCCATAAATGTGAAGAGAGAAAAGGAGTTGGGATATTTATTGAGTGGCTGAAAAAAATTGAGGAAAATTGAGGTAAAATAAAGGGAAAGGAAAAAAAGGAGAAAATTATGAATGAATGAGAAAAATCAGAAAATAGGAAATAACAGGAAAATAACTAGATAAAATCTCAGAATCTGGGAAATACCGAAAACTTCAGAAAAGCCTGAAAAATAAAGTAACTCGGAATGATTTCAAAGAAAATCTAAAAATAATAAATATAATACTAAGATATGTGGTGAAATCAGATTTTAGAAATTCAATCTCATTTTCAAATTAAAAAATCTTGAAATTTACTAGCGATACAGGTTGACACCAAATCCGGTAGAATTTTGATAAATTCAAAAAAATATCCAAAAATATATTTAGATAGAAAATGTGATTTTAAGTGATAATGATAAAGTGAGATCTCAAAATTTAACTCCCATTATAAGTTAAAAATCTTGGAATCGATCAGCGGCACTGTGGTCAACACCGGTTTTGAAGATAATATAATTTAAATCGGAAAAATTCCAAAAAATTAGAAAAAATTTAAAATATTAGAAAATGATTTTTAAATTGAAATCGATTAAATATGATTACTAGAAAGGTCAAATCAATCAGTATACTGGGATCGGGTCCCCAGTTCAAACTAGGGCTGGCTCCGAGGCCACGAATCCGAATCCAATGCAAAACAATCGCATAATTAATCTTAAAACAAAAACAAATATGGAAGGTAAATAGAAAAATATGATCGAAAAATCTAAATACGTATCTAAGTACATATTCCAGAAACGGGGTGTTACAGAAGGATTTAATTGGGATAATGCTTGACTCGAGGTTGGAAAGAATCGAATTGGAGGAATAGTAAATCTTAAAGATGTGTAGTGGATTACTAGACTGGTAATGTCATGTCGAGAGAAAGTTTAGATAAATTATAGATGATTAACCAGATGTATCTCAATATTTATATACTTATAGATTTATTATTTTATCACTGAGATATTCTTGTCCTATTATTTCATGTGTAGATTGTTTACCGTCAGATTCAGGACTAGTTATGGTGCATCTTAGATTGTGACTTGACTAGACCTAGTAATTAGCCTAGTTTGTGTTTATGAATGAGTGGTATATTTCATGTGAAGTATTTATGAGGCAATTGTCTGGTAATTATTTATATAGAAATCCTTTTGGATATTAGAGATCGATAGAATAGGATGCTACTTTACTAGAAGACTAATTTTTTCTCGATGCTTGGATCTATGTATTGACTTAATTAGAGTTAGAGTTGGCCTGAGATGAATATTCTTTATGTTGGATCTTGTGATTGACCTTAATAGAAATGAGAGTATGTGATGATCTTGGTCGATGATATTACTGTTATTCAATAGTGAGGATATGATTAGATGTGCTTACTGTTTATGTAAGACTTTGATACATTGGTGACTAGAGGAGGGATATACTGATCATATAAAGGATTGGAGTAGATCGATAGGAATGAGATAACTGATTATTGATTTATTGAGATGGTGGTTTACCATATCAGATTCCTTGACATGGACTGATACTTGATATTCACGATGACTATTGAGACTATAAGTCGATGAATAAGCTATTATATTAGCAGTACAGATAGATGAGATCTTGATCAGTTCTATATGAGATTGTACATCGATTAGACGATATATGACTTATTATTTACTACCTTATGTTACTGAAATTACTGAGAAAATATTGCCAGACCGTAACATATGTATTGTTCCATTGTTTTACCGTCGCAGTTATATTATTCACATTATTATTATTACTATCATTGACATTATTATTGCCACCGTATCGTCTTAGTAATTGAAATAGCATGGATATTGATTGATCTAAATAATAATATAATAGACAACTTACAATGGGATTGAGAAAATTGATAGAGGAGATAGCGTCTGTATTTTGGGTGGACCTAAGATACAGGTTGCGCAGCCGAAATATGGTCTACTGCAGGATTCCGGGGGATGACTGACATCCGATTTTATTCATATTGTTATTGTTATTGACTACCTAGCGGTAGGACCTTGTTCAGCGCCAGGTGATTGGGCTGTGGTTCCGGGCATGTACGGAACCCACCTAAAATAAACATAATATCTTCATCTATTAATTTCAATAACTTAGAACCCCGATTGACACGTGTGATAGACGTAGTATGGGATTAGTCTACTGCATGTGCCAATTGGTAATTGCAGACATAAAAAATAATAATGAATTATCCATAATGTGCTGTGACTGATTGTGTTCACCTATGCATGAATACTTTGTTGGACACCGGATGGCACACATGACCTGATTGTACACTGGATTCTGCCGTGTTTTCGCTAGCATAACGGCCAAGATTCTGCCGCAAACACGCGGCTTTAGCCGTGTTTTCGCGGCAGTACTAGGGTCGTTGATGCAATGTTTAATCCTACGGCTGCGATTGATAGGATGAGCTTCTGGTGCCTATATAAAAACCCTTGGGGCCTCTGTTGTAGAGGGGGAGGATAGCCATAAATTTTAGGAGAAGGTTTAGGATTTCTTTTGGTTCTTCTTTAGTTTTCTCTTGCAATTTTCTTTTCTCCTTTTAGATTCAGAAAAGAGAGAGAGGGTGAGAGAGAAGTCTCTGTAATTGATAGTGACAATCAAATACAAAGCTCATGTTCTCCCTCTTCTAATTTCTTGCTATTTTAATTCGTGCCATTTACTTTCAAGCTTTTAATTTCTTGCACTTTAATCTACAATGTTTCTTCTTCGCTTTACTTCTCTATGGATAACTAACCTTCTAACATGACTAACTAACCTCTAACACTACTAACTACTAACTCTTAGATGATGCTAACTCATATGATTTATTGGATGTTTATAATTTCTAGTCTTGTGCCGAACAAGTCTCTTTAATTCCCAATGAAGATTAGTGTTATTTTTTATCTTAATGAAGGTTTTGTGATTCCTGCCATATGATTCATGTGTGCCTCATTTAAATCCTTGTTTCTTTAATAAGAGCCTTGATGGAACTTGATGATGTGATCATCTTAGTATGCTAACAAATTAATGTACTAGTTTCTTATTTCATGCAAGCTAAACTATGACTTTGATGATCTAATGAATCTAACATTCTTGTTATGCATATCTAAATTGTGAATCTCAAATTCTTAAGTTCCATTCTTGTTAATCTATTGAGAGCCTATGATCCAAGGAGACCACCTAACCAAGTGATTATAACACAACATTGCATATTTTACCACATAATCCCCATGCATATTACAAATAAATACATGATTTTTACTAATCTTCTCTACATATTTGCAGGTACACACTCTCAAGGAGATAAAGCAAATAATCACTTTAATTAACACTAATTAAAGTGATTAATTCAAGATTAAGATAAAGCCAAATTTGAATCCCAGATCCAGAGAGATCCGCGCGCCAATTGAAGATTCTAGAAGGCCACGTGGATAAATACCTCTCAACCAATCAGCAACAGAAATCTGTTGCTGAACAGATTCAGTTATGCCGAGCTGGCGCGGCAAGGGCGCGGCAGATCTGGGGCCGTTGAGCCCCAGATTTTGCGCCAACAGACTGGGTTCTGGATCCTTCTCCTGGGGGCTATAAATACCTGCACCTGGCCTGCGAGCAAAAACTGAACAGCAAGAGGAGGAGATTAGAGATTAGTTGCATGTATTAGGTTTTCTTTATGTTGTAGTCCTCCTTCCTCTTCTTCCCTAGATTTCATTGCAAGAGAGAGAGAGCTTGTACTATCAAGGAGTGACAACTTGAAGCAATACAAGGATTGATCCATTCTCTTCAATTCTACTCGAGCTTGATTCTAGTTTACTCGCTTTCTTTACTTGCTTTCTTTACTTGCTTTCTTTTTATTTCATGTTTTGCTTTGTTTTTGTTATGGCTTGTAGCTAACTCTTTCTCCATGTACTAGCTAACCACTAGCCTTGCCATCTTCACCAACTCATGGGTGATCGCTTTACTTCATCTTGCAAGTTGGATGGTCTTCTCTTCTCCGACGAGTTTAAACCACCCGTCATCATAGTGAGAAATTAATTAGATCAACACGCGAGACGAATCCACGCCGATGGAGTGACAACATGAGGCAAGCCTTCACTATCACGGAGTTTGGTAAGTTTTGGTAAGGTAGCTAGGAAAGCTAGTCGTGGTTTGCTTCTTTCCAAGCAATTCTATTCTTGATCTCTTTCCAATTCTCATCATGAACAATTCTTCCACTTCTTGCATTTCTTGTTCCATGTGTTATCTATTCTTTTGAGCAAAGAAGACACTTCGTTTACTCTTCTCACCACGATTCGTAACGCTTCCATCGCTAGCTCTCCCTGAGGTTCGACACGGTATAGCTCTACGCTATAACGGAGACAAGAAAAGGTTGTATTGAACTTTATAAATACATAGCACCAAGGTAAATTCTAAACAACATTTACATACACCTTTCCCGTCTCAATCACCAAGCTAAGAGAGGAACATCTCAACAAATTGGGCCAACTTTTTGACTTGATGAAGCAAGATGGACAATATACCAATGAATCTACATGAGACACAAATCATCCAAGAGATAGTAAGTTAGTAGTGTAGAGTTGTTAAATAGTCATGGCTTTCTTTCTATCTAATTAAAACTCTTCTAATTTCTAAAGAAACTTTCTTTTTTAAACAAAGTCAATTTTTTCTACTTTTTCAAACACCATTTTATTCACCGTTTTCATTTTACCTTCCTTGCTTTCATTCTTCTTTTCTTCACACCAAAGGATTCATCATCTTCTTTTTAATTTAATTTATTTTTGAATTCTTAAACAAAGAAGAACATTCATGATCTAATGACTAATACACACTCGGTCTGTTTGAATAGGGCTATTTTTCATGCCATAATTGATAACTCCTCCCGCACTCGGGGTGCAAAATTTTCTCATCCCGTCTTGATTACACGTTTGTGTAGAAACTTCCTACCAGACGATGTATTTGACTCATTTGCCCGAGTGTCTGTTGTAGCCGAGAAACCCACCAGTGCATATACTGGGTGCTTACACGCCCTCTGGTCACCTAGTGCCCAACCAGAGGACATTCCTGCGGAGTCCTCTTCGGAGGAGAGTTTAGAGGAGGTAGATGAGCCCCAATTCTGGAGACAGGACCCACCAGCAGAACCAAGAGCCTTCATGTCCACCATCTGGAAGGGCATGAAGAAGATTTTTAGGGGTCAGGTGAGGTTGAGGAAGAAGGTGGAGGAGGAATCATCCAGGTTATCCTCCAGGTTAGATGATATTGAGGCGACACTGAGGAGAACACAGTCGGTAGGACCCAGTACTACTGCGGGTCCAAAGAGGAGGAGGGAGTGACTTTTTACCTTACCTATTTCATGCATCATTTTTTATCTTGCATACATTGAGGACAATGCATGAGATAGGTATGGGGGGGTATGTACTAACATAGGACTTTTTATTTTCTTTATAGGATTTTTATTTTTTAGGTTTTTCATTTTTAGGTCTTCCATTTTATTTTTAGATTTTATTTTTTTTAGATTTTCCCCTTTCTTTTTAGATTTTACCTTTTCTTTTAGAAAAATTAAAAAAAATAAAAAAATAAAAAAATATAAAAATAAAAACTTTTTGAAATAAGAGACAAAGTTTTGATCTATTTTAAGAAAATTAAGATGTATCTTAGAAATTAAGAAAACCTTAATTATGACATCTTAAACCTAGTTGAAATAATAGATCTTGTTTGAGATTATAGGCTAAGTAAGTAAAATTGGTGAGATATTTTTATCTTGAATTTTTTGCCTTAGATAAATATGCACTTTACACTTACACATTTCTTGGGATGGAGACAAAGACCAAAAAAGCCATATAAATAAAAAAAAAAGAAGAAAAAATATATATATATATATATATAAATAAAGCATCACTTATTAAGCTGGGAAATTGTGCCTCAAGAAGCACGATTACTCATGCCTAACGGTGATCTCACTTATTAAGCTGGATAATTGTGCCTCAAGAAGCATGATTATTCACGCCTAACGGTGATTATAAATAATCCCCTTTAGTTTTGTGGCCTTTTCACTCGAGTCCTTTAACCCGAGGGATGTTTTCTCATCTGATGCCCTAGAACTATCTGGTTTGGGAGTCATCGGTTATAGGCTCGCTACATGGGTGAACTAGAAAGCCTAAGAAAACTAAGGGAAGAAAAAGAAAAAAAAGAAAAAGAAAAATAAATAAATGGCTTGATGGTTAGAGTTGAAATCCCAGAAATTTTCACTGAGCACGGTGTGCATATTATCTAGGTTTTATGAAAGATAAAATATTCAATCCAATTTTGAATTCTTACCTTAATTAAAAACAAGATCTTGCATGGAGACTAAGTTTAAGGAAGAATGATTATAGGTGGACTTATGACCTAGGATCACTTATATTGTTTTTTGCAAAAATAGTCCGAAACATGTCTCTTATTCAAAATGCGTTTTCAAAACACTAACATTTGTCTTCTTTCTTTATGGATTTTGTGGGTGTAATCCGCTGAAAACCCTCAGGAGACAACACTCCTCCTCTAGGGTAACCTAGAGGTTTAACGGCTTGTTGCACATGCTCAGTGCAATCGCGTCACCTGCGAAAGTGGTGTAATAAAATTGGTAGTTAGGATTTTCTTTTCTTTTCTTTGTTTTGCTCGGGACGAGCAAAAGAATAAGTGTGGGGGTGTGAATATAACACAATATTGCATATTTTACCACATAATCCCCATGCATATTACAAATAAATACATGATTTTTACTAATCTTCTCTACATATTTGCAGGTACACACTCTCAAGGAGATAAAGCAAATAATCACTTTAATTAACACTAATTAAAGTGATTAATTCAAGATTAAGATAAAGCCAAATTTGAATCCCAGATCCAGAGAGATCCGCGCGCCAATTGAAGATTCTAGAAGGCCACGTGAATAACTACCTCTCAACCAATCAGCAACAGAAATCTGTTGCTGAACAGATTCAGTTATGCCGAGCTGGCGCGGCAAGGGCGCGGCAGATCTGGGGCCGTTGAGCCCCAGATTTTGCGCCAACAGACTGGGTTCTGGATCCTTCTCCTGGGGGCTATAAATACCTGCACCTGGCCTGCGAGCAAAAACTGAACAGCAAGAGGAGGAGATTAGAGATTAGTTGCATGTATTAGGTTTTCTTTATGTTGTAGTCCTCCTTCCTCTTCTTCCCTAGATTTCATTGTAAGAGAGAGATTGTAAGAGAGAGAGAGAGCTTGTACTATCAAGGAGTGACAACTTGAAGCAATACAAGGATTGATCCATTCTCTTCAATTCTACTCGAGCTTGATTCTAGTTTACTCGCTTTCTTTACTTGCTTTCTTTACTTGCTTTCTTTTTATTTCATGTTTTGCTTTGTTTTTGTTATGGCTTGTAGCTAACTCTTTCTCCATGTACTAGCTAACCACTAGCCTTGCCATCTTCACCAACTCATGGGTGATCGCTTTACTTCATCTTGCAAGTTGGATGGTCTTCTCTTCTCCGACGAGTTAAACCACCCGTCATCATAGTGAGAAATTAATTAGATCAACACGCGAGACGAATCCACGCCGATGGAGTGACAACATGAGGCAAGCCTTCACTATCACGGAGTTTGGTAAGTTTTGGTAAGGTAGCTAGGAAAGCTAGTCGTGGTTTGCTTCTTTCCAAGCAATTCTATTCTTGATCTCTTTCCAATTCTCATCATGAACAATTCTTCCACTTCTTGCATTTCTTGTTCCATGTGTTATCTATTCTTTTGAGCAAAGAAGACACTTCGTTTACTCTTCTCACCACGATTCGTAACGCTTCCATCGCTAGCTCTCCCTGAGGTTCGACACGGTATAGCTCTACGCTATAACGGAGACAAGAAAAGGTTGTATTGAACTTTATAAATACATAGCACCAAGGTAAATTCTAAACAACATTTACATACACCTTTCCCGTCTCAATCACCAAGCTAAGAGAGGAACATCTCAACAAATTGGGCCAACTTTTTGACTTGATGAAGCAAGATGGACAATATACCAATGAATCTACATGAGACACAAATCATCCAAGAGATAGTAAGTTAGTAGTGTAGAGTTGTTAAATAGTCATGGCTTTCTTTCTATCTAATTAAAACTCTTCTAATTTCTAAAGAAACTTTCTTTTTTAAACAAAGTCAATTTTTCTACTTTTTCAAACACCATTTTATTCACCGTTTTCATTTTACCTTCCTTGCTTTCATTCTTCTTTTCTTCACACCAAAGGATTCATCATCTTCTTTTAATTTATTTTATTTTTGAATTCTTAAACAAAGAAGAACATTCATGATCTAATGACTAATACACACTCGGTCTGTTTGAATAGGGCTATTTTTCATGCCATAATTGATAACTCCTCCCGCACTCGGGGTGCAAAATTTTCTCATCCCGTCTTGATTACACGTTTGTATAGAAACTTCCTACCAGACGATGTATTTGACTCATTTGCCCGAGTGTCTGTTGTAGCCGAGAAAGCCACCAGTGCATATACTGGGTGCTTACACGCCCTCTGGTCACCTAGTGCCCAACCAGAGGACATTCCTGCGGAGTCCTCTTCGGAGGAGAGTTTAGAGGAGGTAGATGAGCCCCAATTCTGGAGACAGGACCCACCAGCAGAACCAAGAGCCTTCATGTCCACCATCTGGAAGGGCATGAAGAAGATTTTTAGGGGTCAGGTGAGGTTGAGGAAGAAGGTGGAGGAGGAATCATCCAGGTTATCCTCCAGGTTAGATGATATTGAGGCGACACTGAGGAGAACACAGTCGGTAGGACCCAGTACTACTTCGGGTCCAAAGAGGAGGAGGGAGTGACTTTTTACCTTACCTATTTCATGCATCATTTTTTATCTTGCATACATTGAGGACAATGCATGAGATAGGTATGGGGGGGTATGTACTAACATAGGACTTTTTATTTTCTTTATAGGATTTTTATTTTTTAGGTTTTTCATTTTTAGGTCTTCCATTTTATTTTTAGATTTTATTTTTTTTAGATTTTCCCCTTTCTTTTTAGATTGTACCTTTTCTTTTAGAAAAATTAAAAAAAAATAAAAAAATAAAAAAATATAAAAATAAAAACTTTTTGAAATAAGAGACAAAGTTTTGATCTATTTTTAAGAAAATTAAGATGTATCTTAGAAATTAAGAAAACCTTAATTATGACATCTTAAACCTAGTTGAAATAATAGATCTTGTTTGAGATTATAGGCTAAGTAAGTAAAATTGGTGAGATATTTTTATCTTGAATTTTTTGCCTTAGATAAATATGCACTTTACACTTACACATTTCTTGGGATGGAGACAAAGACCAAAAAAGCCATATAAATAAAAAAAAAAAAGAAGAAAAAATATATATATATATATATAAATAAAGCATCACTTATTAAGCTGGGAAATTGTGCCTCAAGAAGCACGATTACTCATGCCTAACGGTGATCTCACTTATTAAGCTGGATAATTGTGCCTCAAGAAGCATGATTATTCACGCCTAACGGTGATTATAAATAATCCCCTTTAGTTTTGTGGCCTTTTTCACTCGAGTCCTTTAACCCGAGGGATGTTTTCTCATCTGGTGCCCTAGAACCATCTGGTTTGGGAGTCATCGGTTATAGGCTCGCTACATGGGTGAACTAGAAAGCCTAAGAAAACTAAGGGAAGAAAAAGAAAAAAAAAAAGAAAAGAAAAATAAATAAATGGCTTGATGGTTAGAGTTGAAATCCCAGAAATTTTCACTGAGCACGGTGTGCATATTATCTAGGTTTTATGAAAGATAAAATATTCAATCCAATTTTGAATTCTTACCTTAATTAAAAACAAGATCTTGCATGGAGACTAAGTTTAAGGAAGAATGATTATAGGTGGACTTATGACCTAGGATCACTTATATTGTTTTTTGCAAAAATAGTCCGAAACATGTCTCTTATTCAAAATGCATTTTCAAAACACTAACATTTGTCTTCTTTCTTTATGGATTTTGTGGGTGTAATCCGCTGAAAACCCTCAGGAGACAACACTCCTCCTCTAGGGTAACCTAGAGGTTTAACGGCTTGTTGCACATGCTCAGTGCAATCGCGTCACCTGCGAAAGTGGTGTAATAAAATTGGTAGTTAGGATTTTCTTTTCTTTTCTTTGTTTTGCTCGGGACGAGCAAAAGAATAAGTGTGGGGGTGTGATTATAACACAATATTGCATATTTTACCACATAATCCCCATGCATATTACAAATAAATACATGATTTTTACTAATCTTCTCTACATATTTGCAGGTACACACTCTCAAGGAGATAAAGCAAATAATCACTTTAATTAACACTAATTAAAGTGATTAATTCAAGATTAAGATAAAGCCAAATTTGAATCCCAGATCCAGAGAGATCCGCGCGCCAATTGAAGATTCTAGAAGGCCACGTGAATAACTACCTCTCAACCAATCAGCAACAGAAATCTGTTGCTGAACAGATTCAGTTATGCCGAGCTGGCGCGGCAAGGGCGCGGCAGATCTGGGGCCGTTGAGCCCCAGATTTTGCGCCAACAGACTGGGTTCTGGATCCTTCTCCTGGGGGCTATAAATACCTGCACCTGGCCTGCGAGCAAAAACTGAACAGCAAGAGGAGGAGATTAGAGATTAGTTGCATGTATTAGGTTTTCTTTATGTTGTAGTCCTCCTTCCTCTTCTTCCCTAGATTTCATTGTAAGAGAGAGATTGTAAGAGAGAGAGAGCTTGTACTATCAAGGAGTGACAACTTGAAGCAATACAAGGATTGATCCATTCTCTTCAATTCTACTCGAGCTTGATTCTAGTTTACTCGCTTTCTTTACTTGCTTTCTTTACTTGCTTTCTTTTTATTTCATGTTTTGCTTTGTTTTTGTTATGGCTTGTAGCTAACTCTTTCTCCATGTACTAGCTAACCACTAGCCTTGCCATCTTCACCAACTCATGGGTGATCGCTTTACTTCATCTTGTAAGTTGGATGGTCTTCTCTTCTCCGACGAGTTAAACCACCCGTCATCATAGTGAGAAATTAATTAGATCAACACGCGAGACGAATCCACGCCGATGGAGTGACAACATGAGGCAAGCCTTCACTATCACGGAGTTTGGTAAGTTTTGGTAAGGTAGCTAGGAAAGCTAGTCGTGGTTTGCTTCTTTCCAAGCAATTCTATTCTTGATCTCTTTCCAATTCTCATCATGAACAATTCTTCCACTTCTTGCATTTCTTGTTCCATGTGTTATCTATTCTTTTGAGCAAAGAAGACACTTCGTTTACTCTTCTCACCACGATTCGTAACGCTTCCATCGCTAGCTCTCCCTGAGGTTCGACACGGTATAGCTCTACGCTATAACGGAGACAAGAAAAGGTTGTATTGAACTTTATAAATACATAGCACCAAGGTAAATTCTAAACAACATTTACATACACCTTTCCCGTCTCAATCACCAAGCTAAGAGAGGAACATCTCAACAAATTGGGCCAACTTTTTGACTTGATGAAGCAAGATGGACAATATACCAATGAATCTACATGAGACACAAATCATCCAAGAGATAGTAAGTTAGTAGTGTAGAGTTGTTAAATAGTCATGGCTTTCTTTCTATCTAATTAAAACTCTTCTAATTTCTAAAGAAACTTTCTTTTTTAAACAAAGTCAATTTTTCTACTTTTTCAAACACCATTTTATTCACCGTTTTCATTTTACCTTCCTTGCTTTCATTCTTCTTTTCTTCACACCAAAGGATTCATCATCTTCTTTTTAATTTATTTTATTTTTGAATTCTTAAACAAAGAAGAACATTCATTTTCTTTCCAAAAACAAGAACAACAGGAACTGAGAACGCTTCCATCGCAAGCCCTCCCTACGGATACGACCTGTTATAGCTTTTGCTACAAACGGAAGTTCGAAGGAGCATATTAATTCTACATTCATATCCAGAGCTTGAACATTGATACACGTACTTCCACGGTTTACTCTAAACTTCTACTCTTGCTCCCTTTTTTCCTTCGAACAAATTTTTGGCGCCGTTGCCAGGAAGGGTGACGGTTTTTGTTAGTTTTTGGAACTAAACGAATTTTTTTCTCTATTGCAGTTTACAGGTTTCGGAAACAGAAAACTAAGCATTGCAGTAACATAAAAGTGATCTTCAGCCTCTACTATAGAAAGTAGAGACCAAGTACCCTCCAACTTGCCGTGTTTTCTCGGCTTTTGCCGCGTTTTCGCAGCAAGAAGGAGTTGACTACTAACAATCCTTTTTGCAGGGTCGCTTGCTTTGCAAAAATTAGCTTATTACAATAATTGTTTCTTGCATGCTATCACCAGGATCCTGCTGTTGACACTCGAAAAAGACAAAACTCCCATATTCATCTTCAACCGGTCTGAACGACGTCTAACTTATCGACATCTACAAAAGATAAGTCAAAATAAGCTGATGACCAGAAATGAGGCAACAACATGGACATTACTAATCCAGTAAAGCAGATGCAAGCCAAAGTTGCCTTTGAAGAGACCAAAGTAGGCCTAAGACGCTATACTTTGCCTGGTATAATCCCAAGATAAGCTTCATAGCTCCGCATGGAACTAACAGCTTCACCTGAAGCTTTCCATTTAGCCCTGCCAAGGGCTGATTTAAGAGCTTCGCGCCAGGAGCTCTATCCCTAGCTGAGTCATAGCTCCGCTATGGGTTGAGCCTCAGCTTCGCACGAGACTCTGAAGGTAACTTCGCCTGAGACTATGAGCTAAGTCTTAGCTCCGCAGGATCCAGCTTCGCCAAAGCTAGCTCCGCAATGAGCTAGCTTCGCACAATCTAGCTTCGCCTAAGCTAGTTCCACAGGATCCAGCTCCGCATGATCTAGCTTCGCATGACCAGCTCTTTAGTGAACTTTAACTAGGTCATCAGATTGACCGTTTCAAAATCCCACGAGGGATTAATGGGTGAACCCCACTAATTTAGTGAGATTAATGCCACTTTAAGTGGGCGATTACACCCGCCCACTTCGTCCCACATTAAATGGAGACATATCAGCCATAACGGCAGGAGGACATTCGCACGAACCCTCTAGCTTCGCTAGAAGCTCGCAAATAGCTTCGCAGTAAAGTCATTTGCAAGCCTTACGCGAAGCTAATAGCTGATTCAGCCTTGCTGAAATCAAGGGGGCGGTTACACCCTACTTTTGGCTATAAATAGTCCCTTACCACGGAGGAAAAGAGGAAGAAGGATGGACAGAGAGAGGAAAATCGACTCGAAAAGAGCAGAATCCCTAGTAAAAGGGCTCTACTGATCTCCTGTTCTCTGATTCTCCGAACCAAGCGAGAAGGGAGTCTTATTAGGAGGCAGTCCGATCATCTGACCGTCGTATCGTCAAAAGGATAAAGTGATCACGCGCTGATCAGATTCCTACTAGCACATTTACTCAGAAATCTCAGAGGAGATCTATCTGTAATTTTCTTTCTGCAAAGAAATACCTGCAATTTCGCTCCTCTACTCTTTTTTATAAGTTTTCCTTTTGTTGAATCATTTTCAATGGAAAACAAGATGGTGACTCCGCTGGGAAAATCAGTCTTCTGGCGCAACAAGGAGACAGTGTCACAATATAACGGTCAGAATCCTGAGCCCGTTATGTTCGAAAACTTGATCATTCATTTCGACCAAGAAAAATTTGAAGAATTGCTCTCGGAGGGTAGTCCAGTGCTCCACGCTCGGAAGCAAAGGAAGATCTCGGTGGCTAAAGCTTTAGAGCAGAAGACAACCTTGACCGGGCGAACAGCTAGAAGAGCTTCATCCCAACTCCTCTCAGCCTCAATTGAGGCTAAAAATGCCTTGCGCAAGGCTAGCCAGATTCCCTGCGAACCTAAAAGTTCGCTTCCCAAGCAAATGTGGAGGCCAAAACAGGAAGCTCCGTGTGAAACTTCAGGCGAAGCTACACCATAACTTCGCCTATCACGCGAAGACAAAGGCAAAATGCATGTCCGGTTTGGCAGCTTCGCCGAGACTATCAGCCGCGAGGTTAGGACGACAACTCTGCCTTCGCCCAATCCAGGAGCAGTAACTCCCAGCCGCCAGGCTGAAACTATAGCACCTAGCAGTGCTAACCACCTTCGCAACAAGGTGGCAAACAAAGTACCACGGCATGCTTCGCGCCCCGAATCCTCAAGCGTTAAGTTCCTTCTTCGCAGCAGAGCTAAGGGATCATCCCTGGGTACTGAAAGCGGTGGTTATGCAGCTTCAGCGCCTAAGGGTGTTACCAAAGTTCTCAGCTGCGAAGTTAGAACTAAAGCACTATCTAGTGCCAATCACCTCTGCGGTAATGAAAAGAACGAGACATCGTCCCGTGCTTCGCTTCCAAAACCTGCGGATGCCAAGTCCGCCCCTCAAAAAGCTATGAGCAAAAAGGTGATCAATGCGCGATCTGCCCATGTCTTCGCGCTGAGTCGCTTATGAAATCACCAGAGGGGGGATGAATAGGTGATAATGCTAATCTAGTGAACTAAATACGGAATCTAAAAACTAATTCAACAACACACAAGCAAGTATATGATATAGCAATATGATCAATGCACAAAGTAAATAGAGAGAGTCAATAGATCAAGCGCAAACAACAAGATTTGTTTCGAGGTTCGAGCACCCAGCTCTACGTCCCCGCCTTCACCCAGAAGGATTTCAACTCCACTAGCTTGTCCACACAGGACTCCCACAAAGGGAACCTCCACCGAGGATTTGGGGCAATACAATCACAAGAAGTACCCAACTCCTCTCTTTACAACCACAACCTCCTTCTAGAGGCAAAGCACCAAGCCAACAAACAATCACCTCACAACTTGAGGAATAAGCACAAAGCAACACAAGGATCACCTCACAACTTGAGGGATACAACCCAAATGCACAACCACCTCAACACAATGAGGGAAAGGCACAAAGCCAAGCAAAGATTGGGTTTACAACTTGGTGGTCTAACAACCACAAACAATCTCTTTTCCCACACAAGGATCCTATAGAATAAGATAGTAGATGTAGCTCAAGTGTGGAAAATAAAGTGTTTAAAACAAAGAAAAATCACTTGGGAAATCACCACAAAGATATAGAATGATAGAACCAAATCAAATTCCCAAAAGACTATTTTTCTTTGAAATATTGAAACACTTTAAAACAATAAAGATTGATCTTTTTAGCACAAAGAAACTCTTTTTAAACTTGTGAAAACACTAGAGAAAGTTCAGAAATTTCGTCCAAAAAATTCTTAGAGAAAACTGGCCACTAATGGGGTATTTATAGCCCATTGAAAAATATAACCGTTGGCAGCAAAATCTGCCAAAAATGAACTACCGGTCGACCGGTCGGTCGACCGGCCAACGGTCGATTTTTGACCGTTGGCAACTACCGGTCGACCGGCCCCAGAAACAGAGAGCAATACTCTCTATTCGGTCGACCGCTCGGTCAACCGGGAGCAACCTGAGAGTGGGTTACTCTCAGTCGGTCGACTGGTCGGTCGACCGGCCGACTGACACAGCTACGTGCACAAGCTTGTGCACGTCTGGTCGACCGCTACGATCGACCAGCTCCTCGCCCGGGTCGACCGTTACGGTCGACCGCCAGAGCCTGGCAGCCACAGTTCTGGGACAGAAAAACTAGGTAAAAATTATTCTAATAAATCCCATAAATCTTCTAAAAATCCATAAAACTAGTTTTATCATTTTACATTGAAATACAAACTTGTGTTAAAAATTTCAACACAAATATCAAAAAATTTTAACCATTTTTGTGTTATGGAAAAATTGCCGAATACTAAAACCTGTATTTTTCCAAACTTGAATTTTCCAAATGAAAATCCTATTTTTCCAAAACTCATCCAAATACAAAAACATGATATTTAAACACTTTGAAGCATGTTGCATATGGATATAATCCAATATACAAGAAACATATATATATTCATGTTTTTGACTATAAATCCAAAATATGTTTTGTTAAAAATACCAAAACATAAAACACATGAATAAGTGAGTCAAAACTAAGTTTGCTTAAGTAATTGAAGCATGCATGTATATAGAACAAATCTAATATACATTAAACCATATAAACTTGTTTTGAATCTATCTATCCATGAAAACCAAGATCGGTTAAACCAAACAAACCAAAAACCAAAACATGAAACGTGTGTGTTGTGAACTTGAGCATATCATACTATTCTAATCTTTACAAATGGATCTAAACACAAAACTAAACTAGGTACCGATGTCTTCTTGTAGAGCACCGTCTCCAAGCCGACTCGATCCAAAACTTGATTCACCGAGCTTGACTCCTATGAGTGCTATATATGACCTTGATGCTCGAGCTCTTGAATCACCATGTGAAAGCTTCTAAACCATCTTTGTTGAAGCTAATCACCAACTAATATCTTGGTTAATGATCTGAAACTAAACATCACAAGATTATTAGTACACATAACTATATGAGTTAATCATCATCAAAACTAGAGTGGAAGGCCTTTGGGCCAACATTTCCCTCTTTTTGATGATGACAAAACTCATGGAGTTATATATGCATGGATTAAAGTTAAGCTTCTAAGAAGCTCCCCCTTAACTCATGCATAGGGATAAACAACAATTATATGCAATGAATACTAAACATGATCTTGATATCAATTAAATAAAACAAATAATTCTTCAAAACAAACCCTTGACACCAATTGCAAAACAAAACTAATTAAAGTTCTTGATATCAAAAATAAACATGTTCTTTAAATAATGCTTTTGATAATACCAATTGAACTTAATAAAAACATAAACCATGCATACAAACTCAAATTCTTCTCCCCCTTTTTGTCAATCATCAACAAAGGGGTTAAAGACAAAACAAATAAAAACATATTCTTCTCCTCTTTTTGTTCAAAACAAAGAATCGATAAAGGGTTAAAATACACAAAAAAAATGTTCTCCCTTTTTTTTTTGTCTAAAACAAAAACGATATCAATAAGGGGTCAAATCAAACATGATACCAATTAAAAATGTGTCAATGAAGTGCATATTGATACCAATTAAAAGTGAAACTATACCAATTGAAAAATAAAAATCTTGATACCAATTGATAAGTAAACAAACAACATACCAATTGTAAATAAATAATCTTGATACCAATTGAAATTAAACATTACAAATTTAGAATTTCTAAACATAAATCTTAATACCAATTGAAATTATTATTCTTTAAAGCATAAGATACCAATCGAAATTATTATTTTCTATCATAAAGCAAGGGAGTGGAATACAAAATACCAATTGAAAGATGAAATACAAGATTTTCTCCCCCTTTATGAAATACAAATTAAAACTATGATAGAGCTTGTATATGGATACCAATTGAAAACTAATCAATTGAAACAAAGTTGAAACTCAAGCTTATCATAATCAAAATTTGTGCTCTAAGATATAGAAATATAGTAAGCACAACTAAAACACATATATGTATGAAAAGTTTGATACCAATCGAAATTGATACAATTTGAAATGTAAGCATACATACATAAAATATATGAGTATACAAAAAAAATGTCAAGATTGATACCAATTGAAAGAATTCAATGATACCAATTGAAACAACAATAAGATCAAGTGTATATCTCATATTCCTATCTCCATTCATGTTCAAGTTTAAAATGATTTTCACTATAAAGCATACATGAGCATGATCGCCCATCCATCCGCCCGTAGAAGGTAGGGTTTTTCAAAAATAGGTTTGAAAATGTAGTATGTTTGAAAATCTCTACCATATTGAAGAATACGAACTAGTTAAATGGAAAAACTTTTAAACTAGTATGAAATCCTTCAAGCAAGGAATAAAACAAAATTGTTTTTTATGAAACACATGTAAATCACATGATCACTAAACACTCAAAGTCCATAAAGCCCATATCATACTCATGAAAACACAATCATGAGAAACATAATAAATTGAGTGAACAAGTGTAATGTGAAACACACAATCATGAAAATATTCAATTAAGCTCAATTGAAATTCCTTAAAAACATGAAAACATGAAACACCAAAATTTTCATTAAAACAATCTATAATTCAAGGTATATGTATGTATTATACAAACTAAAGTATACATACATATTCAAATACAACGAGTCCACAAATGTATATGCATTAAGGCACGTGGCTCAAAGGATGTATATGTATAATCAATAGTTAGACAAGATGGACATATACATGAAGTTAAAACACATAATCATAAAAACATATCCAAAATGGGAATATAAGTTAAAATGCATGAATCATCAAAACTAGACTATACTAGCACATCTAATGGGTACAAATAAGCATTCAAGCACAAACATATATAAAGATTTATTTGTGGCCCACTATATGTACAAGTATAAATCCTAGTCTTAATGAAAACTAACATCTAAACGTATATCCAAAACATGAGGTATAAAACTAGACATAAATCAACATGATAATCATAAAAATGATCATTATGTAAATCCACATGCTATTAGAGCGATGATATACATAATAGCTAAACAATGGTGAGAACACAACATATGGGTCCATCTAAACATGGGTGATCTCAAAAGCTATACATGCATGTCAATGGTCTAATAATCATAGTATTTAACATACTAATCAAAACATGAAGCATCAAAACAAAACATCATAAACATCCATATGATCATTATGTATATGCATGTGCATTAGATCTAGAGCATACATATTAGTTAAAAACAAGGTGAGAACACATAGATATAAATCCATATAAGCAAGAAGTGTTTCAAGTAACTAAACATGTATATACTAATCTAATAAACATGATATAAGCATAATGAACAATAAACCATGGCATGCTATAAATTGATGAACATGAAACACATGCAAATATAAACGGGAGTTAGAGATTGATACCAAAACTGATGAGGGCACCTCTCTAGTTCTCCAAACCAATGGTGGTCCTCTCCACCAAACTCCTCCTGAAAGTGATGTATCCAAATTGTTTTCTTTAAGCACGGAACACATCCACTCCAAGGTACCTCCACTCTCACGTGATGCGAGAGCCCACACCTACATCAAACACCATAGGGGTGGTCTTTGGTACCCATTTTCTTTTGGGTCCATAGGGGTTAGTGCCTTTCCTAACCCAAACAACATTATTTGCTAAATTTTCATCATATATACGATCATAACAAAATCTAACAAGGTGGCTCTTACGTCCACAATGTGTACATGTGTACACATGAGCATACATAGTGCTAAGATTGTGTCCGTGAGGAGCATGTGTATGTCGTGTATGGTGTGCATGCAATAATGGAACTTGTTTCTTTCGAACCAAGGATTCCAAGCGTGTTGGTTCATGGCACATTGGCTCAAAGTGGAGCCCAAACAATCAACACTTTTCTTCAACATATTTATATCATTTTCAATACAAGAAGATAAAGTGGAGCATGCAATAGATGTGCTAGGTGAAGCTATACTAGTATGGCAAACATGAGAGTTTAAATCATTTTGCAAAGATTTATTTTTATTTAAAACTAAATCTAATTCTTTTGTAATGAAATCAATTTCATTTTTCAAAGCAAGGTTATCTTTTAAAACAAAATCCAATTTGAAGATAAAACCTCATTGTTCTTCAAAAAATCATCACATTCATTTTTGCTTTTCAAAAACTCATTTTCCTTTAGAGCAAGTTCTAGTTGAGATTTAAGTGAGTCACGTTCACTAGTAATCTCTTCCTTCTCTTGCAAAGTCAATTCAAAACTTGAACACAAATCCTTCATTTCTTCTTTTAGTTCAAAATTCTTCTTTTTCAAAAGATCATGTTTTTCCAAAAAAATTTCAAACTTAGTAGCAAGTTCCATATTTAAGGTTTGAGCTTCTAAACAACCATAGCAATAGGAACTAGAGCTATCATCTAGTTGAGTATCCGATTGTACCTCAAGGGAGTCATTCCCTTGGACCATGAGGCAATGCTCGTCGGACTTGTCTCTTTTAGATCTCCTCATTCTAGCGATGATCTTTGGTAGCTCGGGAGAAGTCAAAATGCTCCAAACTGCAAAAGCCGAATCATAGTGAGCAAATACATGTAATAGATCATTATCAAGAGATGCTCTAAGTGTCTTAAGGGCTAATGCATTGGCTTTTCTTTGCTTGCAATCATTGGGGTTGGATTCTTTAGTAGTGGCTTGATAAACTTTATGTCCTAGGGTTTTCAAATGACAACTCATCTTGGCCTTCCAAAAATCATGTCTAGAAATGTCAAACATAGGAGGGCTAGCCATGAGTTCAAACTAAATGTGTGCAAAATGCAAATGAAGATTAGCAAACCAAGATCTCACTCCTAGGTGGTTAAACCTAAATATCAGGAGCGTAGGCTCTGATACCAATTGAAATCACCTAGAGGGGGGGTGAATAGGTGATAATGCTAATCTAGTGAACTAAATGCGGAATTTAAAAACTAATTGCAACAAAACACAAGTAAGTATATGATATAGCAATATGATCAATGCACAAAGTAAATAGAGAGAGAGAGAGAGAGAGAGAGAGAGAGTCAATGGATCAAGCGCAAACAACAAGATTTGTTTCGAGGTTCGAGCACCCAGCTCTATGTCCCCGCCTTCACCCAGAAGGATTTCAACTCCACTAGCTTGTCCACACAGGACACCCACAAAGGGAACCTCCACTGAGGATTTGGGGTAATACAATCACAAGGAGTACCCAACTCCTCTCTTTACAACCACAACCTCCTTCTAGAGGCAAAGCACCAAGCCAACAAACAATCACCTCACAACTTGAGGGAAAAGCACAAAGTAACACAAGGATCACCTCACAACTTGAGGGATACAACCCAAATGCACAACCTCCTCAACACAATGAGGGAAAGGCACAAAGCCAAGCAAGGATTGGGTTTACAACTTGGTGGTCTAACAACCACAAACAATCTCTTTTCCCACACAAGGATCCTATAGAATAAGATAGTAGATGTAGCTCAAGTATGGAAAATAAAGTGTTTAAAACAAAGAAAAATCACTTGGGAAATCACCACAAAGATATAGAATGATAGAACCAAATCAAATTCCCAAAAGACTATTTTTCTTTGAAATATTGAAACACTTTAAAACAATAAAGATTGATCTTTTTAGCACAAAGAAACTCTTTTTAAACTTGTGAAAACACTAGAGAAAGTTCAGAAATTTCGTCCAAAAAAATCTTAGAGAAAACTGGCCACTAATGGGGTATTTATAGCCCATTGAAAAATATAGCCGTTGGCAGCAAAATCTGCCAAAAATGAACTACCGGTCGACCGGTCGGTCGACCGGCCAACGGTCGATTTTTGACCGTTAGCAGCTACCGGTCGACCGCCCGGTCGACCGGCCCCAGAAACAGAGAGCAATACTCTCTGTCCGGTCGACCGCTCGGTCGACCGGGAGCAACCCAAGAGTGGGTTGCTCTCAGTCGGTCGACCGATCGGTCGACCGGCCGACTGACACGGCTACGTGCACAAGCTTGTGCACGTCCGGTCGATCGCTACGGTCGACCGGCTCCTGGCCCGGTCGACCGTTACGGTCGACCGCCAGAGCCTGGCAGCCACAGTTCTGGGACAGAAAAACTGGGTAAAAATTATTCTAATAAATCCCATAAATCTTCTAAAAATCCATAAAAATAGTTTTATCATTTTACATTGAAATACAAACTTGTGATAAAAATTTTAAAACAAATATCAAACATTTTTAACCATTTTTGTGTTATGGAAAAATTGCCGAAAACTAAAATCTGTATTTTTTCAAACTTGAATTTTCCAAATGAAAATCCTATTTTTCCAAAACTCATCCAAATACAAAAATATGATATTTAAACACTTTGAAGCATGTTGCATATGGATATAATCCAATATACAAGAAACATATATATATTCATGTTTTTGACTATAAATCCAAAATATGTTTAGTTAAAAATACCAAAATAGAAAACACATGAATAAGTGAGTCAAAACTAAGTTTGTTTAAGTAGTTAAAGCATGCATGTATATAGAACAAATCTAATATACATTAAACCGTGTAAACTTGTTTTGAATCTATCTATTCATGAAAACCAAGATCGGTTAAACCAAACAAACCGAAAACCAAAACATGAAACGTGTGTGTTGTGAACTTGAGCATATCATACTATTCTAATCTTTACAAATGGATCTAAACACGAAACTAAACTAGGTACCGATGTCTTCTTGTAGAGCGCCGTCTCTAAGCCGACTCGATCCAAAACTTGATTCACCGAGCTTGACTCCTATGAGTGCTATATATGACCTTGATGCTCGGGCTCTTGAATCACCATGTGAAAGCTTCTAAAGCATCTTTGTTGAAGCTAATCACCAACTAATATCTTGGTTAATGATCTGAAACTAAACATCACAAGATTATTAGTACACATAACTATATGAGTTAATCATCATCAAAACTAGAGTGGAAGGCCTTTGGGCCAACAGCTTAAGCTCGGCTAAATCCGACTTGCGAGAGTTCTTACGAACAAATGAAAGTCAAAAATTGTTCCAAACTTCTCTCGCTTGTTGTGAACAAGTGGGATGTCAGTTGGTGACAGTCCACCCAGTCCATTGCCGACTAGGACCAGTCCCCGCCACTCCTCCAAATCGACAGTCAGTCTTTGATCGAATATCGGTGCGAGCTCCTGTGAAGCATTATAAAAGGAGCATATCGTGAAATCTATCAGATCTGCCCTCTGCATCCTTCAATATAATCGGAAGGGGATGAGAACCACGTAGAGGCAGGCAAACGCCGCATGGTGCTATCTCTCCTTCTTTCAGTTCTCCAGATCCGGACTATAGTCCTAGCTTAGGCCAAGTCCTGGTAGAGAAGAAGGTATGTTCTGAAGCACCAGATCTAGGGTTGCAATACCCTTTAGTTATGAGCAGCCATCCTCTTCAATTGGAGTAACCTCACCAGAACCAATGAGAAGATTGTTCCAATGGTCTGATGAGGAGGAGAAAGACAGTGGGTATGCCTCTTCAGTAACAGTCAGCTCGATACGAACAGATAGAGTGTCGGTGCATATGGCTGATAATGGTAATAATGACCTCCACCGACGGTTGGAAGCTCAGGAGCAAACCTTCAAGGCTCAGTAAGAAGCCTGGGACAATATTCAACAGATGCTCGCCCAACTCCTCACTAACCGATTAACAACGATACCGGGAGTAATCATAATGTGGAGGAACATCATCATGATGAACAACCCAAGACTGAGAAGTTAAAGGAAAGTTCTTCTATGGATACCGAAGTTCTTAAAGGCATTCAAGCTCAGATCGCATCCTTAGCCCAGAGGGACGAACTGAAGAGAATAGGGGCAGTCCGTCCTTACCCCTTGGAATGGGATTCAGTACCATACCGACCAAAGTCAAGCCACCAACGTTACATACGTATGATGATAAGAGCTCGCCAAACTAGCACATCTATTACTTCCGGTCTCAGACCGGTAACGTTATAGATAACGATGCAATCATGGCCAGACGGTTCATCGGCACCCTGAAGGGGGTAGCATTCAACTGGTTCTGAAGCCTTCCTCCAGGCTCTAGCAATTCCTGGATTAACTTAGAGACCCGATTTCTTTCTCGTTTTTATGAGGACGATACCGAGGTAACCATGGACAAACTCCTCTCTACCGTGCAGAGGAAGGGCGAATCTGTCGGCGACTACATTGAGGGTTCAGAAACTTGTCTCTGATGTGCCCAGCAGGGATGCCATTGTCCATGCTCTTGCAGACATGTAGGCATAACTTCTTGGACCAAGTGAAGATTCGTATGGGAGTCGTCAAAGCCCATACCTTGAAGGAACTAGTCGATAAGCTGAGATAACCAAAAAGTCGGCTAAAAGTTTGAACCATCTACCCCTAAAGGCAAATGGGGTATGAATAATAAAGGGCGCGGTGACATGGCGCAGTCTTCCCAAGCCTAAGGGAAAGAGATTATGTCTGTTGAACTGTCAAGAGACGTTCATCCAAAGGCTAAGAAAAGCGGCATCAATAATCAGGAGTTTAAGTTTCCTCCGAAACAATATTCCTTTAAAGATGAGAAAGTGGTTATGATATTCCATTTACTCCACAAAGGGAATAAGTTGAAACTACCGGATGCTCGACGCCCTAATGAAGTGGGACGCGTGAATGATCCTAACTATTGCCTCTTTCATAGGATGGTTCATCATCCTACTAATAAGTGTTTTGTCCTCAAGGACAAAATTCAGGCTTTAGTCGATGCTGGAGTTCTGACTCTAAAGTCAAAACAAAAGAAAGTCGCTGCGAACGTGGTGACCCTCGAGTTCGGCAAAACCCCAAAAGTCACAGTTCCTGACGGGTCTTTCCCAATTCCTGAAGCACGGCTGGAAGTAAAAGATCCTTCAGCTAAAACTCAAGAGATTAAGGGTCTTGTTCTCTTGACATTGGAAATAGGGGAGATCATATGGATACACCCAGATCTTGCCCAAGACGAACAATGGGATTCAAAGAAATTCAAATCGAAGGGCAAATCTTGCAATGTTATCTCTATCTTGCCGGAGGACGGCAATGTGACATCAGCTTCTCTCAGCGATTCTGAGGGGAAAAATCACGCCTGCACAGCACAGGCTAATGTACCTCAGCCAACAGGTACTCGATCTAGAAAATCATACTTAAAATAGTATGAGAGGGTTACTGACGAGGCACAACAGCAAATGACGTCAGTACAAGTACCCATGCCAGCTCCGGTCCCGACAACGAGAAAAGAGAAGCAGAAAGAAGTTTGGTTTGACTATATCCTAAAGAAGCCATCAGGTCCAGGACTTAACATGCCCTTTTGCTTTGACATATTGGCCCAGTTGGCTAATATCCCCGCTCGTATCACCATACACGAGCTGCTTTGCCTCTCGAAAGAGACAAGAGAAGCACTTAGGGATGCACTGGCTAACTCAGAGTCATTTCTGACACATATGCCAGAAACCCCTAAGGATGACACTCAGCCCTCTTGTTCTGAATATCATCATATATAGCTGAAAGTATCTGCTATTACTTTCAAAGCAGAGGACATGCTCCTCAAGGACAATAAACACGATCGACCCTCGTATTATATCGGATACATCGGCTCGACGTGCATTGAAAGGGTACAGGTTGATTCAGGGTCTGCACTCAGCGTCATCCCCATATGGTTGTCGGCAACCACTACGACGATATACGGTTTTAATTCAGGGAGTATTCACCCACTTGGAAAGATTCGACTCCGTTGCCGAATCAGGAACCTGAAATCAGAAGTAACGTGCTACGTCATTGACGCTGAAACGTCATACAACTTGTTACTAGGACGACCCTGGATCCACGCTAACTGGATTGTTCGCTCTACTCTGCACCAGTGCTTCAAATATGTTGAAGATGATGCAACAGTACGAACTGTGTTCGCTGAGAAGCAACCATTCAAGGGGGTGAAAAACTACTTTACTGATGCTCTCCTATATCAGGAAGTCGGTGAAGCATCAAAAGAATCGTTGCCTGACAACGATGATAGTGGCAATGAGGCAGATTCAGAGTCTAAAGGAGACACGCCAGCTACTTTGGTCGATGAATCAATTGTAGTATGTTTTAGTAATCCTCAATGTAATACTCCTTCTGAGGATGATGACGAATGGGTGATTAATGATAATGTTTCCTTTAATTATCCTGCGAGTGTCAAACTGTTCGAATCTGTTACGAATAGTTCTCTACACATGCCCTTGCATAAACCTAGTACATCAAGTACGTCTGTGGAATGCATAGAAGGGTCCGTTTTAGTGGTTCCTCCATCAAAAAAGGGTCAATCACCAATAATATTCGGTAGAGCCCAACTGCAGAGGTCTACAACCACAGATTCGAATTCAGATTCAGAGGCCCCGCAAATTTTCCATTATGCACGATCAGCACAGCATATGATGAGAAAAATGGGATACAGCCTGTAGCGTGAGAATGGCTTGAATTTTAGAAAAGGAAGACGTAGTTTTCTGCGTAATTTTGTGCCAAAAGGGAAACCGGCAAATTACTATGATAAAACACGCAGGGGCTTGGGATACATTACACCTCCACCGTTTACATCGGTCGATCCAAAGATAACAAACCGATCCCGTCACGCTTTGCCTCTTCCTCCGAATAGGAGTCGGATGTTAATGTGGGAATGATGTTCGAGAATCTCACCTTTAATATGACTTCAAGTAGCCAAGTGGAGCCAGCGGAAGCTACGATGTTGAACCATAGGCTCAGCAATTAAATTTTAGTGGGAAAAGCGATTCGAACAACGCGAACCACCTACTGAAGACAAGGTGATCCAGGTTAACTTGGGTAGTCAAGACCACCCTAAACCCATCTTTATAAGTGAGAGCCTATCACTTACAGAGAAAGAAGAATTGATAGTACTCGTAAGGGAATATATCGATGTCTTCATATGGAACTATGAAGATATGCCCAGACTTGATCCATAAGTAGCCATGCATTGTCTAAATATCAAGCCTGACATGAAGCCAGTCAAGCAACAACAACGATGATTTTGCCTAAATATTATGGAAGCTATTGAGGCCGAAGTTCGTAAACTCATCGCGTGTGGTTTCATACGGGAGGAACAACATTCAGATTGGGTTGCAAACATTGTTCTAGTTCTTAAGAAGAATGGAAAATTTTGGATCTGTAGTGACTACCGCGATCTCAATACAGCCTGTCCTAAAGACGAATTCTCATTGACCATCACCGATGTCATGATTGATAATACCTGCGGATTCGAAAGAATGTCCTTCATGGACGGCTTTTCAGGGTATAATCAAATTAAAGATGTATCTAGAGGATGAGAAACATACTTCATTTTAGACACCGTTGGGGGTATACTGCTATACCATGATGCCCTTTGGATTAAAGAACGCGGGAGCAACTTATCAGCGTGCAATGAGTACAATTTTTCGCGACCACCTCCGAAGGATGATAGAATGTTATGTCGACGACATTGCTATCAAAAGTCGCGATAAGAATGACCATCTTCGTGACTTAAGAACAATGTTCGACATAATGCGGGCTCATCAATTGAAGATGAATTCAACAAAATCCTTCTTGGGGTTTCGAGTGGCAAGTTCTTGGGTTTCATTGTTACATCAAAGGGAATTCATCTTGACCCAGATAAAGTTAAAGCCATTCAGAGCATGCATCCACCTAAGAATCTCAAAGAACTTAGGGGCCTGCAAGGTTGACTGGCTTATATCAGAAGATTCATCGCAAATCTCTCAGGCCGCTGTCAACCGCTCACCCGACTCATGAGAAAGGGTGTCTCTTTTGTATAGGATCAAACCTGTCAAGAAGCTTACGAGGATATTAAAAGATACCTCACTAAACCTCTTGTCTTAGTGGCTCCCACATCAGGAAAACCATTCCTGCTTTATGTGAAAGCTATGGACCATTCTCTCGGTACTCTGCTTGTTCAAAAGGACGATGATGGTCACGAACAGGCTATTTATTATCTGGCAGGACTCTGATAGGGGCAAAATCTCGCTATAACCCTATTGAGAAGGAATGCTTAGCTCTTGTCTTCGCTATTCAGAAGACACGATATTATTTGGTCGGTCGAACCATACATGTCATTTTCAGAGTGAATCCTTTGCGTCTTCTCATGACGAAACCAGGATCACTGAGTTCTAGATTAGCTAAGTGGGCCCTCTTTCTGTCTCAGTACAACATGCTCTTTGTCCCTCAGAAGGCGGTTAAAGGCCAGGCACTTGCAGATTTCTTGGCTGCTCATCCAGTTCCGGAAAGCTCAAAACTTCATGAAGATATTCTAGATGAGGCTTTTGAATCTAATATAACTTCAGAGGATGAAGTATGGCAAATGTTCTTCAATGGAGCATCAAGAATAGGCCCTAAAGGCAAGATCATTGCCGATGTGGGGTTGTATTTATCTCACCACAAAATCATGTCCTTACTAGGGCGTTTTCATTGACGGAACCATGTTCCAATAATGTGGCAGAATACAATGCTCTACTTATTGGCGTTCAGCTCGCTCATGAAATGGGGGTACGCTACCTTGAAGCCTATGGTGATTCAAAACTGATCATTATCAGATTAAAGAGGAATATGAGGTCCACCACGCAGATTTGGTACAGTCATCAAAGTGGCTAACTAATTTGATGGCTTTTATATCGGTCATGTATCCCGATCCCAGAATACTAAGGTCGACGCTCTGGCTGCACTGGCAGCCACTTTAGCCTTTCGATCAACACAACGTATCACCTTACAGTAGTTACTCGACACCTTGTGTCCTAAACAGGTGTTGAAAACCAAGAAAGTCCATAGTATCTCAACCGATTTTGAACCGAGAGATTGGCGATTTCCCCTCATCGACTATGCTTTGCATGATATACTGTCGGATGACCCTAAAGAAGTGGCATCTATCAGATGAAGGTCTCTCCGTTTTTACTATGATCCAATAGTAAAGACACTCTACCGCTGCTCATATGACGGTATCCTCCTCCGTTGCCAGTCTAATTCAAAGGCATAAGAAGTGCTTAAAGAGGCGCACGATCGCATATGCGGAGCTCATCAGCCAGGTCCAAACTCAACGACTGATTACACAGGCTTGGATATTATTGGCCGACCATGATAGCCGATGCTATCCAATATGCACGAGGTGTAAAGCATGCCAAATCCATGCGGACTTCATATATCAGCCTCCAGAGTTGCTCCATCCAACCGTTGCTTCATGGCCATTTGAAGAATGGGGAATCGATGTCATAGGGCCAATCACCCCCTCTTCAACAAAAGGTCACCGGTTTATCTTAGCAATAACCGATTACTTTTTAAAGTGGGCAGAAGCTATACCACTTGTGGAAGTTAAAACTTCCAACATGGTTAATTTTATCAAACACCATGTCATCCATCGATTTGGTGTCCCCAGGCGGATCATCCATGATAATGGTCCCCAATTCGTGAGCCAAGTATTCTATCGGTTCTGTGACAAATACCGGATTCAGAATGTGGTATCAACCGCTTATAACCTTGCTGTTAATGGCTTGGCAGAAGCATTCAATAAGATAATTATCAATCTACTCAAAAAAATCGTTTCATCAAATAAGCAAGATTGGAATGAGAAGCTTGGGGAATATCTTTGGGCCTACCGAACCACAGTTCGGACCCCAATAGGCAATACACCTTTTTCCCTGGTATACGGGTACGAAGCAGTCATACCGTTAGAAATCCAGATCCCATCATTACGAGTCACTTTGATGACTAGAATGAAAAAGGAGGACAATGATCGGTTACGTCTTTAAGAGCTCGAAGCCCTAGATGAGAAGCGGTTACAAGCTCAACAACATATTGAGTTGTACCAAGCGCGAATCTCGAAGGCTTTCAATAAGAAGGTTAAGCAAAGGGTTTTCCAGAAAGGAGATTTGGTTTTAGCCGTCAGACGACCAATGATCATGACGCACAAAACCAAAGGCAAATTTCAGCCCAAATGGTAAGGACCGTTTATAATAGAAATAGTCTATTCAAATGGAGCATATCGCCTTATAACTTCAGACGGTGACATGCTCATGATGCCGATCAACGGCAGGTTCTTAAAGAAGTATTATCCTTGATAGTATTCTTCTCACGATCAAGTTAACATAACACCTCTGATCAAGACCTCCAGATCTGAGATATTTAGAAAGAGCACTCCTCTCTTTTCATAACGAGATCATATTGTTATAAACCTGTGTCGAGCCGATCGAACACCGGCATCGAAGAAGAAACAAGGTGTCAAATTGCTTTAGCCTTATCACTCTTCTTCAGTATATAAATATGTACCTATCTCCAACTTTGAAGAATAGGTCATATTTTGAAGTCAAGCATGCCTAAGCAATAGTTGCAGGTAGATGGTTTATTTAGCCTGACGTTTCTATGAAAAACGGTGGCATACCCCCTTGCTTCGGTTCGATCGATCGAGACTCGACTCAAAGACAAAAGAAGGTTCGCCGACACATCCTTTGGCAGAACCTTTCCACTGTTTCCACATTCATATCAAGAACATGGTGGCCGATTGACTGACAAACACAAATGGGTTTATCTGATGACTTATTTTGCCAAGTCGAACTCATTAAAAAAAGGTTCATGACGCATCCTTCTGCAGAAGCTTTCCAATCTGGAAACAAGGTCAGGATCGACAGAGAGTCCACGACAGAAGATAATCTTCAAATTAAGATCTAGCGGAAGTCATGTCCACTTCTTTAATCCCCAGCTCCCCTATAGAGTGAAACTTAAGGGAAGCATTACGTTACTTAAAGTAGAGAAATGATCTAACGCCTCCAACGGCTAAGGATAGAGGAAAATGTTGGCCTTTAAGCCCAACATAAGTCTCCGATAACTCATCATGCTGAGGGGAATGCATGGCTAGCCAAACTCAACGGTAGTTGGTAAAGGTATATCACATCCGTTGACAGCTGAGGATTCGCTAAAAATCTTAAGGGACCTGTTCCCGTTTGATTCCTCTCCAAAGTCACTTCCGTCCATGGAATGGTAGACCACTTAAAAAGATATTCATTTCCCTGACGAAATGACGAGTCAAACCTATCATGTTAACATTAAAACTTGGATAGTAAGACTCTAACCTACTCCCTGGCAGATAAAACCAACGTCCCTGCGATCTGGTCAACATCCCTAGCAGATTAAACTCCACTTGTAATTCTCCTCAATAGAATGACAGGTCCACTCAAATTGCTGTTATGTTCAAACACCTCTAATAGTAAATGAATCCTTGTAAAGTTAACATCACATCTCTGACAGGTTGCTTTACAAATTCCCGAGTGGAGAAACTATCACGATCACTTCTGAGAAAATCTCCTTTCAAATTCCCCATCAAGAGATTTGGTTGTTATGTTAATGATTACCTCTGACAATTTTTTTTTAGGGAATAATCTCTTCCCTACCGAATTCCCATGGAGTTCTCTGACATATAATCTTTCATAAGATTCATATTTCTTAGCTCCCCAGCGAGTCTCTAGTAGACTCTCTTCAAAGTCTATTATTTCCCGCTCAGTCCCCAATGGACTTTCTTGGTTGTCACATTAACAATATACCTCTGACAACTTCTTCCAAAAATATCCAAAGGAGATATCAATTTTTTACAGAATTAATTCACAAATCTTACTTCCTCCCAAGGGAATTATTTCTTTTACCGTCATGTCCAGCTTGTCACCTCTGAACGATAGAAATCTTAAGCTTGGTGGTTTCTCAATCGGTTATGTCCATGTTACATCTGAACTGACAGATAACCAAGTCTCATCTTTCAGTCCAGTAAGGACTATTCCTTTGCCGTTATGTCTAGTTTTCCACCTCTGAACGATGGGGTTATGAGTCTAGCAACTCCCAATCGGTTATGTCCATATTACCTCTGAACCGACGGGTACCTAGATCTCTCTTTCTTATGGTACTTCAACTGTCATGTCCAGTTTTCCACCTCTGAACAGATAAGTCCATAATTTTGTTCTCCTTTCCCCGTCAGGGCTGGGAATTCTTGTTGTCATGTTAACATTAAACTTCTGAACAGCAGATTGCGAATTTAAGGTCCCTTAGTTGGTCATGTCCAGTCAACCACCTCTGAACCAACAAGACCCTAGAGATCTAATCTATCTTTGCAGTCCCTTGTGGACTAGCTGCTAAGTTAATACGACTACTTCTGGCAGCAGATTCGAAGTTTAGTGTGTCTTAGTCTATCATGTTCAGATTATCACCTCTGAATAAATAGGTCCCTAAAATCGGGTTCATCTCCATTTTGTCATCATGTCCAGGTCATCACCTCTGAATGGCAAAATTTCTTATGTCTAGTTTGGCGCTTTTAATTGGCAAATCCTAGGCTTCATTTGTCTTAGTTCAAGTGGAACTATCACAGGTATGGTACCTGATTCATCATATTATAAATTCTCTGAACAGTAAAGATCTTCAAGCTCATTCTTTTCCATCCTCATCTTAACATGATTTGAGTCGAACAATTTAGTAACTAATCCTGTCAGTTCATCTGACTAGATTAGTTATATCATTATTTCCTTTCTTTTTAAAGAATTGCAAACTCAGAAGATAAAACAAGTTGGAAATACAATAGAGAAGTCAAATAAAATTACTTTTTTATTTATTCAAAAGGGGGGATACATGGATTACAAGCTATGAGGGTGCTTCGTAAGACTTGATCCGTTCTTCAAGGATGGCCAGCCTATTCTTCCTCTCCTCAGCAGCTCTGATGAATGCCTGCGATCTCAACTCGGTCTCATTAAAGTTTGCTGTCTGGGACAGACGAGCCTCAAGTTTAGCCAAAGTTACCTTTGTGTTAGCTCCTGTTGCAGGGCTTCATCATTTTGGCCTTGAGCTGCTCTAGCTGAGCAATCTCCTCAAGACGCACCAGTTCAGCCTTGGACAGAAGAAGATTGGCTCTCTTGATCATCTCCTTGGCCTTCTCAATCTTATCCTCAGCGTCGAGAAGAGCACTATTAGAAGTATCTATGGCATCTCCAATTTCTACTTTCCTTATCTTCAAGGATTTTAAATCCGAAGATATTGCCTTAGCCGCTTCTTGTGCTGTAAGATGAGCTTCATGCATCTGAGCAGCAAGATGTTCGAGCTGTTCATTAACTGAGGAGTCCAGATCTGAATTGCTGAGACGATGCTATTCGTCTACATCCCTCTTAAGCTCCGCCACCAGAAGCACCAATGCAGCGGCGTGGTCATCCCCTCCAAGGTCTCGAATGCTTTCAATATTTTGAGAGTTGACTACCTTTAGAATAGAAAATGAGATAGTCGAGCCCTTCAAGACCAAAGCAATGGATCGCTTTAAGCTTTTGTAGAAGTTGTCAACTATCTCGGCCATAAATTCTTTCTCGGCTTAAACTACTCCCGGTGAACGAGTGGCCCCTGAAGACAAAGCTTCCACTGGCTTCACTGACATAACCGTAGAGGAGATAGCAGGAGCACTAGCTGGAGAAAGATGAGGATCACCAGTGATCTTGGAGGAGTCTCATTGAAACCAGTACACTAGCCACGATGGAAGTAGGGCTAGTGCCTTTTTAGAAAAGCTGGCTCAACAACCAGTGTCGGAGACGTAAGGTTCGTAATTACCTTCAGCCCCGTGGTTGTCAGGATAGGCAGCGTCAAAGAAACCACTGGTATCTCACCTACCAATGTAGTTGGGAGCGACATTGGTTCTATAACCGCCGTTTCCTCAGCCTTTTTAGTTCCACTAACAGGCTTAGGCTGATAGGAGGACAGATCATGATACAAGGCGTCCAACTCGGCAGCGTCCGTTGCGGTTGAAATACTTGCTTCACCCCTGATTCCCTCAGGAAAATTAGCTGGCTCCCTTGAAGTCGATACACCCAAAGGCGGAACACCTGTGACAAGACTTTATTTGAGCAAGGCATAATGAATATCATGAGAGAATTGCTCACAAAAGATCAAAGTATTACCGAGAGGCGATACCGCCTCAACTGCCTCAGCCGCAGTCTCTCTCTGAACTTCCTCGACGGCAGCATCAATCCCGTCAGACTCCATAGGAAAGTTTTTGGCAGATGCAGGAAGGGCGGCCGGCTCACCTTCGCTCGCTAAAGCCTCAGTGGTCCATCCTGTAGAGCTTGAAGCCATTGGACTCCCTTTCGAAGTCCCAGCACCCGAAGGACCGGCGTCAGCCGCGTCACCTCTGGAATCTTCTGAGACGACGAAGTAGCTAACCTCGTCACCTTCTTTATAAATGAGCAGAGGACATGAGAATCCCCCTATTATCTTGCGGCCTCGGCTCTTGGTTCTTTTGCAGTCTCAGTTCTTGAATCATAAGATAAACAAATGAGCTGTATGAAATATATAAGTACATGTCGCAAGAGTGAAACTGATCTTACCCTGGTCAGGAACAGCTTTATCAATAGTCTACTTCTGAGCCGATAGCCTAATAACTAACGGAGCATGAGGAGGAGACATTGCAGCTGATTCACCCTTTGCAATAACGGCAAGAGTGTAGCGACGAGGTTTCTTCACTACCCTCTTCCTGCGAGATCCACCTTACCGCTTTCGTTTGAAGTGGACGTCGAGATCCTCTTCCACCACCTCTTATACCTCCACATCTTCCATGGGGGCTGTGCCTACCCCACCAGGAGCATCTGGTGGAGCCTCAACACCTGTATTTTCCTTCAAAGTGGGGAATTTTGCGTCTGAAGCCTCACTATCGGCAGTAGCGACGAACTCCCCGAGGCCTGCCACACGTACCCTTCTGCCCTCGCCCTTCTCGGTGACTTTTCGCTTCAGCTGCTGAGAGATTATCTTCACACAAAAGAGTTAATAGAAAATCCAGTTGGAGTGGAGTTCGAAGTTCTATACCACTGACAGAACCCCAAAGTTGTCTGAAGGTTCAGAGTCCTCAGTGGCATGCACAGCCGTGCCACAGTACAGCCAGCAATATAGAACCACCAAGCACGAGCACCATTAATGAGGCTCCCATAAAGGCCAGGCTGGTGTTTGGATTACCTACATATAGTTGGTCATAGCCGAACTGACGAGCAAATCGACTTGGGACATAAGGCTCCAAGTAGCAGGTATCCCCGCTCCTGTACACCAGATGGGATGGCCAGATGCTAACCAGCCATTCAAAGATCCTCCGGCACAGCGAAGTCTTCCCATCTCCTACATCCTTGAATTCTTCGCCATAGCCTGCATCGCGAATGTAGGGAAAGCAGCGAAAAAGGCTGTAAACGTCATACCGGCGCAGCAGCTTGCGAACCGCGGCCACATAAGTCAATTACCATGAACATCCCTCAAACTGACGGAGAAGCGCCATTCAGACACCTTCTGGAGGCTCTCACCAGCTTGGATAATTGCTGGGCAATGAAGAGCAAACCATGATGATTGAAAGATCAAAGAGATAAGAGAATTACCGTGTAGCTTGGGCTAACGGGTCATGTCCACGAGGAGGAATGCGATGAAAGCTTTTCGGTGTTTTGTTTAGTAACAAAGAATTGTGCTCATTTTTAGTTGAAAAGATAATGGAAAGGAGAGAGATGATTAAAAGAAAAGTTGCAAATTTAGAGAAGGCTTTGGAAATGGTGAATTTGTATAAAGTTTAAAAAGTGATTTGTTGTTTTTTTTAATAAAGAAGAAAATCTGGGCTCATTAATTTATTTACTTAACTACTTATCTCAAGAACGTTCTTAGTGCATCACTTTTTTCATCGGCAAAAAGCTTAATTTCTTTTAGTGTTCAAGCAAAACAAATGAGATGATTTTGGATCAAATCTTGAGGTCTTTCTTAACACAACATTAAAATAGAATGTTAACCATCTAGCGCGAAGAAGCAAGTATGGAATAAAAACGATTTAACAATAGTTGTGCTTTGAAAATCCAAGTTTAAAGAGAGCATCATCATGAGCTTTCAATAATAAAATTTAACTTTAGGCATTATGATTAAAGAGAGTTCTTCCATAAAATTCATTCGAGAGAGAGGAGTTAGAAAAGATCAGTTAGTGAGCCCAGAAAACCGATTTAGCTACTCATTACGAAATGAAAACAAACAAGAGATTGACAATTAAACACAAACATACAAATTCAAGTTGAGTTGGAATAGCAAGTAGAAGCTCCTTTGATTGTCACTTCAAAGACGAATTACACACTCAATTCTACTCTTCTCTCTTTTCTGGTCTAAGCTAAAAAAGAATAAAGAGGAGATACAACTCTCCAAGCTATATAACAATGTTCCTAAACCCTAAAAATGAATTTAATCCTAGTCTTCGCCCTTTCTTCTCTGTGAAAATGGTATTATAGAGAAACCCAGAGGGGAGGGGTCGTAGAAAGATTGGGGGAGCAAACGCTCCCCCAACAAACAACAAACGGCCGTGGAAACGAGGTTTTGGCCGCGTTTTCGCGGCCATGGTATGGCCAGGTGGCCACACCAGGTTGCGGAAGCTTGTTCGTTTGGTGATTTTCCTTTATCTCCTGTTGGTTTTCCCATTTCTGCTTTAGGATTTGACGAAACAGCCTTTGATTGTTGGCTTCAACTGCTTGATTTGGGAGGATTCTTTTCAACCGGTTTTCAACCTCTCTGATATGCCAAGATTTGCCCTGATTCCTTGATTTTGAATTTATTCTGAATTAAATCAGAATTTGATGGGCTTCTGGGCTTGTTCTCTTTCCTTTCTTTTAGCAATGGGCCTACATTTAACAAAGAAGAATAAGACTTATTAATAGGATTTATTAGATAAAAAGTATGGTAATGTGACAATGTATATGCAATATATGTGACTGATCACACCCCCACACTTATCTTTTGCTCGCCCTCGAGCAAAACATCAGACTTATCCTAATCAATTATTTAGACCACTTTCGCAGGTTACTCGATTGCACTGAGCATATGCAACAAGCCGTTAAACCTCTAGGTTACCACTAGAGGATGAGTTTTGTCTCGTGAGGGTTTTCAGTGGATTGCACCCACAAAATCCATAAAAAATGAAAAAATATGTTAGTGTTTTTGAAAAGCATTTTGAAAAGAAAAAATATTTGAAGTATATTTGTGAGAGTTTAAGTAATCTATAAGTATAGGAATATCAAATTTTCACTCCTAAACTTAGTCTCTATTCAAAAATATGTCATCAATCAAAGTAAGGAGTCAAATTGTATTTCTCATCTAGTCTATTACTTTACCCTGAGTCACCATCGTGACTGTGAAGTTTGACTAAGGGTTCTTTAGCATTAACTCCTATGCCTTATTTATATTTATTGTTGGTGGTTTTTTTTCCTCAATTCCATTAGGCTTTCTAATCTGCCCATGTAACGAGCCTTCAGTCGGTGACACCCAAACCGGACAGTTTTTAGGGCACCAGGTGAGAAAACACCCCTAAGGATTTAAACACTCGAGCAGACAAGGCCACGAAACCACGGTTTTTATTTATAAAATGTACCCCTTTTAGGCATGAATACTTATGCTTCATGATGAACAAATACCCAGCTTAATCAGAGGATTTAATATATATTTTTTTCAAACTTATCTAATTATCTTTTGCATAAATACCAAGGCTTGCTTAGGCCAAAGCACCTAGCTAATCAATAATTAGATTTGTTTATTATTTTTTTCTTTTATAAGGCATAAGAGTCTTTGTTTTTTAACCCTAAGTGTGTAAGTGTATAAAGTGTGCATATTTCATCAAGGTAAAGATCAAGACTAAATTACTTTCACAAATTTTCTTCCTAACCCTAAAAATCAACAAGTCATCTTATTTTGACCAAGTGTAAAAATCCTAATTATGATTTTCCTATTCCTTAAAATTGACTTAATTTCTTACAAAAATATATCAAAATATTGTTCTTACCTTTCAAAAAGTAGTTATATATATATATATATATATATATATATATATATATATATATATTTCTTTTTTTATATGTATATATTAGTCATGTTAGAGCCCTCCCCCACACTTATCTCATGCATTGTCCTCAATGTATGAAAGAAATATTGGCCCAAGGTTACATCACCCGGTTGTTGAGTTTTGATGATTACAAAACATATATAGTTATTTGTACTAATCATTTTTTTGTGTTTAAGTATGTTTCAGGGTTCTAAGGATTCAAGATTTCTTCTTCCCTAAAGGAAGGTATTTTTGACTCAAGATTGATTCATTTCGGGTTCAAGGATTCAAGCTATTTCAACATCGCATATGGAGAAGCCCATTTGAAGACCTTGTAGTCACCTAGAACCCTTGTAAGAATTAGTTTGTTAAAGAATGTGGTTATGATAAGTTGGCTCAAGAAAATACACACACACTTTCATTTTTTAAAATACGGTTTTTGTTTTGATTAATTGATTTAGGTGCATGTCTTGATGGTTATACATGACTCTAATTATTTTATATTTTTACATCTTGTTTATATCATGTATACCAACCATTATAGCATGCTACTTAATCATATAGCCTTACAAAATTATTTTGAAAATTTTTCAAAGTTCAAAATTTTCCTATAAAAACCTGTTTCAGGCCCAACGGTCGACCGGGCGGTCGACCGGCTCTAGTTCAGGCCTGATCGGTCGACCGCACCGGTCGACCGGGCCTTGTGTTTTTGGCGTGCACGTTTTGTGCACGTCTGCCGGTCGACCGGACCGGTCGACCGACTGACTGACCCTTGCTCTTGGGTTTTGTCAGTCGACCGGCCCGGTCGACCGACAGATCAAAGATTGTTTTTGTTTAGCTTCCGGTCGACCGACGGTCGACCGTGTCCAACGGCTAGTTGCCAAGTTGGACTGCCGGTCGACCGGCCGGTCGACCGACAGCCGCCAGCAGCCCCAACGGCTAGTTTTCTGAGTTTTGATTATTGGATTTGATTGTGATGTTTTAGTCAGCTATCTCTGAATTTTTGGGGCCTATTTCCTGACCTCTTAAACTAGTTATAATGATGATTAGATTTCTTCTAATCCCTATAAATAGATGGTATTGGTCACTTGTGAAAATCAAGAAATATACCCATTGTTTTGTGTTTCAAAAAGGGAAGAAAAGTTTTTCAAAGCTCTCAATTCTAAAGTGCATTCTTGGTCAAAGTTTTTCAGTTGTTTTAAAGATTTTTCTTACTCTTTTCAACTGAATTTTTCTCACTACACTTCTTGAGCCAAAAATCATTCCCATTCTATAAGGAGTTGTAAGAGAGAAGTGTGTGGTCCTTGTTGATCACTTTGTTACTTGTAATTCCTTGTGTTGAGATCCCTCTTGTGTAGAGGTTGGATTGGTGGGAGTTCGGTACTCCGGTCTTGTGTAGACCTCTTGTAATTTCCTCGTGAATATAGTGGAAATCCTTCACGGTGGTGAAGGCGGGGACGTAGAGCGGTGGCTCGAACCTCGAAACAAATTCCTTGTGTTTGCGATTGGTTTCCTTATTGTTTTTCATTACTTTACATTTATATCTTGTGATACCTCTTGCTTGAACTTCATTATTGCATACATTTCATTACTTGCATTTTTCGGTCTTTACTCATCTCAACAAGAAAGCAATTAAGCGCCTCAACTCATAATCTAGAGGAATCAAAGAGGAGAAGTTCTAGAGCCCTTCACGGAAAATTCGGCTTCAATTTCTTGTTTTGAGTGACCGATTGCATCATACTTTCATACTTGTTTAAAAAGATCATTAGATTAGCATTAACACCTATTCACCCCCCTCTAGGTGTTTTTCAATTGGTATCAGAGCTTTGGTCTCTAGGCTCTTGGCTTAACAACCTTAGAGAGATCCTATATTGCTAATCACTCTATTCATTTTTCATCCTCATACACTTAGTAAAAATGGCCGAAGGAATAAAGACCCCACCCAAGCTTGATGGCCTTTACTTTCCCATATGGAAGGTTAAGATGACCATATTTTTGCAATCCTTAGGGAGCCGGGTTGCAAAGGCAGTGACCAAGCCTTTTAGTGCACCCCCTGGTGATGAGGACACTTGGTCCGATATTACCACGAAAGAGTTTGACGCTAATGCTACGGCACACTATGCCTTGCTTCAAGCTCTTAATGATGATGATATTTCTAGAGTCATTCATTGCAAATCCGCACATGAGATTTGGACTCACTTACTTGTCACTCATGAGGGGACTTCACAAGTAAAGAGGGCAAAAATCGACCTTCTTTGTTCCCAATATGAAAATTTTTCTATGCAAGAGAATGAAACCATAGATGATATGGTTACTAAATTTACAAAGATTACTAATGGACTTTCTTCTTTAGGTGACGGCATTGACAACGACCAAAAAGTGAGGAAGATCATCCGTGCACTCCTTCATCTTGGGAAGTCAAAGCCACTACTTTGAAGGAGCTCAATGACAAGGAAGAAATGGAGCTTATAGGTCTAATTGGGAATCTCAAGACCCATGAGATGGAAAGAAAAGCAAGGGAAGAGATGGCTCCTCCCAAGAAGAAAGCTATTGCCTTCAAGAGTTCTTCCACCTACTCCGACGACGATGATGAAGAAGAGGATGATAAGGATCTTTCTCTTCTCGTAAAGAACGTTTGGAAAATGTACAACAAGGCAAAGTTTCAAAATAGAAGGAGATGGCAAGGTAAAGAAGAGAAGAAAATCATTTGCTTCAATTGCCGAAAGCCGGGTCATTGTTGCGGAATGCCTGAAAAACAAAAGCAAACCCTCCACCTCCAAGAAGCCGTACAAAAAGAAAGCTTTAAATGCTACTTGGGATTCGGAGAGTGAATCCGATGGGGAAGTCGACACCGCCAACATGTGCTTCATGGCAAATGAAAGCACAAGCAAGGTAACTCCCGATATATCTATTGATTGTGAGCTTTCTATAGATGAAATAGGAGAAGCTTTTGAAGAACTATCTCATAACTATGATTTTCTCAAAAAGAAATACTTGAAAATGAAAGAGGAAAATGAATCTCTCAATCACAAAGTTTTCACACTTACAAAAGAAAAAGATGAATTGTTTTCTACTCTTGTTTCTACACAAAAGGATTTTGATAACTATAAAATTTCTTGCAAAGGTAAATTTCCTGAAATTGATGAAAATGAAATTTCCATGCTAAAAGATAAAATTGATTCATTAGGAATTGTTTTGAAGAAATGTGAATTTGATAAAACAAGACTAGAAGCTATGTTTTCTAAGAAACATGTTCCAAAGAAACATTCACATGCTATTCATACTCATGCTCATAAATCATAACCTTTACACATGCCAAGCACCCTAAACATGCTCACACTCCACACACACATCATGCATTCATGTATGGTAAAATCTTTTCATGCACATATTGTGGCCGTAAAGGTCATTTGGTTAAATTTTGCTTTAATAGGATTAATGCATCGCATAATAATGTTTGGGTTCGGAATACTAACTTTCAAGGACCCAAGAAAGTTCGGGTACCAAAGTCAACAAATTTGTTAAATGATGTAGGTATATTCCAAGGCCTAACGACGTAAAGGGTTGTGGTATCTTGATAGTGGTTGCTCAAGGCACATGACTTGGGATATCAACAACTTTGCAACCCTATCAAGATACCATAAAGGTGGCACCGTCACCTTCGGAGATGACGCCAAAGGAAAAATCATTGGTATTGGTAATGTTAAACTTGGTACATCTCCTTTAATAGAAAATGTTGTTTTAGTTGATGGCCTCAAGCATAATCTCTTGAGTGTTAGTCAACTTTGTGACAAAGGTTTTGATGTTGTTTTTGATAACCTAGCATGTAGAGTTATTGATTGGCAATCCAATACATGTATATTTTCTAGATTTCGTGAAAACAATATATACATGATTGACATGTCTAATATGCTATGCAATGCTACTTGTTTGAAAGCCCTCGATGATGACTCTTGGTTGTGGTATAGGAGATTAGGCCACATTTCTTTTGACCATCTATCTAGATTAAACAATAAGGAAATGGTGAAAGGTATTCCTTACTTGAACTTTGAAAAGGACCGCATTTGCGATGCGTGCCAACTTGGGAAACAAACCAAGTCCTCTTTCAAGTCAATCAAGGATATCATGACATCACGACCCTTGGAGTTGATCCATATGGATTTGTTTGGTCCTACTCAAACCAAAAGTCTAAGTGGGAATCGTTTTCCTTTTGTTTTAGTTAATGATTTCTCGCGTTTTACTTGGGTTTTCTTTTTAGAACACAAAAATCAAGCCTTTTTATACTTTTGAGCCTTTAAGAATAGAGTTGAAAAGGAAAAAGATTCTTCTATTTTAAGAATAAGAAGTGATAGAGGTGGTGAAGTCAATAACCAACCCTTTATCACTTTTTGTGAAGAACATGGAATTAAGCATGAACTATCTTGTCCTAGAACTCCACAACAAAATGGAGTCGTTGAGAGAAAAAATCGTACATTACAAGAGATGGCTAGGACAATGATAAATGAATATGGTCTCCCTCATTATCTATAGGCCGAGGCCGTTAACACATCTTGCTACATATCAAATAGAGTTTTCTTATGCAAAAACACTTCAAAAAACATCTTTTGAGATCTATTTTTCTAGAAAGCCAAATGTTTCATGCTTTAAAGTTTTTGGTTGTAAATATTTTGTTTTGAATACTAAAGATAATTTAGGTAATTTGATGCAAAGTCTTATGAAGCAATTTTTGTTGGTTACTCTAATACTAGTAAAGCTTATAGAGTTTTCAATAAGTCATCCTTGACTATTGAAGAATCTATACATGTAAAGTTTGAGGAATCTAATGTGTTTGTTAAGAATGTTGTAGAAATAGATTCCCTAAATGAAGACATGGAGAGAACTACTTTGAAGGACTCACCTACTCTTGAAGACATGCCAAAGGATGATGAAGGAAATGAAGTTCAAGAAAATGAGGTTCAAGGAAATGAAATTCAAGAAGTTGAAGTGGAGACTACTCAATCACTTCCAAAAGATTGGAGATACAATCCACATCATCCCAAGGATCTTATTATAGGTGAAGTGTCAAAAGGGGTAACTACTCGTTCTAAACTTCATGATCTTTGTGGGCACTATGCATTTATTTCTCACCTTGAACCAAAGAACATCCTCGAAGCCGAGGGCGACTCATATTGGTTGCTAGCCATGCAAGAGGAGCTCAATCAATTTGAGCGCAACCAAGTTTGGCATCTTGTTCCTAGGCCCCACGATAGACCAACAATTGATACTAAGTGGATCTTTAAGAACAAGTTGGATGAGTCAAAAAATGTTGTTAGAAATAAAGCTAGGTTAGCGGCCCAAGGTTACACTCAAGTCGAAGGTATCGATTTTGAGAAAACTTTTGCACCCGTAGCACGGCTTGAAGCCATACGGATGACACTTGCATTTGCTTCATATAGAGATTTTAAACTTTTTCAAATGGATGTAAAAAGTTCTTTCTTAAATGGATTCATTGAAGAGGAGGTGTATGTTGAACAACCCCCCGGGTTTGTTGATCCTACACATCCGGATTTTGTTTTCAAACTAGACAAAGCTCTTTATGGTTTAAAACAAGCCCCTAGGGCTTGGTATGAAAGACTTTCTTCATTTCTTATTTCTAATGGTTTTAATAAAGGAAAAATAGATACTACTTTGTTTACCAAACATGTTGAAAATGATATACTTATAGTTCAAATATATGTTGATGATATCATATTTGGTTCTACTAATGAAAATCTTTGCAAAGCTTTTGAATCATGCATGAAGGAGGAATTTGAGATGTCTATGATGGGCGAGCTTAACTACTTCTTTGGTCTCCAAATTAAGCAAAGAAAAGATGGGATTTTCATAAATCAAGCCAAGTATACAAAGGAACTTGTCAAGAGATTTGGGCTTGAAGGGGCTAAGACAAGCAAAACTCCCATGGCTACCACCACAAAGCTTGAAAAGGATGAACAAGGTACAAATGTAGACATTAAACTTTACCGTAGTATGATTGGTAGCTTGTTGTATTTAACGGCTAGTAGGCCGGACATTATGTTTTGTGTATGTCTTTGTGCTCGATTCCAATCGTGTCCTAAAAAGTCCCATTTGATTGCGGTAAAACGCATTATTAGATACCTTAAGGGCACAATTGAAATGGGTTTGTGATTTTCGAAGACCGGACAATTTTCCATGACGAGTTTTTGGATGCCGACTATGCGGGTTGTAGAGTGGATAGGAAGAGTACAAGTGGAACATGTCATTTCTTGGTAATTGTCTTGTTTCATGGTCTTCCAAGAAGCAAAATTCGGTAGCCCTCTCAACCGCCGGGGCGGAGTATGTTGCGGCCGGAGCTTGTTGTGCACAAGTTCTTTGGATGAAACATACTCTCCTTGACTATAATTTGCATTTTGACCATATTAAAATATTTTGTGATAATACTAGTACTATTCATATGACTAAAAATGCAAATCAACATAGTAAGACTAAGCACATTGACATTCGGTATCACTTTCTTAGAGATCATTATGAGAAAGGTGATATTGACATTGATTATGTTTCTACCGATTTTCAACTTGCCGATATTTTTATAAAACCACTAGACTATGCTAGATTTTCCTTTATTTGTGGTGAATTGAATGTTTGTGTTATGGAATCATGAAATTTTTTTTAACAATGTTTAACCTTTTTGATGTATGACAAAAAGGGGAGAAAAAGTTAGTTTTGAGTTTTAAGTTATAAAAAGTTAGTTTTGAGTTTTGAGTTTTGAGTTTTGAGTTATAAAAAGTTGGTATTGAGTTTTGAGTTTTAAGTTATAAAAAGTTAGTTTGAGTTTTGAGTTTTAAGTTATAACAAGTTAGTTTTGGGTTTTGAATTTTTGAGTCTTGGATTTTGAGTTATAAAAGGTTAGTTTTTGAGTTATGAGTTTTGAACAATATGTCTTGAATTTCTATGCCAAAGTTCTTAGTTTCTACTTTTCATGTATATAGCCATTCATATATATAGCATGATTTGAGGGGGAGCTTCCAAGCTCCTTTCCCATGTTTTTATTAAATAACTCATATGTTTTGTCATCATCAAAAAGGGGGAGATTGTTGACCCAAGGTTACAATCACCCGGTTGTTGAGTTTTGATGATTACAAAGCATATATAGTTATTTGTACTAATCATTTTTTTTGTGTTTAAGTATGTTTCAGGGTTCTAAGGATTCAAGATTTCTTCTTTCCTAAAGGAAGGTATTTTTGACTCAAGATTGATTCATTTCGGGTTCAAGGATTCAAGCTATTTCAACATCGCATATGGGAAGAAGCCCATTTGAAGACCTTGTAGTCACCTAGAGCCCTTATAAGAATTAGTTTGTTAAAGAATGTGGTTATGATAAGTTGGCTCAAGAAAACACGCACACACTTTCATTTTTCAAAACACGGTTTTTGTTTTGGTTAATTGATTTAGGTGCATGTCTTGATGGTTATACATAACTCAAATTATTTTATATTTTTACATATTGTTTATATCATGTATACCAACCCTTATAGCATGCTACTTAATCATATAGCCTTACAAAATTATTTTGAAAATTTTTCAAAGTTCAAAATTTTTCCTATTAAATCCTGTTCAGGCCCAACGGTCGACCGGGCGGTCGACCGGCTCTAGTTCAGGCCTGATCAGTCGACCGCACTGGTCGACCGGGCCTTGTGTTTTTGGCGTACACGTTTTGCGCACGTCTTCCGGTCGACCGGCCCGGTCGACCGACAGATCAAAGATTTGTTTTTGTTTAGCTTCCGGTCGACCGATCGGTCGACCGTGTCCAACGGCTAGTTGCCAAGTTGGACTGCCGGTCGACCGGCCGGTCGACCGACAGCCGCCAGCAGCCCCAACGGCTAGTTTTCTGAGTTTTGATTATTGGATTTGATTGTGATGTTTTAGTCAGCTATCTCTGAATTTTGGGGGCTATTTCCTAACCTAATAAAACTAGTTATAATGATGATTAGATCTCTTCTAATCCCTATAAATAGATGGTATTGGTCACTTGTGAAAATTAAGAAACATACCCATTGTTTTGTGTTTCAAAAAGAGAAGAAAATTTTTTCAAAGCTCTCAATTCTAAAGTGCATTCTTGGTCAAAGTTTTTCAGTTGTTTTAAAGATTTTTCTTTCTCTTTTCAACTGAATTTTTCTCACTACACTTCTTGAGCCAAAAATCATTCCCATTCTATAAGGAGTTGTAAGAGAGAAGTGTGTGGTCCTTGTTGATCACTTTGTTACTTGTAATTCCTTGTGTTGAGATCCCTCTTGTGTAGAGGTTGGATTGGTGGGAGTTCGGTACTCCGGTCTTGTGTAGACCTCTTGTAATTTCCTCGGTGGATATAGTGGAAATCCTTCACGGTGGTGAAGGCGGGGACGTAGAGCGGTGGCTCGAACCTCGAAACAAATTCCTTGTGTTTGCGATTGGTTTCCTTTTTTATTTTTTTCATTGCTTTACATTTATATCTTGTGATACCTCTTGCTTGCACTTCATTATTGCATAAATTTCATTACTTGCATTTTTCGGTCTTTACTCATCTCAACAAGAAAACAATTACGCGCCTCAACTCATAATCTAGAGGAATCAAAGAGGAGAAGTTCTAGAGCCCTTCACGGGGAATTCGGCTTCAATTTCTTGTTTTGAGTGACCGATTGCATCATACTTTCATACTTGTTTAAAAAGATCATTAGATTAGCATTAACACCTATTCACCCCCCCTCTAGGTGTTTTCAAGAAATGTATAGATGCATGAAATGAAATGTAAAAGAGGTGCATATATTATACAAAAATATGTACAACATCAAGTTTCTCCCACACCTAGATCTTTTTTGGTTTCATCCCTCTAGCTCCCTTCCCATCATTCCAATGGGTCCTCTTTATAGGGCATAGTGGGGAGGCCAATTTTTTTTGTCATTTTAGCTCTCTTCCTCCCCAGTCTCACCTTCTTTAGGTATTTCTTCCTCATATTACTACATTCATTATTCAAAAATTTATCTCCATCACACTTCTCAGTTGGAATTTCTTTATTATGAATGCCTAGGAATTCTAACTCAGTTCCATATATCTCCTCAAAGCTTAGGTCAACACTTTCCTTAGAAATGTGTATTTAACCAAATGATCCCTAGTTGGTTCATCCAAACACATGAGTTCTTCCTCGAAGAGGTCTTCAAAGAGTATGTCAATCGGAGGTTCTTGAATTATGTTCTCATGTGATACATTATTGGTTGGCTCATCGAAAGTGAAGATATTCAAATCAAATTTCCCCTCTTAAAGGGTACTCTAACATTAGGATCTCCGACATATGCCTTCCCATTAAGATAATCGCATTCATTCTTAAATAATTCATTAAGAAACAGCGACTCATCTTCTATACCTTCACTCTCTTCATCACAATTATTTTCAACAAAGTTTACCTCAAATGTTTGGTCTCTTATCTTACGAGGTTGTTTTTCTAGGTTGAAGACATTGACTTCTCTAGTCATGTCCCCAAAGGTTAATCTCATGGATCCATTCCTATAATTGATGATAGCATTGGCAGTAGTAAGGAATGGTCGCCCTAGGATAACAGGAGTTTGAACCCTATGATTGGATACAGGTTGTGTCTCTAGAATTATGAAATTAACAGGGTAAATAAACTCCCCGACCCGGATAAGGACATCATTAATCTCTCCTTTTGGAACTTTCATTGAACGGTCAGCCAGTTGGATAGTGACTCAAGTTGGACTAAGATCGCCCAACACGAGTTGTTGATAAACTGAGAATGGAAGCAAGTTGATACTTGCTCCCAAGTCAAGAAGTGCACGACTAATCTCCACTTGTCCTATTGTGCAGGCAATGGTGGGACTACCTGGATCCTTGTACTTAACAGGGATCAGACCCGATAGAAGCTCACTAATGTTAGTGGCTAAGAAGATCTTCTTAGGTACATTAGTCTTTCTCTTCTTGGTGCACATGTTCGTAAGAAACTTAGCATAGGATGGGACTTATTGGATGGCATCAAGAAGTGGCACATTTATCTTCACTTGATTAAAGATCTCAATTATCTTATCCATGTGTGAATTTTGCTTGTTATTTTTCAGTATATTAGGAAATGATACTATAGGCTGGTGCACCTGACTGGTTGACTTATCTTTTTCAGATTCATCAGATTTAGGAGGAGTGGGATTAGATGAGGTGGATGCTGAAGTGTGATTGTACTGACTAGGATTGGGTGGTGTTGACACTTGGTTATCAACTTTCTTTCCCGACCTCAATGTATGAACAGCATTACATAGATTCAGTGATTGATCCTCAACCAAATGAGCTTGTTGTGAATTCCTAGGATTCATAATTAGTTGACTGGGCAAGGTACCCTTTTGCCTCTCATGTTGTGGATTGGCTAACTGGCTCATTTGACCCTCTAGCCTTTGTATTGTTTGCATGAGGGAATCTTGGTTCTTCATGTACCTTTCCATATTTCTCTTAAAATCAGTCATTCTCCTTTCAAGTTGAGAATTCTGGAAGGAAGATGATGGAGCTTGGTTGGGAAAATTTTGTTGATAATTTGAAAATTTGTTAGGAGAATTGTGAGGGTAATTTGAAAAGTTGGGTTGATGATTGAAAGAATTATTGGAATAATGGAAGTGGCTTGCTTGGTTCGACCGTGGATGGTCATTGTTGTGTTGGCTCCATGAGAAATTTAGGTGATTTCTCCAACCAGGATTGTACGTTAGAGCCTAAGGGTCATTGTTCGGCCTTGAAAAGGTCGCATTCATCGGTTCAGAAAAGTTTTGTCAAGCTTGAAATACAGGACAATCCTCAAACACATGATTCATGGCCTAACAATAAGTACAACCTGGAGTTGGAAATTGGATTGGGCTGACTTAATTGACTGGACTTGGTTCCTTAGTTTCTAACGCTTCTAGTCTTCTCGCTAGGCTAGCTAACTTAGCCTCGTTAGCTATGGATGATTCAATTGAATGGAGACCTCCTTTTGAAGAGATAGAGTTTGGATTTCTAGAGCTTTCACTAGTAGGTTCCCATTGGATGGTCTTTTCAGCTAGATTCTCATATAAATCCTATCCTTCATGCTCATCCTTCTGTAAGAATCCCCCTTGGCATATACTTTCTAAGAGGTTTTTGGTAGAATAGTCTAAACTGTCATAAAGAATTTGACATTGTCGCCATTTCTCTATTCCATGATGAGGACATTGGATAAGGAGGTCTTTGAAGCGTTCAAAGTACCTCCAAAACAGTTCACTAGGTTCTTACTTGAACTAGATGATGTTTTCCTAACGAGAGCGGTCTTGTGGATTGGATAGAATTTCTTCAAGAAGATCTTGATGAAACCATCCCAGGATGTGATAGAGCTGGCTGCTAAGCTGTAGAGCTATTTCTCGACTAAGTCCTTAAGAGCAAATGGGACAAATCTCAACCTAATAGCATCATCTGCAAGGTGTGGGATTTTCATCATTAAGCGTACTTCCTCAAATTCTCTTATGAAGAAATAAGCATCTTCGGACTCTAAGCCATGGAACTTAGGGAGTGTATTGATGAACTGTGGCTTAAGCTCAAAGTTGTGTTCACCAACCGATGGAAGTTGGATGCAGGATGGAAGTGATGTTCTAATAGGATAGAACCTATCCTGCAAAGATGTCGGTTGATCCATAACCGAATCTGGTCTTGGTTCGAACTTGGGTGGTGATGTGTTTCTAGTTAACCTAGATGAATTAGAGTCTCTTGACCACACTTGCATACACAAACACAATCACAAACAAGTTCACCAATAGTCAAGAAGTGAAAACAACCAAGCCTAGTCTAAGGTAACCTTGACCTAGACAACTCCTAACTGGTTGATTGTCCACTGGAGGTATAATGTAGATTTTGACCACAAGCTAATCAGCCAGGTCAGGGCAAGATTGGTGGGAGGTTATCCGTCAAAGACGTTCCTTAATTAAGTAACCACCAACCTTCGGGCTTTCGGCCCTTAATCCCCTTCCTAGACACTGATTTGGCAGGAGTCAAATTCTAACACCTTCCCTCTTAGGATAATCTCCTAGTGAGTTCGAGATGTCCCTAAGGCCAACGTCTATCAGATTTTACTTAGGCTTAGGTTGTGCGTGCTTGGAGATGGTTTGTGGGCTAAGGAAGGGTAATGACTTCCCCACCTTATCTTAGTTTGTGTTTTGCTCTTAGAATTGATTTGTGCAAAGTGTACAAGATATAGAAAAGTAGCATTCAAAAGCAAATATCACCCAAGAATGTTTCCTAAACTATATGTTATGCATATGTACCTTGTCTCCAGCTATCTTCAACAGTAATTGTAAAATAAACGTAATTAGACAAATGCCTAGAATGCAAGTCTAAACATTTTTTAAGCAATTAACATTCACTCAAATTACTGTTGGATAAAATAGGGATTGTGAATATCAGATATAGCAGAATAATAACACAAAAACTTTATTTTTGCAAGCAATATGTCCTGCAAAAAAAAAATTTAGTAGTCCACAAAAATTTCAACTTTTGCACTTGCAATTCTTGAAATTCTGTTTCCTACTTTCGAGAGTAGGGGCACAGAACAGCAAGTCTTCTCCTGCAAAGCTTGAATGCTTGATCTAAATCTTGAAGTCCCTGAACCAGGCACCAAACTTGTTATAAAAATAAATATACCGTTCCCTCCCCGGCAACGACGCCAAAAATTGATTGAAAGATTAAAGAGATAAGAGAATTACCGTGTAGTTTGGGCTAACGGGTCGTGTCCACGAGGAGGAATACGATGAAAGCTTTTCGGCATTTTGTTTAGTAACAAAGAATTGTGCTCGTTTTTTAGTTGAAAAGATAATTGAAAGGAGAGAGATAATTAAAAGAAAAGTTGCAAATTTAGAGAAGGCTTTGGAAATGGTGAATTTTGTATAAAGTTTAAAAAGTGATTTGTTGTTTTTTTTAATAAAGAAGAAAATCTGGGCTTACTAATTTTATTTACTTAACTACTTATCTCAAGAACGTTCTTAGTGCATCACTTTTTTCATCAGCAAAAAGCTTAATTTCTTTTAGTGTTCAAGTAAAACAAATGAGATGATTCTGGATCAAATCTTGAGGTCTTTCTTAACACAACATTAAAAATAGAATGTTAAACTATCAAGCGTGAAGAAGCAAGTATGGAATAAAAACGATTTAACAATAGTTGTGCTTTGAAAATCCAAGTTTTAAAAGCAGAGCATCATCATGAGCTTTCAAGAATAAAATTAAACTTTAGGCATTATGATTAAAGAGAGTTCTTCCATAAAATTCATTCGAGAGAGAGGAGTTAGAAAAGATCAATTAGTGAGCCCAGAAAACAGATTTAGCTACTCATTACAAAATGAAAACAAAAAAGAGATTGACAATTAAACACAAACATACCGAATTCAAGTTGAGTTGGAATAGCAAGTAAAAGCTCCTTTGATTGTCACTTTAAAGATGAATTGCACACTCAATTTCACTCTTATCTCTTTTCTGGTCTAAGCTAAAAAAAGAATAAAGAGGAGATACAACTTCTCCAAGCTATCTAACAATGTTCCTAAACCCTAAAAATGAACAATAAATTTAATTCTAGTCTTCGCTCTTTTTCTTCTCTGTTGAAAATGGTATTTATAGGGAAAAACCAGAGGGGAGGGGTCGTAGAAAGATTGAGGGAGCAAACGCTCCCCCAACAAACAACAAACGGCGCGAAAACATGAATTTGGCTACGTTTTCGCGGCCATGGTGTGGCTAGGTGGCCACACCAGGCTGGGGAAGCTTGTTCGTTTTGTGATTTTCCCTTATCTCCTGCTGGTTTTCCCGTTTCTGCTTCAGGATTTGACGAAACAGCCTTTGATTGTTGGCTTCAACCGCTTGATTTGGGAGGATTCTTTTCAACTGATTTTCAACCTCTCTGATATGCCAAGATTTATCCTGATTCCTTAATTTCAAATTTATTCTGAATTAAATCAGAATTTGATGGGCTTTTGGGTTTGTTTCTCTTTCCTTTCTTTTAGCAATGGGCCTACATTTAACAAAGAAGAATAAGACTTATTAATAGGATTTATTAGATAAAAAGTATGATAATGTGACAATGTATATGCAATATATGTGACTGATCACATGCCATCAAATAAGTGTATGGCAAGCCGATCCTGGGGTTTGGTCCATCTCGGGGCAAGATAGTGCCTTTCCTCCTTTTCGTCGTTGGCGGCCTACAGAAAGCCTCCGTCAATGCACGAAGGCCCCATTGAATACAACACACCATTGCTGGGAGAAGTCCAAGGGAGCGACCGTGTACTAGACGAACAGCGGGCAATAGGACAGCCGGAAGAATGACGTCACTAGAAGGAGATGGCACCACACATCTCTTCAACCAAACTGATAAAAAAACCGGCAAAAAGTGCCTTCCGGGACATTAGTCGACAAGCTTGATGCTGGAAACTCTTGAGAATGTCACCTTTCTCATAATTACCATCATCTTCTTCCAAAATCATATCCCCCTGGGAGTGTTCTTGGATCCTCCGGAAAATATCCTCGTCTGCAACCCCGTAGTGAGCCGTTTCAGGAGCATCTTCTAGGTTAGGGAACAAATAATTCCCCAGCTCTTCGAACTGCACGAAGCTCCCTTATGGCTCCCATGCATACTCGAGCAGATGTAAAGATGGCCCATCAATTCCCGGTAAGTCTCGAACAGGGCAGGCTCCTGCTTCTCCAGAAGTGCCAATTCTGCTTCGCATGAGAAGTACTCTTCATAAGGGAGAGATCCCATGGGCAGAACAGACTTCCCATATCTCATGCAAATCCATGCCCAATTCGCCTACAGGGGTAAAGAAAGTCCCTGTGGTTGGACAATATAACTCGAAGATGGCGTAGAAGTTCACTACGCTCATTTGGATGCCGTAACAGGTTGCCCTGACAGCCTCGTGGAGTCCCAGCCTCCCCAGATCATCATCGAAATGGGCCAAGACGTATAAGATAAAGTCCCTCCACCAGGCCTTGGGGGGATGAATCCACCCTGGGGTCCTAAAATCAGTTGCTGGATAATTGCCATGAGCTTTGAGAATTGGCTTCCAAAAGTTTAAGCATGGCGAGATTCTCCCTCACTGGGATGTCTGGGAGAACGTTCTCAGGGTGGAGACCCAATATGCAGCGAGGAGTATGTTGGCCCAAGAGGTTACACTCTCTTGTTTTGTGTTTTGATGATGACAAACCAAATAAGAGCTATTTGGTACTAATGAATTTGTTCAAGATAAGTTTCAGGTTTTGTACCATGTTTGGAGACCATTGGCTTAGCTTTTGCAAGAACTTCTAAGTTTCACATAACAAGGAAGGCAAATTGCACAATCAAGGAAGGATCATAGAAGAGAAGGCTCAAGCAAAGCATTGGATGGCTCAAAGACTTGAAGATTGCTCAAAGAGTATTTAGTCATTGTATTTTTAGTTTTATAGCATGTTAAAGAATAGTGGATAGGTTTGAAGCTCTATCACACACGTTTTTGCGCACTTGTTTATTCTAAAATGTTTTCTTATAATTTATACAAAAACATTTTGTTTACAAGATTTGGCCTACAGATATATATTTGTGTTTTATACAAATCTATGTTCAAAACTATTTTTGTCAAAATCAAAATCCCCTTTTATTTTCTCTTCAAAATCCTGTTTTTGACCTGAGCCAGTCGACCGAACGGTCGACCGGACCTATGACAGGTTTGGCCGGTCGACCGTCCCAGTCGACCGTGGCTCTGGCTGTGCACGTATCTGTGTGCACGTTGTATCGGTCGACCGACCGGTCGACCGACTGTAAGCAACTTTGCTCTCGGTTAGATTGGGTCGACCGGGCGGTCGACCGCTGGCCTGCAACGGTCACTTTTTTGAACTTGCGGTCGACCGACTGGTCGACCGACAGAGCCGTTTGAACAGTAACGGGCATTTTTTCTAAACTGTTTATTTTTGTCTTTTTCTCACTTAAGTGAGTTTAAATGACCTGTTTTGGGTTTAATACATTCTAATTAGCCTTAAAAATATTTTATCTTCTAACCCTAGCCCTCTCCTATAAATAGGGGTGTTTGGGAAGAGATTGGTTCACCTAATCATTACAAGAAAAATTCAAAAGTTTAAGGCATTCAAAAGAGCTTGGTTTCTTGGTTTTTGTGCTGAAATTCTCTCTCATTTTCTGAAGTGTTTTCAAGAATTCTCTGATTTCATTTTCTTTTCTCTTTACACACAAGAGCTTCATTCCTACTCATTGTTCTCTAAGGACCTTTTGTAAGGGAAGAGACAATTGAAAGAGAGAGTTTGTGGTATTTTTACTACTCAGAAATTCCTTGTACTTGAGATTGTGGAGTTGGGTACTCCATTGTATTTGTGATCTTTGTGATAGTGGAAGTAGCTAGAATCCTTCTGGGGAAGACGGGGAGTAGAGCTGGGTGCTCGAACCTCGATAACATATCTTTGTGTTTGCGATTGGTTTACTTTTCCTTGTCATTACTTATTGCTTGAGATTGTCATTGCCATATTCATTTTCATTCATATTGTCAATTATTATCCCATACAACAAGGTTGCATTGCGCACCTCTAACTCATTTTACGAGGAAGCCGGAGGAAGAAGTTCAGAGCCCTTAATAGGGAATTCGGCTCTTAGTCTTGTTTTGAGAGATTGTTGCATTACATTTGCATCATATTTTTAAATTGCTCTTTGATTAGCATCATCACCTATTCACCCCCCCTCTAGGTGATTTTCAATTGGTATCAGAGCTTGGACTCTAGGTTTTGGCTTAACATCCATAGAGAGATCCTTAAAATTTGCTAATCAACATTTCTCATTTCATTCATTCATCACTAGTAAACATGGCCGATAACATTAAATCCCCACCTAAATTTGATGGACTCAACTTCCCTATTTGGAAGGTTAGGATGACTATCTTTTTGCAATCATTAGGTAGTTTAGTGGCTAAGTCCTTGACCAAACCCTATGTAGCACCCGATAGTGATGAGAGCACATGGACCGACTTCAACTTTAGAGAATATGAGGCTAACTCCAAGGCCCAAAACTCCCTTTTAACCGCCTTGAATGAGGATGACCTTACACGAGTAATTCATTGCCAATCCGCCTATGAGATTTGGCAACACTTATTGGTCACACATGAAGGGACTTCACAAGTCAAGAGAGCTAAGATAGATCTCTTGAGGTCTCAATATGAATCATTTAAAATGCTTGATGATGAATCTATTGATTGTATGATTACTAGATTCACTAAAATCACCAATGGTCTTTCTTCCTTAGGTGACGTCATCTCCAACGATCAAAAGGTGCGCAAAGTGATTCGGGCTCTTCCTCCATCTTGGGAGATAAAGGCCACCACCTTGAAGGAATTGAACGACAAAGATGAGATGGACATCATTAGTCTCATTGGGAACCTAAAGACCCATGAGATGGAGAAGAAAGCAAGAGAAGAGGCCGCTCTAACAAAGAAGAAGTCCTTAGCTTTCAAGTCTTCATCCACTCTTGAAGACGATGAAGAAGATGAAGAAGATGAGGAGCTCTCCCTCCTTGTGCGAAATGTCAAAAGGATGTACCGGAGGAACAAGCTCAACTTCCGGAGAAAATTTGAAGGCAAAGAGGAGAGGAAAATTATATGCTACAATTGCCGAAAGCCCGGACACATCATGGCGGATTGCCCGGAATTCAAGAAGAAGATGACCTCCTCCTTCAAGCCAAAGAAATCGGAAGAAAAGAAAGCGTATAAGGCAACTTAGGATTCGGAAAGCGAGTCCGAGGAAGAGGCGGATGTAGCAAATATGTGTTTCATGGCAAACACACCTAAGGTAACCCCTCAACCCCTTGATGATGATGATGAGTTAAGTAAGGAAGTTCTTGTACATGCTTTTGTTGAACTTTCTGAAACTTATAATAACAAGAAAATTGAATGCTTTAAATTGCAAAAAGAAGTTGCTTTTCTCAAAAATCAACTTGCTATGGTTTCTAAAGAAAAGGATGACATTTCTTCTAATCTCACTTCTATTCAAAATGAGTTTAATGCCTACAAGGTTTCTTGTAAGGCTAAATTTCCTATTGTTGATGAAAAAGAAATTTCTTCTTTAAAAACCAAAATGGTTGATTTTGAAAAGGTTTTGAAAGATTGTGCTTTTAACACTAAGAAACTTGAGGAAAAATTTTCTAAAAAGCACACATCACATGCTAAGATTCCTCATGCTCACACTACACCTAACACTTCTCATGCTCATGCTCACAAAGCTCATGCTCACAAATCACACACCCATTATGCTTTTAAATATGGTAGAGTATATAGATGCACATATTGTGGTAAAAATGGACATTTAGCTAAGTTTTGTTATGATCAATTAAATAGATCCAATTATCTTGTTTGGGTTCATGGCTCTAACCCTCAAGGACCCAAGAAAATGTTGGTACCAAAATCAAGTCCTAAATTGTTTGATGTAGGTACACACCAAGGCTCCAAGACGTAGGGAGTGGTGGTACCTTGATAGTGGTTGTTCAAGACACATGACGTGGGATATCAACAACTTTACAACCCTATCAAGGTACATGGAAGGTGGCTCCGTCACCTTTGGGGATGACTCCAAGGGAACTATCATCGGTATAGGTAATATTTAAATTGGTGCATCTCCTATTATTGAGAATGTTGTTTTAGTTGAAGGTTTGAAACATAATTTGCTTAGCATTAGTCAATTTTGTGATCGTGGACTTAAAGTTGTTTTTGATAATTGTTCTTGCAAGATTTTTGATATTAAAACAAATGATTGTATTCTCACCGGTTTTCGTGATGATAATGTTTATATCATTGACATGCTTAATATTGAGTGTTCTACAAAATGCTTGAATGCTTTTGATGAAAATTCTTGGCTTTGGCATAGAAGATTAGGACATGCTTCTTTTGAACATCTTTCTAGGATTAATTCAAAGGAATTGGTGAAGGGTATTCCTTGCTTGAAGTTTGAGAAAGACCGCATTTGTGGTGCGTGCCAACTTGGGAAACAAACCAAGTCTTCCTTCAAACCAATCAAGGATATCATGTCAACTAGGCCTTTAGAATTAATTCATATGGATCTTTTTGGACCTACTAAAACTAAGAGTTTAAATGGTAGTAGATATGCATATGTTTTGGTTGATGATTTTTCCCGTTTCACTTGGGTTTTCTTCTTGGAACACAAAGATCAAACCTTTTCTCATTTTAAGATTTTTCGAAAAAGGGTTGAAAAAGAAAAAGGTTTTCCGATTTTGAAAATAAGGAGTGATAGAGGTGGTGAGTTTGTAAACCAACTCTTCATGACTTATTGTGATGAAAAGGGAATTAAGCATGAAATGTCTTGTCCTAGAACTCCACAACAAAATGGAGTTGTAGAAAGGAAAAATAGAACACTTCAAGAGATGGCTAGGACAATGATAAGTGAATACGACCTCCCTCAATATTTATGGGCCGAGGCCGTAAACACCGCATGCTATATATCTAACCATATTTATTTGTGTAAAAATTCTTCCAAAACATCTTTTGAAATGTATCACTCTAGAAAACCTAATGTTGCTTATTTCAAAGTTTTTGGATGCAAGTGTTTTGTTTTAAATACTAAAGAGAATTTGGGTAAATTTGATGCTAAGGCTTATGAAGCAATTTTGGTTGGATATTCTACAACTAGTAAAGCTTATAGAGTATTCATTAGATCTTCTCGTACCATTGAAGAATCCATGCATGTTAAATTTGAAGAATCTAATGTGGTTGTTGAGAATGCTGTAGAGATTGAACCATTAGGTGAAGACATGGAGAGACTATCCTTGAAGGACTCACCCGCTCAAGAAGAAAAGCAAGAATCTATTGGTGATGTTCAAGAGGATAAAGAGGAAAGCTCTCAACCGCTTCCTAAAGCTTGGAGATACGCTACAAATCATCCTAAGGAGCTCATCTTGGGTGATGCATCTAAAGGAGTCACAACACGCTCCAAACTCCATGACCTATGTGGTAACTTTGCTTTCATTTCTCATTTTGAACCCAAAGGCATTCTCGAAGCCGAGACGGACCCATATTGGTTGCTTGCCATGCAAGAGGAACTCAATCAATTTGAGCGCAACCAAGTTTGGCACCTTGTTCCTAAACCCCACGATAGACCAATAATTGGTACTAAGTGGATCTTTAGAAACAAGATGGATGAGTCCGAAATGTCATTAGGAATAAAGCTAGGTTAGTGGCCCAAGGTTACACTCAAGTTGAAGGAAAGGACTTTGAGGAGACCTTTGCACCCGTAGCACGGCTTGAAGCCATAGGGATGACACTAGCTTTTGCATCTTTCAAAAATTTTAAACTTTTTCAAATGGATGTGAAATGTGCATTTTTGAATGGTTTTATTAATGAAGAAGTTTATGTTTCTCAACCTCCCGGTTTTATTAATCATGTTCATCCCGATTTTGTTTTTAAACTTGATAAAGCTTTATATGGATTGAAACAAGCTCCTAGAGCTTGGTATGAAAGGCTTTCTAGTTTTCTCATTTCAAATGATTTTATTAAAGGCAAAGTAGACACTACTCTATTCACTAAGCATGTTGATAATGATATATTAATTGTACAAATTTATGTTGATGATATAATTTTTGGTTCTACTAATGAGCTTTTGTGCAAGGATTTTGAAAAGGTAATGCAACTTGAGTTTGAAATGTCTTCAATGGGTGAGCTCAATTTCTTCCTTGGACTCCAAATCAAGCAATTGCAAAACGGGACGTTCATAAGTCAAGCCAAGTACGCAAAGGAACTTGTAAAGAAGTTTGGACTTGAAGGCTCAAAGACTTGCAACACTCCCATGGCAACTACAACCAAGCTTGATAAAGATGACCAAGGTAAAAATGTTGATATTAAATTATATAGAAGCATGATAGGAAGTCTTTTATATTTAACGGCAAGTAGGCCGGATATCATGTTTAGTGTGTGTCTTTGTGCTAGATTTCAATCGTGTCCTAAAGAGTCCCATCTTATTGCGGTAAAACGCATTATTCATTATATTAAGGGCACTATTGGGATGGGTCTATGGTATCCGAAAACCGGAGATTTCTCAATGACGAGTTATTCGGATGTCGACTATACGGGTTGTAGAGTAGATAGAAAGAGTACTAGTGGGACATGTTAATTTCTTGGTAATTGTCTTGTTTCATGGTCCTCTAGGAAACAAAATTCCGTAGCACTCTCAACCGCCGAGGCGGAGTATGTTGCCGCAGGGGCTTGTTGTGCACAAGTCCTTTGGATGAAACATACTCTCCTTGATTTTGATTTGCATTTTGATCATATAAAAATATTTTGTGATAATACTAGTACTATACACATGACTAAGAATGCAAATCAACATAGTAAGACCAAGCACGTTGAGATTAGATATCACTTTCTTAGAGATCATTTTGAGAAAGGAGATATAGATATTGATTATGTTTTCACGGATTTACAACTAGCCGATATTTTCACTAAACCACTTGATTTTGCTAGATTTTCGTTTATTTGTGGAGAACTTAATGTTTGTGTTATTGATTAAACATGTTTTTCATAACCCTTTTTGATGTATGACAAAAAGGGGGAGAATAAGTTTACATGGGACAAAAATAAGTTCATTTGGTCTTGGTTCCATATGAATTTATATGTTTTGGTTTTATGAGTTTTTATTATGAGTCTTATGTTTTATGACTTTGAGAACTCTTGTATTTTGTGTTTTATTGGTATTGTTTTAATTTGGTTTCAATTGACATCAAGAGTATGTTTTTGTGTTTTTAATAAATTCTTGTGTTTTTCATATAGCATAAATATAGCATAATTTGAGGGGGAGTCTTCTCCTCCCCCATATTTTTGTCTATAGCCTATTTGTTTTGTCATCATCAAAAAGGGGGAGATTGTTGGCCCAAGAGGTTACACTCTCTTGTTTTGTGTTTTGATGATGACAAACCAAATAAGAGCTATTTGGTACTAATGAATTTGTTCAAGATAAGTTTCAGGTTTTGTACCATGTTTGGAGACCATTGGCTTAGCTTTTGCAAGAACTTCTAAGTTTCACATAGCAAGGAAGGCAAATTGCACAATCAAGGAAGGATCATAGAAGAGAAGGCTCAAGCAAAGCATTAGATGGCTCAAAGACTTGAAGATTGCTCAAAGAGTATTTAGTCATTGTATTTTTAGTTTTATAGCATGTTAAAGAATAGTGGATAGGTTTGAAGCTCTATCACACACGTTTTTGCGCACTTGTTTATTCCAAAATGTTTTCTTATAATTTATACAAAAACATTTTGTTTACAAGATTTGGCCTATAGATATATATTTGTGTTTTATACAAATCTATGTTCAAAACTATTTTTGTCAAAATCAAAATCCCCTTTTATTTTCTCTTCAAAATCCTGTTTTTTGACCTGAGCCAGTCGACCGAACGGTCGACCGGACCTATGACAGGTTTGGCCGGTCGACCGTCCCAGTCGACCGTGGCTCTGGCTGTGCACGTATCTGTGTGCACGTTATATCGGTCGACCGACCGGTCGACCGAGTGCAAGCAACTTTGCTCTCGGTTAGATTGGGTCGACCGGGCGGTCGACCGCTGGCCTGCAACGGTCACTTTTTTGAACTTGCGGTCGACCGACCGGTCGACCGACAGAGCCGTTTGAACAGTAACGGGCATTTTTTTCTGAGCTGTTTATTTTTGTCTTTTTCTCACTTAAGTGAGTTTAAATGACCTGTTTTGGGTTTAATACATTCTAATTAGCCTTAAAAATGTTTTATCTTCTAACCCTAGCCCTCTCCTATAAATAGGGGTGTTTGGGGTGAGATTGGTTAACCTAATCATTACAAGAAAAATTCAAAAGTTTAAGGCATTCAAAAGAGCTTGGTTTCTTGGTTTTTGTGCTGAAATTCTCTCTCATTTTCTGAAGTGTTTTCAAGAATTCTCTGATTTCATTTTCTTTTCTCTTTACACACAAGAGCTTCATTCCTACTCATTGTTCTCTAAGGACCTTTTGTAAGGGAAGAGACAATTGAAAGAGAGAGTTTGTGGTCTTTTGACTACTCAGAAATTCCTTGTACTTGAGATTGTGGAGTTGGGTACTCCATTGTATTTGTGATCTTTGTGATAGTGGAAGTAGCTAGAATCCTTCTGGGGAAGGCGGGGAGTAGAGCTGGGTGCTCGAACCTCGATAACATATCTTTGTGTTTGCGATTGGTTTACTTTTCCTTGTCATTACTTATTGCTTGAGATTGTCATTGCCATATTCATTTTCATTCATATTGTCAATCATTATCCCATACAACAAGGTTGCATTGCACACCTCTAACTCATTTTACGAGGAAGCCGGAGGAAGGAGTTCAGAGCCCTTAATAGGGAATTCGGCTCTTAGTCTTGTTTTGGGAGATTGTTGCATTACATTTGCATCATATTTTTAAATTGCTCTTTGATTAGCATTATCACCTATTCACCCCCCCTCTAGGTGATTTTCAGAGTACCCGCCCTTGTATAACTGAGAGATGAAGCTATCAATTTTCCCACATGAACGGAGTCAGTAGTCCGAGTCACTTGCCACTTCATCTTTCGAGCCCTCATCACGCATTAGAAGAAAGATAGCGGAAAATGACGCTTGCTGGATCGGAGATAATACTTCTCGCCATCCGGATTGAAGATCCACTGCCCTTCTCCAGCCAGCACCTGATGATCGGTATCTGGCGCTGCATCCCCAAACATGAAACCGGGCTTCTGATAGATTTTTCGGTCACAATCCTCGAGGGGAATAGTAGTTAAGATGCTCCTCATAGTACGCTGATCTCCGGCGTAGATAAGGGCATCCCGGCCAGGAGCGCTCCGCTCGCTGAATAATGAGGCCTGCCCCTGGAATTGTAGGCTAACATTGCCATCAAGTCCCCTGCCTGTTTCAAAGAGACTGTTCAAAGGACCCGGAGTATAGTGTACTGCAAAAAGAAGAAGAAGCTATATTAGTTCATTAGCCGAAGAAAAAAGAAAGTTATAGCAAAAAGAAAAAAATGCTAAGGCATAGCTTTGCTCTCCGAGCGAAGCTAGCTGATTGGTAGTGAAAAATGCATAATTGTCATCATATTTACCATCACATTTTCATATTTATTCATATAATTATGCACATTTACTAATATTTTGTTATTTAATATGTGCAGGCCTTGAGTATTGAATTAAATAAAGATTAAAGCTTAATGAAGCCCAAAAGCCCATATCCAAGCCCAAGTCCAAGCCCAGGTGCAAAAGTGCAATTACAAGAAGTCAAAAGTGCAAATACAAATTGTAAAAATTGCAAATACTACAAAGAGGGAAATGATAGAATTCTATTCTACCCTAAATGCTTGGTGGATGAGGATAAATAAGAGTGCAAGGATGAGATTCATTTTTGAAAGGATTTGGATTTAGGGTAACTTGATTTCTAAGTTATCTCGAAAATCCAAAATGAAGAGCCAGGATCCAGCTTCCAGAAGCATACTGATAGGTAGTGAAAAATGCATAATTATCATCATATATACCATCACATTTGCACATTTATTCATATTATAATGCACATTTATTAATATTTCGTTATTTAATTTGTTCAGGCCTCGAAGTATTATTTTAATAAGAAATAAAGCTTAAAGAGCCCAAAAGCCCAGATCCAAGCCCATGTTTGAAGCCCAGGTGAAAAAGCGCAATTACAAGAAGTCAAAATGCAAATACACAAAGGGCTAAAGTTACAAATATCAAAGATGAGGGAAGGATAGACTTCTACCCAACCCTAAACACTTGCAGGATGAGGATAAAAGCCCAAAATTCGTGGATAGAAGATTTGAGATATTTGAGATCAAGGTAACTTGATTACTAAGTTATCTCGAAATCCCAAGATGGAGAGTCAGGATCACACTTCCAGAAGCAAAAGCCCACATGGACGGACCAGGAGAGGCCACGCGCCAAAGCGCGTGGCCAGACTTCACCAAATTGCCGCAAACGCGCGGCAAATCCCAGGATTCTGCGGCATTTTGGATGAGCCAGACTACCAGATTTCGTCTGTGATCTTATCCGGGACTCTATCACCTACTGCACTATAAATATCCCCTGCAGTGCAACGTACAGGGCATGCAGAGACGATTAGGGTTTTCTTTAGCCACTTTTATTTAAAGTTGTAATTTTTATTTCATGCTCGTTGTGGAGAAGAAGGAGACGATTGTGTAACCGGAGATTCATCTGAAATAAAGGTCACTCTTTTGTTCTCTTTTAATTTCTGCAAATTTTATTTCTTTTTGTGATCTCTTTGATTTTCAATCTGTGATCTCTTCTTGCTTTCTTTTTCTTTATTTTGCAATCTTTCTCATTAAATAAAAAATAAAAAAAATATAAATAATTTGAAAAGAAAAAAAATAATGATGAAGAACTAATCCTTTTAGTGGTTTGCTGAGATTCTTAAAGCAACCCTAGAGCAATTAAAACTTGATCTGATTAACGAACATCTCTAGAAACCCTAGGTTTAAAGGCAACTAATTCTAGAAGATTAAAAAATACTTAAAATTCTTAATCTAGGTTGCATGTTAAAAGAACTTTTCATGACTTCAAACTTAAGAATTAGGACAGCATAAATTTGAGATTAGTCTTCTATTAGGCTGGACCTAGATGTTAGGATGAACCATAGTTGGTTTTTGAATAATGCAACTTAATTAGAGTCGTGTATTAATTTTTCTTGCTTGATATATTTGTAATAACCTAGGGTGAATCATATCAATCTTAAGATGAAGATCAAGCTCTTTAATTTGCAATAGGGTTGTGGTAGAAAATCAGCAAAACCACATCTTTTACATCATACATATCAAGATCTAATCTCTTCTCTCCTATTTTTGAAGACACAGAGGAATCGAGTCGAAAAGCTTTCATCGCATCCTTCCCTAAGGATCACGACCCGCTTGAGCCCTTGCTACAGCGGATTCGCATTGAGACTAAGAATTCTGAACTCTATTTCAATCTATAAAATCTCAATCAAAATTTTGGCGCCGTTGCCGGGGAAGGAACGGCACGATTTCCTCGTTCTAATCATTCTTTCTTTTCTGTTGCAGGTACAGAGAACAGGAAACAAAAACAGAGCAGCAGAAAGCACATATAGCTATCCAGTGCCTCTGCCCTCGAAGGCAGAGCACCTGGACCTACAAATTTGCCGCAGAAACGCGGCAAAAGCCGCGAATCCGCGGCAATTGTAGTGGACTACTGATATATTTTTCTGCAGGTTGCTCTGCAGTGCAAAATTCTATTTTCTGCTGTGATATTATTTCTCTGTGATCACTCTGCAATTGCTAATTAATAACATTAACCCATTTGTTGAAAACAAAAAAAAATTTTTAGATTCTTGCGTTTAGGGCACGTGTCTATTTTAATTCTTTTTAATTCTGTTGAAGAGTGCTGGCGACAAGGTACGTTTGCATAACATATAGATTAGGAAACACTCTTGGTTGTTTACTGCTTTCTTGAGTGATTACTTTTCTACCGCTTTACACGTACACTAATTCATCTTAAGGGCATAACCCATAAGCAAGATAAGGTGGGGATTTCATCACCCTTCCTTGGCCCACAAATCATATCCGTCACACTCACAACCCTAACCTTAAGTAAAATTTGACTAGACGTTGGCCCTAGGTTAACTCGGACTCAATAGGAGATTGACCGAAGGAGGAAAATTGTTCGAAATTAACTCTTGTCAAATCGGTGTCTAGGCAGGGGATTGAGGGCCGAAAGCCCGAAGAACGGTGGTTATTTAATTAAGGAACGTCTCTGACGGAAAACCTCCCACCGGTCTTGCCACCTACCTGGCCGATTAGCTTGTGGTTAACGTCGACAGTAGACCTCCTAAGGACAGTCTAAAGTTAGAAGTCGTCTAGGTCAAGGCTTACCTTAGATTAGGACTTTTGATTGTTTTTCTTTTTTTGATTGATTGGGTGAACTTGTTTGCTGATTGTGCATGACCGCTTAGTCGAGAGACCCACTTACATCCAGGCTAACTAGAACTAGTTCACCACCCGAGCTCAAGCCCGACTCACACATGGCACAACCACAGTCACTCCAAGATAGGTTCTATCCTATTAGAACCTCTCTTCCTTCTTGCATTCAGCTCACTATCGAAAGTGTTGACCCATATGAACTCAAGCCACAATACATCAACACTCTTCCCAAATTTCATAGACTTGAATCTGAGGATGAATACTTCTTCATAAGGGAATTTGAAGAAGTATGTCAAATGATGAATATACCTAAGTTAGGAGACGATGCTATCAAACTTAGGTTTATCCCCTTTGCTTTGAAGGATTTAGCAAAGAAATGGCTCTACAGTCTAGAGGCCGGTTCAATATCTTCTTTGGATAATTTCATTAAGGCCTTCTTAAAGAAATTTTATCCCGTTCACAAGACTGCACTGATTAGAAAGAATATCCTCCAGTATAAGCAAACAGCCAATGAACCTTTTTGGAAATACTTCGAGCGTTTTAAGGATCTCCTTGCCCAATGTCCTCACCATGGGATAGAGAAATGGCGACTTTGCCAAGTTCTCTATGATGGATTAGATTATTCTACTAAAACACTATTAGAATCCATGTGTCAAGGAGGATTTCTGCAAAAGAATGAAGATGAAGGATGAACATTGTTTGAGGAATTAGCTGAAAAATCCATTCAATGGGACCCTACTCCTGAAAAATCTAGGACTAATGACCCTACTTCTTCTAAAGGAGGTATCCATTCCATTGAGGCCAACGTAGCAACCGATGCTAAGTTAGCTGCTGTTATGCGAAGACTTGAGGCTCTTGAAACTAAAGAACCAGTCTCTGTGAACCAAGTCAGCCCAACATCTTCGGCGGGCTGTACTTATTGTCAAGATATGAACCATGTGTTCGAGGAATGTCCTGTCTTCATCGCGCATCAAAGCTTGCCCGAACATATGAGTGCGGCCTTCACAAGGCCCGCCAACAATTCTTATTCGCCCACCTACAATCCTGGTTGGAGAAATCATCCCAATTTTTCGTGGGGCCCGAGCAACAATGATCAAAATAGGCCCAAATTCTCCAACAATTTCCAAAATCCGCCCTATCAACAAAATTTCCCTAGTCAAAATCCTCCACCGTCTTTCCAAAATTCACAAATGGAGACAAGACTTTCAAATTTGAAAAGAAAGGTGGATACCCTAGTCAAAAGCCACGACACGCTGGCTCAAGTTTTAACTAGGATAGAGATCCAATTGAACCAACAAGAGAGACAGAGGGGTACCCTACCGAGTCAGCCATTGCCAAATCCTAGGAATCCTAGGCCAGCCAATGAGGCTCAAGACCCAAATCAGTGTCACATGGTTCATACACTCAGATCGGGGAAACAAGTTGATAATCAAGTATCCATGCCATCGGACCCATCTCAGCCATCCTTTCCACCTAGCTCCACTTCCATTCCATCTAGCCCCAATGAAACTGAAGCTGAAAAGTCAGCAGGTCAGATGCACCAGCCTATAGCTCCATTTCCAAATAGGCTTAGAAGCAACAACAATGCACATATGGAGAAATTATTAGAGGTGTTCAATCAAGTTAGGCTCAACATTCCACTTCTTGATGCAATCCAACAGGTCCCTAGTTATGCCAAATTCATTAAGGACATGTGCACCAAGAAAAGAAAGACTAATGTGCCTAAGAAGGTTTTTCTAGCCACTAACATTAGTGAGCTACTGTCCAACCAGATCCCTATCAAGTATAAGGACCCAGGTTGCCCCACCATTTCTTGCACCATAGGTCGAGCCGAAATCAATCGAGCACTCCTCGATTTAGGAGCCAGCATCAATTTGCTCCCTTTCTCCGTGTATCAACAACTTGGATTAGGTGAACTCAACCCGACCCAAGTTACTATTCAGTTGGCTGACCGCTCTATCAAAGTTCCAAAGGGAGAGATCAATGACGTTCTCATACGGGTTGGAGAATTCATTTACCCGGTCGATTTCATTGTCTTAGAGACACAACCTGTGTCTAATCCTAGGTCCCAAACTCCCGTTATCTTAGGAAGACCGTTCCTAGCAACCGCTAATGCAATTATAAATTGTAGAAACGGTTCCATGAGACTGACTTTTGGGGATATGACCAAGGAAGTCAATGTTTTCAACCTAGGTAAGCATCCCTACGATGTGACCGACCAACCCTTTGAGGTTAACTCCATTGAGAACATGACGAGTGAGCATAATGATGAGATCATATTTGAGTCAGAGGAAGAGGAAGAGTTAGAAACAAGTGATATCAGTCTTGATGAGATCGAATGGGAATCAAATCTGAGTTCTATAGAGATGGGAGATTCTAGCTTAACTCCTCCACCCATCGAGCCAACTCCTTCTTTGGAGTTAAAATCCTTGCCCAAACATCTTAAGTACGCCTACCTAGGTGAACAAGAGACGTTACCGGTCATAGTTGCATCTAATTTGACCAATAGGCAAGAGGAGGACCCGCTGGCAACCCTTAGGAGACATAGGGAAGCCATTGGTTGGACTATGGCAGATATCAAGGGACTTAGCCCTACGATAGTCCAGCATCATATCCATCTAGAGGAAGGGGTTAGACCGAAGAGGGATCCACAGCGTAGGCTAAACCCACTCATGCAGGAGGCTGTACACGCCGAAATAGTGAAACTGTTAGATAATTGGATCATTTATCCCATTTCCGATAGCGAATGGGTTAGCCCAATGCATGTGGTCCCTAAGAAGTCTAGCTTTACTGTGGTAGAGAACGACAAGTATGAGTTAGTGCAAACACGATTGCCTACCAAGGTGAGAGTATGCATAGACTACCGCAAATTGAACGCAGCCACTAGGAAAGATCATTTTCCCCTCCCTTTCATTGACCAAATGTTGGAAAGATTAGCAGGTCATGAGTATTACTGCTTTTTGGACGGTTATTCAGGGTATAACCAAATTCCTATAGCACCGGAGGATCAAGAGAAGACAACGTTCACATGTCCATTTGGGACATTTGCCTACCGTCGAATGCCTTTCGGCCTATGCAATGCCCCCGCCACATTCCAACGTTGTATGTTAAGCTTGTTTTCTGATATGGTCGAGCGTTTCCTAGAAATTTTCATGGACGACTTCTCCGTCTATGGAAATTCATTTGACCAGTGTCTCCATCACTTGGAGCTAGTACTGAGTAGGTGCACCAAAAAGAACTTGACCCTAAATTGGGAAAAGTGTCACTTCATGGTGCAACATGGGATTGTCCTAGGTCACGAGATATCTAGGGAAGGGATTAAGGTAGACAAGGCCAAGGTGGAGATCATAGCGAGACTTCCACTTCCGCGATGCGTGAAGGACATTCGGTCTTTCTTAGGACACGCCGGATTTTATCGTAGGTTCATTAAGGACTTTAGCAAAATTGCTAGACCCCTTACAAACCTTCTAGCTAAAGACGTGTCCTTCATCTTTGATGATAGGTGCCATACTGCATGGGAGAAATTGAAAATGGAACTTATCTCTGCTCCTATCATCTCACCTCCGGACTGGTCCAAGCCTTTTGAGATCATGTGCGATGCCTCAGATTTTGCGATAGGTGCTGTCTTAGGACAGCGTAAGGACAGCAAGCAGCACGTGATCTATTATTCGAGTAGGACGCTCAATGACGCCCAAATGAACTATACTACAACCGAGAAGGAATTCTTGGCAGTAGTGTTCGCTTTGGAGAAATTCCGCCCATACCTACTTGGGACCAAGACCACGATTTTCACTGACCATTCTGCTCTTCGATACCTTATGCTTAAAAAAGATGCGAAGGCCCGACTCATTCGTTAGATCCTTCTCCTTCAAGAATTCGATCTCAAAATTCGAGATAAAAAAGGTGTCGAAAATGTCGTAGCTGACCATCTCTCTCGTGTGCCAAACGCACCTTCTGACGAGCTGCCCATCAATGACAATTTTCCCGATGAGCAACTTCTAGCCATCTCTAAGGAGCCATGGTTTGCTGACATAGTAAATTACTTAGTCACAAACCAAACACCACCTAGTTGGTCTAAACAGGATAGATACCGATTCTTGTCTCAAGTTCGGTATTACATGTGGGAAGATCCTTATCTTTTCAAATATTGTAGCGACCAAATCATTAGGAGATGTGTCCCCGACGAGGAAACTAGAAGTGTGCTAGCTTTTTGTCATGAGTTCGCTTGCGGTGGACATTTTGGTCCCCGCAAAACTGCCGAGAAAATTCTGCAAAGTGGCTTTTATTGGCCAACTGTGTTTAGAGACGCATTTGAGTATTGCAAAACTTGCACAAGATGTCAAATGATAGGAAGAATTTCCAAACGAAATATGATGCCCCTAAATCCCATTCTAGAAGTAGAACTTTTCGACGTATGGGGCATTGATTTTATGGGACCCTTCCCTAATTCGTTTGGGCACCAGTACATCTTGTTAGCCGTAGACTACGTGTCAAAGTGGGTAGAAGCTGTCCCTTGCAAGACAAATGACAACAAAGTTGTTGTCAAATTCTTGAAAGATAATATCATCTCACGCTTTGGAATCCCTCGAGCCATCATTAGCGACAATGGCACACATTTTTGCAATAGAACTTTTGAAGCTCTTATGCGAAAATATGCCATTACCCACAAGTTGTCTACACCCTACCATCCTCAAACTAGCGGGCAGGTAGAAGTTTCTAATAGGCAAGTCAAGCTCATTTTGGAGAAGACTGTGAATCAGAATAGGAAGGACTGGTCCACCAAACTGGTGGATGCCCTATGGGCATATAGGACTGCCTTTAAGACGATTCTAGGAATGTCTCCCTACAGACTGGTCTTTGGAAAGGCTTGCCATCTTCCTGTCGAGCTAGAGCACCGGGCCCTTTGGGCAATTAAGCAGCTAAATTTCGATTTAGATAAGGCCGGTGAGTTTCGAAAATTATAAATTTCTGAACTAGAGGAGTTGAGGAATGATGCATACGACAATGCAAAGATTACGAAGGATAGAGTTAAGGTTTTTCACGATAAATTCATCACGAGAAAAACTTTTGTCCAAGGACAAAAAGTTTTACTCTACAACTCTAGACTTCACCTCTTTCCCGGCAAGTTAAAGTCAAGATGGACAGGACCATTCATTGTTAAGACGGTGTTTCCACACGGAGCCATAGAGATCTACGATCCCAAAAATGGCAATGCGTTCAAGGTAAATGGTCAACGTCTTAAAATCTTTTTGGAGTCTGTGCCGGAAGCTAATGCGGCGATGGGTCTTTTTGACCCACTGTATCGGTGATTATATCTTTCTGCCAGTTCATGCATCCATACATTTCATTCATACATTAGGGACAATGCATGAAACAAGTGTGGGGGAAGGGTATGTAATATAGTTATTCTCAAAAAAAAAAAAATGTTATAAAAAGGATAATACTTTGACTTATTTTTTGAAAGAAATCTAAGTTAGTTTTAAGGATTAGGAAAATCATGATTAGGATTTCTAAAAACTTGGTCAAAATAAATAAATTGTTTAAATTTTAGGTATAGGAGGAGAAATTGAATAATTAGTTAGTCTTAATTTTTACCTTCATGAAATGTGCATTCCTAATACATATCTAGGATTCTAAGACAAAGACCTTATGCCTCATAAAAAAAAAAAATATATAAAATCACCAATTAAGCTGGATACATGTGCCTCAAGAAGCATAAGTATTCATGCCTAAAGGTGAGTAAATAAAATAAGGTCCTTAGTTTTGGGGCCTAGTTCACTCGAATTTGAGTCCGCGGGGTGTTTTCTCACCTGATGCCCTAAAGCCAACCGGTTTGGGAGTCATCGACTTTAAGTTCGTTACATGGGTGGATTAGAAAGCCTAAGAAAACTAAGAAATATAATATATGTATTAACACATCTAATAATCAAATAGTTAGGTATGAGGGCCTCAAGAAGCCTTGATACTTATACGAAAGAAAATTAGATGAGTTATACATGCCAATATATATATATATATATATATATATATATATATATATATATATATATTAACACATCTAATAGTCAATTAGTTAGGTATGAGGGCCTCAAGAAGCCTTGATACTTACACGAAAGAAAATTAGATGATGTTATAAAAATAATAAAGAGGCATGAGAGTCCAAGTTAAGGAATTCCTAGATTCACAAGGGTGCGTATGACTTTTGGTAACAAAAAAGACTATATTAGAAATTCAATTTTAATCCTTACCTAAAATGAATAACAATCGACTTTATAAAAGACCAAGTTTGAAGAATGAATAAAAATGATAATCCTAAAACTTATAGACTACTTAGTCTCTTCAATAATAATTCAAATATTTTCCTTTTTATGGATTTTGTGGGTGTAATCCGCTGAAAACCCTCACGAGACAACACTCGTCCTCTAGGGTAACCTAGGGGTTTAACGGCTTGTTGCACGTGCTAAGTGCAATCGTGATTCCTACGAAAGTGAGTTAGCTAGGTTAGATTTTTCTCTTTCTTTTTGATTTTTACTCGAGGACGAGCAAAAAGATAAGTGTGGGGGTGTGATAGGTAGTGAAAAATGCATAATTATCATCATATATACCATCACATTTGCACATTTATTCATATTATAATGCACATTTATTAATATTTCGTTATTTAATTTGTGCAGGCCTCGAAGTATTATTTTAATAAGAAATAAAGCTTAAAGAGCCCAAAAGCCCAGATCCAAGCCCATGTTTGAAGCCCAGGTGAAAAAGCGCAATTACAAGAGTCAAAATGCAAATACGCAAAGGGCTAAAGTTGCAAATATCAAAGATGAGGGAAGGATAGACTTCTACCCAACCCTAAACACTTGCAGGATGAGGATAAAAGCCCAAAATTCGTGGATAGAAGATTTGAGATATTTGAGATCAAGGTAACTTGATTACTAAGTTATCTCGAAATCCCAAGATGGAGAGCCTGGATCACACTTCCAGAAGTAAAAGCCCACATGGACGGACCAGGAGAGGCCACGCGCCAAAGCGCGTGGCCAGACTTCACCAAATTGCCGCAAACGCGCGGCAAATCCCAGGATTCCGCGGCATTTTGGATGAGCCAGACTACCAGATTTCGTCTGTGATCTTATCCGGGACTCTATCACCTACTGCACTATAAATATCCCCTGCAGTGCAACGTACAGGGCATGCAGAGATGATTAGGGTTTTCTTTAGCCACTTTTATTTAAAGTTGTAATTTTTATTTCATGCTCGTTGTGGAGAAGAAGGAGACGATTGTGTAACCGGAGATTCATCTGAAATAAAGGTCACTCTTTTGTTCTCTTTTAATTTCTGCAAATTTTATTTCTTTTTGTGATCTCTTTGATTTTCAATCTGTGATCTCTTCTTGCTTTCTTTTTCTTTATTTTGCAATCTTTCTCATTAAATAAAAAATAAAAAAATATAAATAATTTGAAAAGAAAAAAAATAATGATGAAGAACTAATCCTTTTAGTGGTTTGCTGAGATTCTTAAAGCAACCCTAGAGCAATTAAAACTTGATCTGATTAACGAACATCTCTAGAAACCCTAGGTTTAAAGGCAACTAATTCTAGAAGATTAAAAAATACTTAAAATTCTTAATCTAGGTTGCATGTTAAAGAACTTTTCATGACTTCAAACTTAAGAACTAGGACAGCATAAATTTGAGATTAGTCTTCTATTAGGCTGTACCTAGATGTTAGGATGAACCATAGTTGGTTTTTGAATAATGCAACTTAGTTAGAGTCGTGTATTAATTTTTCTTGCTTGATATATTTGTAATAACCTAGGGTGAATCATATCAATCTTAAGATGAAGATCAAGCTCTTTAATTTGCAATAGGGTTGTGGTAGGAAATCAGCAAAACCACATCTTTTACATCATATATATCAAGATCTAATCTCTTCTCTCCTATTTTTGAAGACACAGAGGAATCGAGTCGAAAAGCTTTCATCGCATCCTTCCCTGAGGATCACGACCCGCTTGAGCCCTTGCTACAGCGGATTCGCATTGAGACTAAGAATTCTGAACTCTATTTCAATCTATAAAATCTCAATCACATACGCCCAGATGGACGGACCAGGAGAAGCCACGCACCAAAGCGCGTGGCCATCTGCCACTGTATGGCCGCAGAAACGCGGCCCAAGCCACGTTTCCGCGACAAACAAGATGAGTCCAGGGAACAGATTTCGTGGAGGAGTTTATCCGGGACTCTATCACCTTCCGCACCTATAAATACCCCTGCAGACGCAACATGGAGGGCATCCAGAGAAGATTAGGGTTTTTCTTTAGCTTTTTCTTAAATTTCTGCACATTGTAATTTCGTTTTAAAGGCTTTGTGGAGAAGAAGGAGCTTGTATTTGGAGACATACTTTCGAATAAAGGTTACTTTCTTTTGCATATTTAATTCTTGTCAATTTTTATTTCTTTTCTCTGTGATTAATTGCTTCGGTTTTCATCTGTGATCTCTTGTTTTGTTTCTTCTTCTTTTCTTCAAATTAAAAAAGAAAATAAAAAACAATATAAAAAATAATTAAAAAAATGATGTCTAACTAATTCTTTGTGTGGTTTGCTGATCTCTTAAGTAACCCTGGGCAAGTTAGGATTTGAATCGATTGATGACCAGTTTTCAGAAACCCTAGGTCTAAAGATTATTTTTCTTGAAGATTAAACTGATGATTAGATTTCTTAATCTAGGTTGCACATTTAAATAACTCCTCATGCCTTCATACTTAAGAACTAGGACAGCCTAAATTTAAGATTAGTCTTTTCTTAAGCTGTACTTAGATGTTAGGATGAAACATTGTTTAGTTTTTTATAATGCAACTTAGTTAGATTCTAGCATCATATTTTCTTGCTTGAATCACTCTTAATAATTTAGGGTAAATCACATTTATCTCAAGATGAAATTCAACATCATAGACTTGCATGGTGGGTTGTGGTAGTAAATCAGTAAAATCATATTCTTTATTCATATACACTTCAAATCTAATCCCTTCTTTGTTTTATTCAAAGCATACAGAGGAATCGGCCGAAAAGCTTGCATCGCATCCTTCCCTGAGGATCACGACCCGCTTTGGCCCTTGTTACAGCGGATAGCATTGAGACTAAGAACTCTACAACTCATTCTTCTTATTTACAAATTCTAAAATCTCAATCAAAATTTTGGCGCCGTTGCCGGGGAAGGAACGGCACGATTTTCTCAAACTAATTATTTTTTATTCTTTCTGTTTGCAGATTCAGAGAACAGGAAAACAAAGCAGCAGCGAGGACACATAGCAACTCTGTGCCTCTACCCTCGAAGGCAGAGCATCAGAGCCTACTTCAGAGCCGCGGGTCCGCGGCAAAAGTCGCGTTTCCGCGGCCTGAGTAGTTCACTACTCATAAAGTTTTCTGCAGGTTGCTCAGAATTGCAAATACTGCTTACTGCTGTGATAAATTTTCTCTGTGATCATTCTGCAACTGCTAATTAATAACATTAACCCATTTGTTGATAATAAAAAAAAATTAGACTCTTGCATTTAGGGCACATGTCTATTTTAATTTTTTTAATTCTGTTGAAGAGTGCTGGCGACAAGGTACGTCTGCATTGCATATAGATTAGGAAACACTCTTGGCTGTTTACTGTTTTTTGAGTGATTACTTTTCTACTGCTTTACACGTACACAAAAATATCTTAAGGGCATAACCCATAAACAAGATAAGGTGGGGATTTCATCACCCTTCCTTGGCCCACAAATCATATCTGTCACACTCACAACCCTAACCTTAAGTAAAATTTGACTAGACGTTGGCCCTAGGTTAACTCGGACTCAATAGGAGACTGATCTAAAGAGGAAAATTGTTCGAAATTAACTCTTGTCAAATCGGTGTCTAGGCAGGGGATTGAGGGCCGAAAGCCCGAAGAACGGTGGTTATTTAATTAAGGAACGTCTCTGACGGAAAACCTCCCACAGGTCTTGCCACCTACCTGACCGATTAGCTTGTGGTTAATGTCGACAATAGACCTCCTAAGGACAGTCTAAAGTTAGGAGTCGTCTAGGTCAAGGATAACCCTAGAATAGGATTTTTTTTGTTTGTTTTTCTTTTTTGGTTGATTGGGTGAACTTGTTTGCTAATTGTGCATGCCCGCTTGGTCGAGAGACCCACTTACATCCAGGTTAACTAGGACTAGTTCACCACCCGAGCAAAATCCCGACTCACACATGGCACAACCGCCGTCACTCCAAGATAGGATCTATCCTATCAGGACCTCTCTTCCTTCTTACATCAAGCTTACCGATGAAGGTGTTGACCCATTTGAGCTTAAGCCACAATACATCAACACCCTTCCCAAATTTCATGGACTTGAATCCGAGGATGCATACTTCTTCATAAGGGAATTTGAGAAAGTATGTCTCATGATGAATATTCCTAAGTTGGGAAAAGATGACATCAAACTTAGGTTTGTCCACTTTGCTTTGAAGGATTTAGCAAGGAAATGGCTCTACAGTCTAGAGGTAGGTTCTATATCTTCTTGGGATAATTTCGTTAAGGCCTTCTTAAAGAAATTTTATCCCGTTCACAAGACTGCACTGATTAGGAAGAACATCTTACAGTTTAAGCAAACAGCCAATGAGCCTTTTTGGAAATATTTCGAACGTTTTAAGGACCTCCTTGCCAATGCCCTCACCATGGGATAGAGAAATGGCGACTTTGCCAAGTTCTATATGATGGATTAGAATATAAAACTAAAACGTTGTTAGAATCCATGTGCCAAGGAGGATTTATGAAAAGGAACGAAAATGAAGGATGGCTATTGTATGAGGAATTAGATGAAAATACCATCCAATTGGAACCTACTCCGGAAAAATTTAGGACTAATGACCCTACTTCTTCTAAAGGAGGTATCCATTCCATTGAGGCCAACATAGCAACCGATGCTAAGTTAGCTGCTGTTATGCGAAAACTAGAGGCTCTTGAAACTAAAGAGCCAGTCTCTGTGAACCAAGTCAGCCCAACATCTTCGGCGGGCTGTACTTATTGTCAAGATATGAACCATGTGTTCGAGGAATGTCCTGTCTTCATCGCGCATCAAAGCTTGCCCGAACATATGAGTGCGGCCTTAACAAGGCCCGCCAACAATCTGTATTTGCCCACCTACAATCCCGGTTGGAGAAACAATCTCAATTTTTCATGGGGCCCAAGCAACAATGATCAATTTAGGCCCAAATTCTCCAACAATTTTCAAAATCCGCCCTATCAACAAAATTTCCTTAGTCAAAATCCTCCACAATCTTTCCAAAATTTGCAATTGGAAACAAGACTCTCAAATTTGGAAAGAAAGGTGGCACTCTAGTTAAAAGCCACGACACGCTGGCTCAAGTCTTGACTAGGATAGAATGCAAATGAATCAGTAAGAAAGGCAAAAGGGTACTCTACCTAGTCAACCATTCCAAACCCTAGGAACTCTAGTCAAGCTCACTTGGCTCAAGAGAATCATATGAGTCAGTGCAATGCGATTCAAACATTGCGGTCGGGAAAACAAGTTGATAACCAAGTATCAACACCAAGCATTCAGCTTGCCTGATCCCACTCCATCTCAACTTGATGCCAACAACACTAAAAAAGACAAGTCAGCCGAAGACATGCACAAGCCCATCGCACCCTACCCAAATAGGCTTAAAGATAAGCAATGTGCACAAATGGATAAGGCACGCGAGATTTTTAATCAAGTCAAGATCAATATACCTCTTCTTGACCAATCCAACAAGTCCCTAGTTATGCTAAGTTTCTTAAGGACATGTGCACAAAGAAGAGAAAGACTAATGTGCCCAAAAAGGTTTTTCTAGCCACTAACATTAGTGAGCTGTTGTCCAATCAAATCCCTGTAAAATACAAGGATCCCGGTTGCCCGACCATCTCTTGCACAATAGGTCAAACTGCAATTAAGCATGCACTTCTTGATTTGGGAGCAAGTATCAACTTACTCCCCTTCTCAGTCTACCAACAACTTGGGTTGGGCGAACTTAGTCCGACTAAGGTTACAATCCAATTAGCTGACTGATCCGTAAAAATTCCCAAAGGAGAAATTACCGATGTGCTCATCCGAGTTGAGGAGTTTATCTACCCAGTAGATTTTATTGTTCTGGAGACCGAACCTGTATCCACTCTTCGGTCTCAAACTCCCGTTATCTTAGGGTGTCCGTTCCTTGCAACTGCAAATGCGATCATAAATTGTAGGAATGGATCCATGAGGTTGACCTTTGGAAACATGACTAAAGAGGTCAATGTCTTCAACTTGGAAAACCAATCTCGTAAGATAAAAGACCAAACATTTGAGGTAAACTTCATTGAGAACATTTGTGAGAAAGAAAGTGAAAATGATATTTCTTGACAAGTTATTTGAGGATAAGTGCGATTTTAGTGATAAGATGACACATGTTGGGGATTATAATTTTAAAGTTCCCTTTAAAAAATGAAGATTTGATTTGAGTATCTTCAATGAGCCAAGCACTGATATATCGCATGAGAATATAGTTCAAGAACCTCCGATTGACTTAACTTTCAAAAGCCTCTTTGAAAAAGAACTCCTGTGTTTAGATACATCGACTAGGGAGATGTTGGTTAATTATTCACTTCCAGGGAAAAGTGTTGATTTAAGTTTTGAGGAGATGTACGGAACTGAGCTAGAATTTCTCGGCAAGGAAGTTCCATCTGAAAGATGTGATGAATTTTTGAATAATGAATGTGGACATATGATGAGAAAGAGCCTAAAGAAGATGAAACTGGGGGGAAAGAGAGTTAAAACAAAAACGTTGGTCTCCCCATTGTGCCTTATAAAGAGAACCCATTGGAATGATGGGAAACGAGCTAGAGGGATGAATCCTAAACAGCTCTAGGTGAGAGTGATACATGTGTTGTACATATAATGGTATACTATTATTCTTTGCCTCTCTTTACACTTTACTTTATGCATTCATGCATTTCATACATTGAGGACAATGCATGAGATAAGTGTGGGGGAGGGTTTACTAACATAGGAAGATACTAAAAAAAGATACTAAAAAAAAATTTTAAAAAAATATATATATATGTATATTTCTTTATATTTTAACATTATTCTAAAAAATATATATTTAAAAAAATATTTTTATAAAAAGGACAATATTTTGACTTATTTTTTGAAAGAAACCTAAGTTAGTTTTAAGAATTAGGAAAATCATAATTAGGATTTCTAAAAATTTGGTCAAAATAAATAAATTGTTTAATTTTTAGGTATAGGAGGAGAAATTGAATAAGTAATTAGTCTTGATTTTTACCTTAATGAAATGTGCATACCTAATGCATATCTAGGATTCTAAGACAAAGACCCTTGTGCCTCATATATTAAAAAAAAATCACTAATTAAGCTGGATACATGTGCCTGAAGAAGCATAAGTATTCACGCCTAAAGGTGAGTTTATAAATAAGCGTCCTTAGTTTTGGGGCCTAGTTCACTCGAATTTGAGTCCGAGGAGTGTTTTCTCACCTGGTGCCCTAAAACCAACCAGTTTGGGAGTCACCGACTTTAAGTTCGCTACATGGGTGGATTAGAAAGCCTAAGAAAACTAATAAATATTATATATGTATTAACACATCTAATAGTCAATTAGTTAGGTATGAGGGCCTCAAGAAGCCTTGATACTTACACGAAAGAAAATTAGATGAGTTATATATATTAAAAAATAATAATAATATATATATATATCAAATAATCATAATAAAGAGGCATGAGAGTCCAAGTTAAGGAATTCTTAGATTCACAAGGGTGCGTATGACTTTTGGTAACAAAAAAGACTATACAGACATTCAATTTTAATCCTTACTTAAATGGATAACAATTTACTTTATAAAGACTAAGTTTAAGAATGAATAAAAATGAGGATCCTAAAAACTTATAGACTACTTAGTCTCTTCAAATATATTTCAAATATTTTCCTTTTTATGGATTTTGTGGGTGCAATCCGCTGAAAACCCTCACGAGACAACAATCGTCCTCTAGGGTAACCTAGGGGTTTAATGGCTTGTTGCACATGCTAAGTGCAACCGTGATTCCTACAAAAGTGAGTTAGGATAGATTAATTTTTCTTTTCTTTTCCTCTTTCTTTTTGATTTTTACTCGAGGACGAGCAAAAAGATAAGTGTGGGGGTGTGATTGGTAGTGAAAAATGCATAATTGTCATCATATTTACCATCACATTTTCATATTTATTCATATAATTCTGCACATGTACTAATATTTTGTTATTTAATGTGTGCAGGCCTTGAGTATTGAATTAAATAAAGAATTAAAGCTTAATGAAGCCCAAAAGCCCATATCCAAGCCCAAGTCCAAGCCCAGGTGCAAAAGTGCAATTACAAGAAGTCAAAAGTGCAAATACAAATTGTAAAAATTGCAAATACTACAAAGAGGGAAAGGATAGAATTCTATTCTACCCTAAATGCTTAGTGGATGAGGATAAATAAGAGTGCAAGGATGAGATTCGTTTTTGAAGGGATTTGGATTTAGGGTAACTTGATTTCTAAGTTATCTCGAAAATCCAAAATGAAGAGCCAGGATCCAGCTTCCAGAAGCATACGCCCAGATGGACGGACCAGGAGAAGCCACGCGCCAAAGCGCGTGGCCATCTGCCACTGTATGGCCGCGGAAACGCGGCCCAAGCCGCGTTTCCGCGGCAAACAAGATGAGTCCAGGGAACAGATTTCGTGGAGGAGTTTATCCGGGACTCTATCACCTTCGGCACCTATAAATACTCCTCCAGACGCAACAGGGAGGGCATCCAGAGAAGATTAGGGTTTTTCTTTAGCTTTTTCTTAAATTTCTGCACGTTGTAATTTCGTTTTAAAGGCTTTGTGGAGAAGAAGGAGCTTGTATTTGGAGACATACTTTCGAATAAAGGTTACTTTCTTTTGCATATTTAATTCTTGTCAATTTTTATTTCTTTTCTCTGCGATTAATTGCTTCGGTTTTCATCTGTGATCTCTTGTTTTGTTTCTTCTTCTTTTCTTCTAATTAAAAAAGAAAATAAAAAAAACAATATAAAAAAATAATTATAAAAAATGATGTCTAACTAATTCTTTGTGTGGTTTGCTGATCTCTTAAGCAACCCTAGGGCAAGTTAGGATTTGAATCGATTGATGACCAGTTTTTAGAAACCCTAGGTCTAAAGATTGTTTTTCTTGAAGATTAAACTGATGATTAGATTTCTTAATTTAGGTTGCACATTTAAATAACTCCTCATGCCTTCATACTTAAGAACTATGACAGCCTAAATTTAAGATTAGTCTTTTCTTAAGCTGTACTTAGATGTTAGGATGAAACATTGTTTAGTTTTTGATAATGCAACTTAGTTAGATTCTAGCATCATATTTTCTTGCTTGAATCACTCTTAATAATCTAGGGTAAATCACATTTATCTCAAGATGAAATTCAACATCCTAGACTTGCATGGTGGGTTATGGTAGTAGATCAGTAAAACCATACTTCTTTATTCATATACACTTCAAATCTAATCCCTTCTTTGTTTTATTCAAAGCATACAGAGGAATCGGCTAAAAAGCTTGCATCGCATCCTTCCCTGAGGATCACGACCCGCTTTGGCCCTTGCTACAGCGGATAGCATTGAGACTAAGAACTCTACAACTCATTCTTCTTATTTATAAATTCTAAAATCTCAATCACTAGCCTAGCGTTAGCTAGGCTCAGCTCAACATCCTGCACAAAGGCAGAGTGCAGAAGATCTCTAAGTGTTAGCTTCGCTCTGGAAGCTTAGCTACGCGTTCTGTCGCTGAACAGAATGCGGAAAAGTCCCAAGGGCTAACTTCGCCATAAAGGTACTGGTGCCTAAAGTTATTCTAAGGACTTTAAAGTCTTTTTCCCAGCTACACTTCTAAGGCTAGCTTCGCATCCTGTCATTTGACAGGATGTGAACCGTCCTAAGGGCTAGCTCCGCATAGAAGCTGAGAGAAGAAACTCTTGGTTTCTAAATTTCCAGAAATTAAGGGGAATTAAATCCCCTAAAAATTCGGCAAAGTCAAATTAAGGGAGTAGAACTCCCTGAGATCACTGGATCATGATGGATCATTCTAGATTCACCATGAAATAGCCAATAAATGGCTTCAAAAAGAGATGAAAATCTCTGAATAAAAGGAAAAAAATCCCTACCCGCAATGGGGCATTCGATGACCGGAGGAGGAGAAGGCGCCTCCGTCACAGAGGTCGCTGCCTCTTTACCTGCTCGTCTTTTGGGAACCATGAAAGAACTATGGAGTTCTGAAAATCAGAATGAAGAAGAAGAAGAAGAAAGAGTTTCACTCTCTGAAAATTCTCTAAAAATGTAAAGAGAAGTTAACTCTCTTTTTCAGCCCATCAGGCTTTTATGGACATAAAATGTCTTAATTTCGACTCCTCAAAAGGAGCAGGCGGCCGTTTCAAATCAATTTGAAATGGTGCCTAAGCGCCTTCTCGAGAAGTCTTGCTTCAGCCCCGCCAAGGGTTAACTCCGCTGTGAGTTCAGCGTTGACCTCGCGTAACGCTTAGGTAACTTCGCTGAAAAACAAGCCTTAGCTCCGCTAAGAGCTCATCTTTATCTTCGCAGAAACTTCGTGCTAGCTCTGCTGGAAGCTCATTCTTGACTTAGCTGAAAATTCGTCTTCAGCTTCACGGGAAGCTTAGCTCCGCTAAGTGCTTTTCCTTCCTCTTAAGGAAAAGACTTGCCTAAGCTAGTCCATTCTAGATATTTTCGAAATGCAAAGAGAAAAGGAGGGGAACAAAGTAGATATGCAGAAAATAAACATTTTTATTGATTCAAAAGGAAAGATACATTAATACTACATCAAGATTGTCTTTCATACAACAGTCCAAAGGCATAGAAGTTGTCCTATCTACTTTCAGGGTGATACGCCAAACCAACTGGACACGAAAGGTCTTCCTCCTGCACAAGGCCGTAATCCTTCGCTTAATGGCAGATTTTGCCATCAAGAAGCTGGATCTTCTTTGATTAAAATTGGCAAGGAATTGGTTGCCACCAGAAAGCTGGATCTTCCTTAAACAAAATTGGAAAAGGAAGGATCCGAGAACTTACTGGTGACATCCCCCTTCCCAAAGTGGATCATCTCGGATAAGCGACTACCAGCCCCTTCCTGAAGTGGATCATCTCGGATAAGCGACTGCCAGCCTCTTCTTAGAACACGCATCAGCTTTTCTAGTATGTTTCTCCTGCTTATGATCAAAGCTTCAACTTAAAAATCAATAGGCAAGTTTTTGGTCTCTTTCATCAAAACGAAGGAATGGGGAGCATACTTCACTGTAATACAAACAGAAAACAAGTCAGCATTAAATCAAAAAAAGGATGGAATGCTAATGTTTTCCATATAATTTGCAAAGGGGAAAACTTACAATAAAAAGAGTTTGAGGAGCTAAATTACAAGTATTCTTAAAAAGATTACAAGTAGATCTCCTCAGAGATTCTGGAGAAGTGTGCCGATAGGAGTCTGGTCAGCGCGCGACCACTTTGTCCCTTTGACGATGCGAGCGATGAGATTCCCTTCTCGCCTGGTTTGGGGAATCAGAGAATAGAGGGTTGGTAGAACCCTCTTGCTACTTCTCAAAACTGCCTTCAATTAGGAATTCTTTCTCGCCTGGTTTCAGAAATTCCTTGAGAAGAAGGTATTAGGGTATCAGCACCGTGAATAGAAAAGCAATTCTCTATAAAGTCTCTGAATTCAAGAACGCACGGTGCATCGTGAAGAAGCCTCTGCTTGTGGAGTCCTCTTGTGTGTGTTGTCCTTTTCAAAGCCTTTTTTGTGGTCCTCTCTCCTTGTGCCCTTGATGGGCTATTTATAGGGAGAGCAATGGTATAATCGTCCCTTCAAGATATGGAAACAGATTGAATCAAATCTGTTTAAATCTGGAAAGTAGCCTTGCTGCGAGGCTAGGATCAGCTTCTGCGAAGCTAGAAATGGCAGATCGGTTGATCCTCTTGATCTGTTTTGATCCTTTCCATATCGTTGGAGGATTTTCCCTGATCTTCTTACTAGTTTTAGAAGGGTCAAGAGATTGTGGCAATCACTGCCAAATTTGATCTCAGATTTGATCTTAATTGGATTTGATCTTGATCCCGATTAGATCTGATCTCATCCGGAGATTTGATTGGTCAAAGGTTGACCATAACAGACCAGCAGCGGCGCTGCTGCGTCGAGCTCACAGCGGAGCTGGAGGCAGTATCTGGCAAAGTTAGATGAAGGCTTCTTCGGCGGAGCTAGATGTCATCTGTTGCGAAGCTACCATATACCCTTTCTGCGCAGTTGCATGTGGCTTCAAACGAAGTTAACTCTCTCTGGCGAAACTACGAGTTAGCTTCCTGGCGAGGCTTTGAATGGCTTCAAGGCGAAGTTGGATGGTTTTAGCTTCTTAGGCGAGGCTATCCTTTGGGCTCATGTGATGCTAAGTGCTAGCATCTTAGACCTGCTGAGGTCTGTTTAGAGGCAATCCGGCTTCACTGTCTGCTTGCTGATCAGTGGAGTCCAAGTTGCTTCCCTATCCCTAGGAGACGGGTGAAAACTGGTCTTCAGCTCGTCTGTCACTTGTCTTTTGTAAATGTCAACAAGTTTAGACATTATTCGGACTAATAAAAATCTTGTCTTTTTTAAGTGTCAACAAGACCCCCTTCAAAGTTTTCAAAAGTCTGCGATGGCTCAGACTTTGAAATACTTTGAACTGCTTTGATTGGTGGTGTGTGGAGTATGAACGTCGCCATGATGGTTGAGTTCAGCTTCGCTTTAGATCCTGCTTTAGGATGTAGATTCGCCGAGGAATCATATAGACTCGCGTCTGGGTAGTTTCGCGGCTAGGTAGGCTCGCTCTGGAACATCTGTTGCTTTCCCAAGGCCAACTGCCGTGGGCCGGTTATGAGAAGGATTACTTCTTCTCTCACACTGATCGAGGGAGATATTCTTTCCTCGCGCGTTTCCAAGGGAGGATATTCCCTTTCTTCAAGGCGCCATGAGTGCCTTTATGAGGGAGACGTTTCTTCCTTTGCACGGTTCCAAGGGAAACCGTCCCTTTCGTCAAGGCGCAATAAATGCCTTAAATGCGCTCGTGCTTCCACGCTTGAGGCGGCAGCACTCAGGCCATGGGGCCTATAAATAGGACACATGAGGTCCTCTGAAGAGAAGTGATCTGCTCTTCTCCTCTTCTCTTGGTTGAGAGAGATACTCAGATCTCTGAACTAGTGGGAATGCCCACTCTGGTCATTATCCGGCCAAGGACCGGTGAGTCTTGATCATTCAACGACTTCTCCAACTTTAGGGAATTCACCTCCCTTAATTTAGCTTGAACCGCTGCTTCAGGGATTAGTTTCCCTTGTTCTTTATTTTGCAATTGGCTGCTTGCATGTTAAGGATTTCAGCATAGCTTTCCAGCGAAGCTATCATCTTGACTTGATCGGAGAAAGGTCACTGCATGTTAAGTCCGTTGCACAGGCAGAACTTGGGACTTAGTTTCTTCAAGGTTGAGCTAGTCTTGCCATATAGGTAGGGTCAAGACTGCGTCCCTCAGGATTAGTTTAGCTTAGCCATATAGGCGAGGCTAGGACTTGGCGTTTGCTGAGCTAGCCCATCACTGCTGTGCAAGCGAGGCTTATCCTCTGCTTTAACTAAAATCGGATTGCTTCGCCCAAAGAATCCGACTTAGTGTTTTTTGTAGTGTCTCCCGTGTTTAACTGCTAATCTGTTCTGATTTGCATTGCAGTGAGCTATGTTCGCCAACTTTGTGACTTGATGAAGAGACCAAAAAGTTGCCTTATGCTTCCTCAGTTGAAGCTTTACTTTTAAGCAGGAGGAACAAACTGGGGCAGCTGATGCGTGTCCCAGAGGCTGTTGGCAGTCGCTTATCCGAGATGATCCCTTTTGAGGCGAGGCTGGTGGTCGCTTATCTGAGATGATCCACTTTGGGAAAGCGGACGTCACCTGTGAGATCACTGACCTTGTTCTGGTGGCACCATCTGTCCTGGTGGCACCATCTGTCTTTATGTGAAGGATTACAGCCTTGCAGGAGGAAGGCCTTTCGTGTCCAGTTGGTCTGGCTTAGAAGCAGATAAAACCACTTGTATGCCTTTTGCGCAAATGATCTTGCTGAGCAACCGAATCTGTTGTACGAAACACAACTTGATGTAATATTAATGAACCTTTGCTTTTAATCAATGAAAGTTCATTTTCTGCTCATTTGATTTCCGCCTTGCCTCCGTCTTGAATTGGCTATCGGAGGTAAACTCCATACGGGGTTAAAGATAGGATTACATCTAAAACAGGGACGAGCTTCTAGCGAAGCTAATATATCTGCGAAGTTCGGCTATGCCTTCAACAAAGCTAAGGCAATCCTTTTGTGCGAAGTCCGCATCTGACTTGTAGCGAAGTTAGCCCTTAGTGGCTGAATCAGCGCTTTTCGGGAAGGCGCTTTAGGTGCCGTTTCAAATTAATTTGAAACGACAGCCTGTACTGTTTTCGAGGCATCGTTTCAGGCGATCATCGGCCTATAAAAGCCTGGTCGGGCTAGGAGAGAAAGTCATCGCTTCTCTTTGAATTTTCCAGAGCACTTGACTCTTCTTCTTCTTTCTTCTTCATTGAAGAGTTTAAGAACTTTCACAATTCTTCAATGGTGCCCAAGAGACGAGCGGGAAAAGAAGTGGCAACTTCCGCAACAGAGGGTCCTTCCCCTCCTCCGGTCATCGAACGACCAATCGCCGGTATGGATCTTTCCTTTTCGATTAGAGACTGTCGTCTCTCTTTTAAAGCCGATGTCTGGCTGTCTTTGGATGAACCCAAAAATGATCAAATTATGATTTGGTATTGTTAGGGGATCCATTTCCCTGCACTTCCTTTATTTTCTCGAACGGGAATTCAAGAACTGAAGAGTTCTTCTTTAAGCTTCTAGGCGAAGCTATCCTTAGACTGTCTTCATCATGTTGAACAACAGGATAGGGATCTGTCCCTTCAATCATGGCCGCAAGGGATTAATGATAATTTTTGACCATAATGCCCTTTTGACGAAGTTAGTCCTCAGGGCTGTGCCGCCTTCTGCTCAAGCTTTTCGAAGCGAAGCTGACACTTGGACATTTCCTATGAAATGCGGACTTGACTAGGAGGATAAGCTTTGTTGAAGTATTGCCTTGCTAGCTTCGCTCAAAGGGCGAGGTTATGCCTTGGTGAAACTTGTGTCTTTGTGTTCGTCGCCTCTGCTGATGAACTAATCATGATTCTTCTTTGCTTCTGCAGTGCACTACACTCCTGGTCCTCTGAACAGTCTATTTGGGATGACCAGGGGAATGGATGGCAATATCAGCCTGCAATTCCAAGGGCAGGTTTCTCTGTTTAGTGAGTGGAGCTCTCTCGTTCGAGACACGCTTATTTATGGTGGTGATCAATACACCACGAGGAGTATTTTGACTACGGCTCCCCTTGAAGATATTAACCGTCGAACTTATAGGAAGCCCGACTTCATGTTCGGGGATGCCGCACCAGATCCTGATCACCAACTACTGGCAGGAGAAGGGCAGTGGATTTTCCAGTTGGATGGTGAGAAGTTCTACCTTCCGTCCAACAAGCGACATTTTTCTTTGTCTTCCTTCCAGTGCGTGACGCAGGCTCGGAAGATGTCGTGGGACGTGAGCCGGAGTACTGACTCTGTCCACATAGGAAATTGATGCTTCAGTCTCCCGGTTATGCAAGAGCGGGGCCTCCTCGTTGCATAATGGGTCTACATCCTGGGAATGTGTCACAAGAGATCCAGTGGGAGAAAATCCTGCAGTGGCGCTGATCTTTGGCAACCAATTCTGCAAGGTCAATGGGAACTACCCAGCCACTGACTTCAGGACTCCAGGCTGGATTCACCCTCCGAAGGCATGGTGGAGGGATTTAACTGTATACATCCTCGCTCATTTCAAGGAGGATTTGGAGAGGCTGAACCTCTATGAGGCCGTCAGGGCGACCTGCTACGGTATTGAGATGAACGCGGCGTGCTTCTACGCCATCCTTGAATTGTACTGCCCAGCTTCGGGACTTTCTTCACCCCTATTGGCGAATTGGGTATGGCCTTGCATGAGATGTGGGAAGTCTCTACTCTGCCTTTTGGGTCTCTTCCATACGAAGAATACTTCCCGTGCGAGGCAGAATTGGCGCTTCTGGAGAAGCAGGAGCCCGCTTTGCTTGAGACCTACAGGGAGTTAATGTGCCATTTGCACATTTGCTCCAGTATGCATGGAGGCAGTAAGGGAACCTCCTGTAGTTTGAAGAGCTGGGGAGATTACTTATTCCCGTATATGGAGAATACTCCTGAAGTGGCTCACTATGGAGTTGCTAATGAAGACATCTTTGACCGGATGCAAAAGCACTTCCAAGGGATCTAGTTGTGAAGGAAGACGATGGTCCCTATGAGAAGGGTGATGTCCTTCGGAGTTTCCATCATCAGGCTCGCAGGCCGATGTCCCGGAAGGCACTTCTGGCTGGTTTCTTAACAGTCTGGCTGAAGAGGTGCGTGGTACCGTCTTCTTCGGGTGACGTCGTTCATCTGAATGTTTTGCTGCCTGCTGTTCGTTTGGTTCATGGTCGTCCTCTGGGACTTCTTCCGGCCATGGTGTGCTGTATCCAGCGAGGCCTTCGTGCATTGACGGAGGTTTTTTGCAGGCCACCAACGACGAAGCGTGGAAAGGGGACCATTTCGCCCCGCGACGGACCCAATCCCAGGATAGGTCTGCCGTACACTTATTTAATGGCGTGGTTCGCCCTGCATTGTCCTTCTTTGATTGAAGCTAGAGAGGACTTCCCTGAAGGTGTTCGAATGGCGCTCCTCCGCCGATTCGAAGGATGCTCATGGCAAAGACTTACGTGGCTGAGGCTCGTAAGTTGGTACGTCGTTATGACGTCTATAGTCTCTTTCGCTGTTTTTCCCGTATTTGGGATACAGGTTACGAGGAAGAGTTCAAAGATGCGGGGGAGGGGCAGTCGTCCCTGAACCGGGGAGTTTTTGAGTGGCTGGTCAGCATCCAGCCTTCACATCTATTATACCAGAGCGGGGATAGCTGCTACTTGGAGCCTTATGTCCCAAGTCGGTTTGCTCGACAGTTTGGATATGACCAACTGTACGTGGGCAACCCAAATCTCAACCTGGCTTTCATGGGGAGCCTTATTGATGGGGTCCGTGCTTGGCAATTCTTCATTGCGGGCTGTACTGGGGCGCGGCTGCGTATGCCGTTGAGGACTCCTAATCTTTTAATGACCCTGACCTTCTGCCAGTGGTATGCAACTTCCAACTCCACCCCCTTGGATTCAATGCTAACAGTTCTGGTGTGAAGTTAATTTCTCAACAGCTGAAGCGAAAGGTCTCTGAGAAAAGGAAGGTAAGAGGTTCGCGTCCCAGGCATGGAAGAATTCGTTGCTGTGGATGACAGCGAAGCCTCGGATGCAGAAAGTCCTCGCTTTGAAGCGGAGACAGGTGCCGGGACTCCTGCAGCTGGTTCTGGCGTGATGGGGACAGTTCTCCCAAGATATGTAGAAGAAGTGGAGGAGGAAGGTTCTGATGTCCCTCTAAAGCGCAAACGATAGGTGGGTCCCGTAGGAAACAGTTGGTGAAGAAGCCCCGTCGTCAAGCTCCTACGGTTGTCGTAAAGGGTGAACCCTCTGCAGCGTTTCCTCCAGCTGCCCCATTAGTAGTTGAATCGTCGGTTGCTGGACCGATTACTGGTGAAGTTGCTCCGACTTAGGTAAAATCAGCTTCGTCTTTGTAATATATCTTCTGTGTGTTCCGGACCGCTTATTATCTGCTTCGTGATGTAGGAGCTGAGGCGGTGACGAGCCCGAGAGCTGAGGCCGTCGGAGAACAAGGGAAACATTACGATCTCTATTCGCTTACAACAGGGTCCTAAGGCCGGCTATTTTGCCGTCCCGGAAGAATCCGAAGGTGATGTAGCTGACGTTGGTCCTTCGGGCACTGGGACTTTCAAAGGAAGTCCTGTAGCGTTAAGCTTTTTTGGGTGGTCCACGGAAGATTCGGCAAGCGAAAGTGGGCCGGCCATTCGTGTTGACTCCGCAAAGGACTTTCCAATGGAGCCCGTGGAGACTGATGCAGCTGCCAAGATGTTTGAGGCGACATCATCCTTTGGTATTGTTCCTACCTTTTGGCTTTCACTATTTATTATGTCTTGCCTAAACACAATTTTGTTGCAGGTGTTCCGCCTCAAGGTGCGTCAACTTCAAGGGAACCAGAGGATCTTCCCGAAGGGTCAAGAGGTGACATGAGCAATTTAATCGCGACGGATGCCGCTGTGTTGGACGTGTTGTATGGTGACCTACCCCCATATCGCCTGAGCTAGCCGAAGGAACAGAGGTTGAAGGGGCGGTAGTGCCAGGAGTGTCCTCACTCCCAACTATATCAACGAATGAGGCACCGTCAGTTGTGGCACGTGCAGAGCTGAGGGTGATTACAAGCCCTACTTCCCCAACCCTGGTGGTTGAGCCTGCTGTTCAAGAGATGGTCACTAATCCTACCTCAGTGGTGGCTAGTGCACTGGTTTCAATGAAGACTCCGTCGAGATCACCGATGACTTGTTATGCTCCTGCATCCGGTGTTCCCGCCGTTCCTTCACAGTAGTGTCAACCAGGCTGGTGGATTTTTCTGAGGTTGTCCGTCTACCAGAAGTGGCCGAGATTGAAAATGATTTTATAGGTGACATAGTCGATAGCTTTTATAAAGGCTTAGGGCGTCCATCGATCTGGTCTTGAAAGGTTCGACTATGTCGTTCTTAACTTTAAAGGTGGTCCTCTCCCGCAGTATTGAAAGTATTCGGGACCTTGAAGGGTATAACCAGGCCACTGCCTTGGAACTCCTAGTAGGTCAATTTGAGAGGGACGTAGAGAAATGGCGCCGTCTTAGCCGCTCAGACCTGGAGTCTTCGGTTAATGAGCAGCTTGCGCATCTTGTCACTCAAATGAACGAAGCCCGTCTTGCTGCTCAAGAAGTTGCCAAGGCTATTTCTTCTGACTTGAAATCCTTGGAAACAAGGCAAGCAGAGGTTGGGAATGCTATTGATGCCTCCACCAGTGCTCTTCTTGACGCTGAAGATAAAATTGGGAAGGCCAAGGAGATGATCAGGAAGGCAAATCTTCTCTTATCCAGGGCTGAACCAGTGCGTCTTGAAGAGACTGCGCGGCTTGAGCAGCTTAAGGCTCAGAGTGATGAACTCTCGCGGCAGGGGTTAGCGTAGAGGGCAACTTTGGCTGAGGTCGAAGTTCGTTTAGCCCAGGCGACGAACTTTAATGAGGCTGAGCTGAGGTCGCAGGCGCTTGTCCGGGCTGCTAATGATAGGAGGACGAGGCTGGCTTCCCTTGAAGAGCGGATCAGATCTTATGATGTACGCCCGTAGGTCGTAATATATGTACCTCCATGTATCCCATCCTTTTGGAATCAATGAAAATAATTTTTTTTTGTTTTGTTGACTCCCTGTCGAATCTCCAAATTGGTCCACTTTCTGAATTGTCGGTTCCAAATTGTATTGCAGCCGTTTGAGAACATGGTCTTTGTTGGATTGAATACTAAGACTTGACTGTCTGTCAGTTCAGAGGTCGCGATGACATAACTGGTTGAGAAGCCACCAAGCTTCAAGGTTGGTGATACTTGTCTTTTGTAAATGTCAACAAGTTCAAGGTTGAGACTTGGCTGTCTGCCGGTTCAGAGGTCGCAATAACATAACCGATTGAGGCGCCACCAAGCTCGAAGTTGATGATACTTATCTTTTGTAAATGTCAATAAGCATCGAGACCTGTCTTTTGTAAATGTCAACAGGGCTCAAGGTTGAGACTTGTCTTTTGTAAATGTCAATAAGCTCGAAATTGAGACTTGGCTGTCTGCTGGTTCAGAGGTCGCAATGACATAACCGATTGAGACACCACCAAGCTCAAGGTTGGTGATACTTATCTTTTGTAAATGTCAATAAGTATCGAGACCTGTCTTTTGTAAATGTCAACAGGGCTCAAGGTTGAGACTTAGTTGTCTGCTGGTTCAAAGGTCGCAATGACATAACCGATTGAGGCGCCACCAAGCTCGGAGTTGATGATACTTATCTTTTGTAAATGTCAATAAGCATCGAGACCTATCTTTTATAAATGTCAACAGGGCTCAAGGTTGAAACTTGTCTTTTGTAAATGTCAACAAGCTCGAAATGAGACTTGGCTGTCTGCTTGTTCAGAGGTCGCAATGACATAATCGATTGAGACGCCACCAAGCTCAAGGTTGGAATGGAATTTGGGAAGAGGTCTCGCTTTTCACGGGGAGAAACGAGAGAATCACTGTCATAGGTTTAATGTTAACGTAACAGTAAAATGTATATGTGGTCTTACCATTCTATGGATGAGAATTGGTAAGTGATTTTGGAGGTCTCGTTTTCACAGGGAGAAACGAGGGAATCGCTGTCATAGGTTTAATGTTAACGTAACAGCAAAATGTATATGTGGCCTTACCATTCTATGGATGAGAATTGGTAAGTGATTTTGGAGGTCTAGTTTTCACAGGGAGAAACGAGGGAATCGCTGTCATAGGTTTAATGTTAACGTAACAGCGAAATGTATATGTGGCCTTACCATTCTATGGATGAGAATTGGTAAGTGATTTTGGAGAGGGAATCAAATGAGAACAGGTCCCTTAGCATTTTTAGCAAATCCTCAGCTGTCAACGGGTTTGATATGCCTTTACCAACTACCGTTTGAGTCGGGCTAGCCATGCTATTCCCCTCAGCATGATGAGTTGTCGAGGACTTATATTGGACTTAAAAGCCAACATTTTCTTCTATCCTTAATCGTTAAGGATGTTGGATCATCCGGTTAACGTATGTGTAACCTTATTCTCCTTTGAGACAACCAGTGTATGGCCAGATTCCTACCTTTATGGTTGTGTCATCTCGCTTGGAGGAAGAGAAAGGCTCTCTTTGTGTGTACTTTGAACACGAAGGTCTTGATCAGAGGTGTAATGTTAACTTGATCATAAGAAGGATCCTTAATCAGGGATAATACTTCTTTAAGAACTTGCCATTGATCGGCATCATGAGTAGATCACCATCTTAAGTCATAAGGCGGTATGCTCCGTTTGAAGAGACTGTTTCTATTACAAATGGTCCTTCCCATTTAGGCTGAAATTTATCTTTGGTCTTGTGCGTCATAATCATCGGTCGTCTGACAGCTAAAACCAAATCTCCTTTCTGGAAGACTCTTTGTTTGACCTTCTTATTGAAGGCTTTTGAGATTCGAGCTTGATACAACTCGATATGCTGCTGAGCTTGTAGTCGCTTCTCATCTAGGGCTTCGAGCTCTTGGAGACGTAACCGATCATTGTCTTCTGATGTGATTTTAGTCATAAAGCGACTCGCAACGACGGCATCTGGATTTCTAACGGGATGACTGCTTCACACCCATACACCAGGAAAAAGGCGTATTGCTTGTCGGTGTCCGAACCGTGGTTCGGTAGGGCCAAAGACATTCACCAAGCTTCTCGTCCAATCTCGCTTATTCGAGGAGACGAACTTCTTGAGTAACTTGATGATTTTTGTTGAATGCTTCTGCCAAGCCATTAGCGGCGGGATTATAGGCAGTTGAAGCCACATTCTGAATTCGGTATTTATCGCAGAACCGATAGAATACCTGGCTTATGAATTGGGGACCATTGTCATGGATAATCTGCCTAGGGACACCAAATCGATGGATGACATGGTGTTTGATGAAATTAACCACGTTAGAGGTTTTGAATTCAAGCAGTGGTATAGCTTCTGCCCACTTTGAAAAGTAATCGGTTATTGTCAAGATAAACCGGTGACCTTTGTTGAAGAGGGGCTGATTGGTCCTACGACATCTATTCCCCATGCTTCAAATGGCCATGAAGCAACAGTCGAGTGGAGCAACTCCGAGGGCTGGTGTATGAAGTCCGCATGAATCTGGCATGCTTTACACCTTCGTGCATATTGGATGGCATCGGCTACCATGGTTGGCCAATAATATCCAAGCCTATGCAACTATGCAACCTGTCTTTAAGTTTTGGGCCTGGCTGATGAGCTTCACATATGCCGTCGTGTGCTTCTTTAAGCACTTCCTGTGCCTCTGAATGAGAAAGGCAACGGAGGAGGACGCCATCATATGAACGACGGTAAAGGGTCTTCAGAGTTGGATCGTAGTAGAAACGGAGAGACCTTCGTCTGATAGATGCCGCTTCTTTAGGATCGTCTGGCAGCATACCATGTAAGGCATAATCGATGATAGGAAAGCGCCAATCTCTCGCTCTCGCTCAGATCCGTGGAGACGTTATAGACCTCTCAGGTTCTTAATATATGCTTAGAGCATACAAGGTGTCGAGTTGCCACTGTGAGGTGATACTCGGTGTCGACCGGTAAGGCTAATGTTATTGCTAATGCAGCAAGAGCGTCCGCCTTGGTGTTTTGAGATTGAGACATGTGCCCGATGTAGAAGCCTTCGAACAGATTAGCCAATTTGATGGCTGTATGGTAATTGTTGGCCCAAAGGCCTTCCACCCTAGTTTTGATGATGATTAACTCATGTAGTTATGTTCACTAATAATCTTGTGTTGTTTAAGTTTCAGATCATTAACCAAGATATTAGTTGGTGATTAGCTTCAACAAGGTGTTTAGAAGCTTTTCATGGTGATTCCAGGGCCAAAGCTTCAAGATCACACATTGCCTAGCCCATGGATGGAGTTTTGGATCGGGTCTACTTGAAGATGGAGATCGTCAAGAAGACTTAGGTATCCTAGTTTAGTTTAGTATGTTTTAGATCCATTTGTAAAGATAAGAATAGTTGATATGCTCAAGTGCACAAACACACACGTTTTGATTTTTGATATTGGTTTTCATGAATAGATTGATCAAAACAAGTTTACATGTTTTATATGTATAGTAGATGTATTCTAGTTATACATACATGCTTTAACTTGCTAGACAAACTTATTTTGATATTCCTATTCATGTATTGAAAAATCCAAGTTTGATAAAATACAAGTTTTGGTTTTTGGTAAAAAATGTTAGATACAAAAATAGTTCATATTGATTGGTATTTGAGCTAAACTTTTTACCACATGTTTATATATCAATACAAAATGTTAAAACAAGTTTTATAGAATTTTCAGAAAAGATAAAAGATTTTTCAAAAATATTTTAACATGTGTTTCTGACCCAGGTTTGTGCTGACAGGCCAGGTCGGTCGACCGTACGGGTCGACCGCACCAAGGGTCGGTCGACCCCACGGGTCGACCGACGTGCACAGACTGTGCACGTCTGGCAGGCACAAACTCGGTCGACCGTCAGGGTCGACCGGGTCTGAGAGCTCTGCTCTCTGTTTGTTTGGGTCGACCGTGCCGGTCGACCGTGGTGCCCCAACGTGCCCCAACGGTCACATTTCTGACCGTTGGCGGTCGGCCGGGCCGGTCGACCGGTAGCCTGTCAGGCTGCCAGCTCAGCCTAACGGCTAGTTTTCTGATGGGCCTATATAAACCCCATCTCTTTGGGATTTTGGCCAAGGTTTTTACAAGAGAAAAATCCCAATTTCTCCTGAGTTTAAAAGAAGTTTTAAAAGAGTTTTTAAGCTTAAAAGTTTTCATCTTTATTGTTTTTCAAGGGTTTTGGAAAATCAAAGAAAACTAGGTTTTGGGATATTGATTTGGTCTTTTATTTCTATCATCTACAAGAGATTTCCCAAGTAGTTTTTCTTTGTTTCTTGTTTCCAAAAACACCTTGATTCCACACTTGAGCTATCTTCTATCCTAATCTATTAGGATCATTTGTTTTGTGAAAAGAGAAAAAAGCGAGATTGGTTTGTGGTCTTTGTAACCACTTGTTGTAAACACCCCTTGCTTTTGTTGAATCCCTCTTTGGTAGAGGTTGATCGGGTGATTGGTTTGCTCCCTCTAGTGAGAGGTGGAGTTTGGTTGTAAACCTCTTCGGTAGAGGTGTTGGTTGTTGGCTTACCCCTCGGTTGTGAGGTGGTTGTTTGAGAGAGGAGTTCGGTACTTCCGTATTGTAAAAATCCTTCTCGGTGAAGGTTCCCTCGGTGGACGTGATAGTGGATTGGAAATCCTACACGGTGGTGTAGGCGGGGATGTAGAGCAAGGTGCTCGAACCTCGAAACATATCTTGGCTTTTGCGTCTGATCCATTGTCTCTCTAACTCTCTCTTTTTACATTTGTGCAAAGCATCATTCATTCATATTGTCATATCATTCATTGCTTGCATTTGTGCCTTGCATATATTCATATTGACATATCATCTTATATGCTTGGTTGTTTGTGTGTGCCTCACTTGTACTTAATCAACAAGAGCTTCACATAGCACCTCAACCCATATCTAGGGGAATTAAGAGGAGTTAGTCCAGAGCCCTTAACGGGGAATTCGGCTACACTTGTTGATTGTACTAAGTGTGATTGCAAAATTTGCATTAGCTTCCGCATTTAGCGCATTTAGTTCCTAGATTAGCACGTACACCTATTCACCCCCCCTCTAGGTGTGCTTTCAATTGGTATCAGAGCTAGTGCTCCTGATACTTAGGCTTACATCCTAGGAGTGAGATCCATTTGATTGCTAATCTTGTTTTGCATTTGTTTGTTTGCACACATTTAGTTTGCCCTTATGGATAGCCCTCCTATGTTTGACATTTCTAGACTTGAGATTTGGAAGGTTATGATGAGTAGCTATTTGAAGACCCTAGGCTTGCATGTCTTTCTTGTCGCTACCAAGAAATGCTATCTTGGTAATGGTGATCATATAGGGGCCAATGCACAAGCCCTTGAGGCCATTAGAAGCACATTATCTAAAGATTATCTTATGAGTGTTTCTAACCTTGATTCCGCTTTTGTAGTGTGGAACAAGTTGACTACAACCACCACCTCCAAGCTTCAATTGCCAAATCAACCGGAGGAGTCTAGTGGAGAATCCGACTCTCAATGCTTAATGGTCCAAGGGAATGACTCCCTTGAGGTACATTCGGAACCCCACTTAGATGATAATGATGATGCTAGTTCTTCTAATGATTTTGTTGATCCCCATGCTTTAAATGAAGAACTTTCTATTGTGTGTGAAAAACTTAATTAAAAATATGATGTTTTGAAAAAGAAGAGTCTAGGAATTAACAATGAAAATAAAAATTTGATTGCTAGACTTGATATTATTTTGCAAGAGAAAGAGGAGATTGCTAATGAGAGGGATTCATTAAAATCTCAACTTGATCTTGCACTTAAAGAAAATGAGTTTTTAAAATCTAAAAATGATTGTGAAACTCTTTTGAAGAAAAATGAAAATTTGTCGTCGAAAGTTCATTTTGTTTTAAAGGAGAATGTTGCTTTGAAAAATAAAATAATTTCTATTTCAAATGATTTAGAAGTTTGTTTAAAGAAAAATATTATTTTGAAAAATAATATGGATGTACATGTTTGTCATGCTAGTGTTGCTTCTTCATCTAGTCTACCTAATGCATGCACTTCTTCTTCTAAGATTAATAATGATATATCCATGCTTAAGAAGAAGGTTGATTGTTTGGGCTCCACTATGAGCCAATGTGCCATGAACCACTCACGTTTGGAAATCTTGGTTCGAAAGAAACAAGTTCCATCCTTTATGCATGCACACCCTCCACCGCATACACATGCTCCTCACGGACACACCCATCACATGTATGCTCATGTGTACACTTGTACACATTGTGGACGTAAGGGCCACCTTGCTAAATTTTGCTTTGATAGATTACATAATGTAAATTTAGCAAAGAAATTTGTTTGGTTAGAGAGGGAACTAACCCTCATGGACCCAAAGACAATGGGTACCAAAGACCACCCCTCCTTTGTTTAATGTAGGTGTGGGCTCTCACATGACGTGAGAGTAGCGGTACCTTGGAGTGGATGCGTTCCGTACTTAAAGGAAATCAATTGGATGCATCACTTTCAAGGGAAGTTTGGTGGAGAGGACCACCATGTTTTAGAGACAAGGAGAGTTGCTTCTTCGGTTTTGGTAACAATCCTTTACTCCCATTTATTGTTTACATGCTTTCATAATTTTAGTTTATAGCATGTTTCATTGTTTAGTGATTACTATGAAAATGCCATGCTTATTAGATTAGTGATATACATGTTTAGTTATTTTGAGACACCCATGTTTAATATGGATAAATTCTTTTGTGTTCTCACTATATGGTTGCTATTGCGTATATCATATATCTAATAACATGTAATAATCATGTTTTTGTTTATCATGTTAATTTTTATCGTGTTTTGATGCTTCATGTTGTTGATTACATGTTTAGATGTTAGTTTTCATTAAGACTAGGATTCTTATACTTGTGCATATAGCGGGCCACAAATAAATCTATATATGTTGAGCTTGATTGCTTATTTGAACCCATTAGATGTGCTAATATAGTCTAGTTTTGATGATTCATGCATTTTAAACTTGTATTCCTATTTTTTGTTTTGTTTTATGATTTTTCACTTCATGTATATGTTTGTAGTTTGCCAAACTTTAAGATATAGATGGATACCCCTTGAGTCATTTGCTTTTCATGCAAATCTATATATATGGACTCATTTGTGTTTAGGGATATGTATGTATACTTATTGTGTTGACAATTCATACATATACCTTGAAATGAAATTTGTTTTGGTAAAAATTTAATTTTTCATGTGTTTATATTTAACTTCATGTATATGTCTACCTTGTCCAAACTATTCATATACATATACATCTTTTTGAGCCACGTGCCTTCATGCATATATCCTTGTGGACTCATCATGTTTGGATATGTATGTATACCTTAGTTTGTATAAGACATACATATGCCTTGAAGATTAAATAGTTTTGATGATTTTCATATTTTCTTGTTTAAAGGAATAATTGAGCTTAATGAAAAATTTTCATGATTATGATATTCACACTTTATTTGTACACTCACATTTATTACTTGCTCATGTTTTGTATTCATGAGTCATATTTATGCCTAATTGAATTAGAGTGTTGATTATCATGTGGATTTCATGTTTTATGAAAATTATTTTTAGTTTATTCCTTGCATGAAGGATTTCGCACTAGTTAACAAGTTTTTCATTTTGACTAGTTCGTATTCTTCAATTTGGTAGTGATTTTCAAACAAAACTATATTTTCAAATCTATTTTTGAAAACCCCTACCATCCAAGGGCGGCTGGATGGGAGATCATGTTCATGTATGCCTTAAAGTGAAAATCATTTAAAACTTGAACCATGATTGGGTGGTAGATTATATGAGATATACACTTGATTATTATTGTTGATTCAATTGGTATCATTGAACTCTTTCAATTGGTATTAATTTTGACATTTTTGGTATACTCATATATTTGTTTATGTATGTATGCTTCACTTTCAATGGTATCAATTTCTATTGGTATCTAATTTTCATACATATATGTTTTATTTGTGCTCAAGATATAAATTTTCACAAATCTTGTTTATGCTAGAGCTTGAGCTTCAACTTCATTTCAATTGATTTAGTTTTCAATTGGTCTTATCTTATTTCAAGCCTACGCATAGTTTTTGTTGGTATTTCATAAAGGGGGAGAAAATCCATTTTTCATATTTCAATTGGTATTTGTATTTCCACTCCCTTACTTTATGATAGAAAATAGTCATTTCAATTGTTTATATGACTTAAAAAGAAAAATACTATCTTTTGATATCAAGATGTCTTGTGTTTTAAATTGGTATCTAAAAATTTTGTTTAAGAAAAATATAAAAGTTTTGATTTGTATTGACTATATGCAAGGAGAGCTTAACATCTCTTCTACATGTAGATTCATGTTGAGTGTATCTTATATTGAAGAGCTTAACATCTCTTCTTTATGTGGTACACGTGTGTAGGGGAGCTTCACATCTCCTCTTATGCATTACATAATGTGTGTTATGTGAATTAGGGCTTAACATCCCTCCTTCATGTAATGCATATGTGTAGGGAAGCTAACTTAGCGTCTTCCTCTTCATGAATGTATATAGCATATAACATTTATTGATCTTTGTTTACTTTCAATTGATATCAAGATGCTAATTTGTCATATCTAATTCTTTGGTATCTTATTGATTGTAACCCCTTATTGACTTTGTTTTTGTTTTAGAAAAAAAGGGGAGAACATTGTTTTTATTGTTTTGATTGACAAAAAGGGGAAGAAAGATTTTTACCCCTCACTTTATTTATGGTTTTGATTGTTTACCCTTTTGTTGATGATTGATGACAAAAAGGGGGAGAAAGATTTTGAGTTTATAAGTTTTTATATATGCATATTATGTTTTTGCATATATTAAGTTTAATATAGTTTATTGTTAATTGGTATCTAGAGCATGTTTTGTTTTTGAACATTTCATTAGTATTTAGAACCTTTTTATTGTTTATGCATATTTATGCATTCATATTTAAGAGCCTTCATTGCATATTTATTATGTTTATGTGTTTATGCATAAGTTAAGGGGGAGCTTCTTTGAAGCTTAACTTTAATCCATGCATATATAACTCCATGAGTTTTGTCATCATCAAAAGGGGGAGATTGTTGGCCCAAAGGCCTTCCACCCTAGTTTTGATGATGATTAACTCATGTAGTTATGTTTACTAATAATCTAGTGTTGTTTAAGTTTCAGATCATTAGCCAAGATATTAGTTGGTGATTAGCTTCAACAAGGTATTTAGAAGCTTTTCATGGTGATTCCAAGGCCAAAGCTTCAAGATCACACATTGCCTAGCCCATGGATGGAGTTTTAGATCGGGTCTACTTGAAGATGGAGATCGTCAAGAAGACTTAGGTATCCTACTTTAGTTTAGTGTGTTTTAGATCCATTTGTAAAGATAAGAATAGTTGATATGCTCAAGTGCACAAACACACACGTTTTGATTTTTGATATTGGTTTTCATGAATAGATTGATCAAAACAAGTTTACATGTTTTATATGTATAGTAGATGTATTCTAGTTACACATACATGCTTTAACTTGCTAGACAAACTTATTTTGATATTCCTATTCATGTAATGAAAAATCTAAGTTTGATAAAATACAAGTTTTGGTTTTTGGTAAAAATTGTTAGATACAAAAATAGTTAATATTGATTGATATTTGAGCTAAACTTTTACCACATGTTTTATATCAATACAAAATGTTAAAACAAGTTTTATAGAATTTTCAGAAAGATAAAAGATTTTTCAAAAATATTTTAACATGTGTTTCTGACCCAGGTTTGTGCTGACAGGCCAGGTCGGTCGACCGTACGGGTCGACCGCACCAAGGGCCGGTCGACCCCACGGGTCGACCGACGTGCACAGACTTGTGCACGTCTGGCAGGCACAAACTCGGTCGACCGTCAGGGTCGACCGGGTCTGAGAGCTCAGCTCTCTGTTTGTTTGGGTCGACCGTGCCGGTCGACCGTGGTGCCCCAACGGTCACATTTCTGACCGTTGGTGGTCGGCGGGCCGGTCGACCGGTAGCCTGTCAGGCTGCCAGCTCAGCCTAACGGCTAGTTTTCTGATGGGCCTATATAAACCCCATCTCTTTGGGATTTTGGCCAAGGTTTTTGCAAGAGAAAAATCCCAGTTTCTCCTGAGTTTAAAAGAAGTTTTAAAAGAGTTTTTAAGCTTAAAAGTTTTCATCTTTATTGTTTTTCAAGGGTTTGAAAAATAAAAAAAAAACTAGGTTTTTGGGATATTGATTTGGTCTTTTATTTCTAACATCTACAAGAGATTTTCCAAGTAGTTTTTCTTTGTTGCTTGTTTCCAAAAACACCTTGATTCCACACTTGAGCTATCTTCTATCCTAATCTATTAGGATCATTTGTTTTGTGGAAAAGAGAAAAAGAGAGATTGGTTTGTGGTCTTTGTAACCACTTGTTGTAAACACCCTTGCTTTTGTTGAATCCCTCTTTGGTAGAGGTTGATCGGGTGATTAGTTTGCTCCCTCTAGTGAGAGGTGGAGTTTGGTTGTAAACCTCTTCGGTAGAGGTGTTGGTTGTTGGCTTACCCCTCGGTTGTGAGGTGGTTGTTTGAGAGAGGAGTTTGGTACTCCCGTGTTGTAAAAAATCCTTCTCGGTGAAGGTTCCCTCTGTGGGAGTCCTCGGTGGACGTGATAGTGGATTGAAATCCTACACGGTGGTGTAGGCGGGGATGTAGAGCAAGGTGCTCGAACCTCGAAACATATCTTGGCTTTTGCGTCTGATCCATTGTCTCTCTAACTCTCTCTTTTTACATTTGTGCAAAGCATCATTCATTCATATTGTCATATCATTCATTGCTTGCATTTGTGCCTTGCATATATTCATATTGATATATCATCTTATATGCTTGGTTGTTTGTGTGTGCCTCACTTGTACTTAATCAACAAGAGCTTCACATAGCACCTCAACCCATATCTAGGGGAATCAAGAGGAGTTAGTCCAGAGCCCTTCACGGGGAATTCGGCTACACTTGTTGATTGTACTAAGTGTGATTGCAAAATTTGCATTAGCTTCCGCATTTAGCGCATTTAGTTCCTAGATTAGCACGTACACCTATTCACCCCCCCCCCCCCCTCTAGGTGTGCTTTCAGTAATAAGGCACCAAATCCTCGTGGCGAACTTCATATTCGCCTTTAACCTGATTGATAATCAGTTTTGAATCGCCATAAGCTTCAAGGTAGCGTACCCCCATTCCATGGGCGAGCTGAAGGCCAATAAGTAGAGCATTATATTCCGCTACATTGTTGGAGCATGATTCTGTCAGAGAAAATGCTCTGGGAAGGACGTGATTTTGTGGAGAGATAAACACAACCCCCACGCCGGCGATGATCCTGCCCTTAGGACCTATTCGTGATGCTCCATCGAAGAACATCTGCCATACTTCCTCTTCTGAGGTTGTATTAGACTCGAAGACTTCATCTAGAATATCTTCATGAAGTTTTGAGTGTTCTGAAACTGGATGGGCAGCCAGGAACTCTGCAAGGGCCTGGCCTTTAACGCCTTCTGAGGGGTAAAGATCATGTCGTATTGAGACAAAAGAAGCGCCCATTTAGCTAATCTTGAGTTCAATGACCCTGGCTTCGTCATGAGAAGGCGCAAAGGATTTACTCTGGAGATGACATGTATAGTTTGGCCGACCAAATAATGTCGTGTCTTCTGAACAGCGCAGACAAGAGCTAAACACTCTTTCTCGATAGGATTATAGCGAGATTCTGCTCCTACGAAAGTCCTGCTCATATAATAAATGGCCTGCTCGTGACCATTGTCATCCTTTTGAGCGAGGAGGGCACCAAGAGAATGGTCCAGAGCTTTCGCATAAAGCAAGAATGGCTTCCCTGACGTAGGGGCCACTAAGACTGGAGGCTTCGTGAGGTATCTCTTGATGTCTTCATAAGTTTCTTGGCAAGCTTGATCCCATACGAAGGAAGCACCCTTTTTCATGAGTCGGGTGAACGGCTGGCAGCGGCCTGAGAGATTTGCAATAAATCTTCTGATATAAGCCAGCCTGCCTTGCAAGCCTCTAAGCTCTTTGAGGTTCCTTGGTGGATGCATGCTTTGAATGGCCTTGACTTTGTCTGGGTCAAGATGAATCCCTTTTGATGTGACAATAAACCCAAGGAATTTGCCGCTCAAAACTCCCAAGAAGGATTTTGTCGGATTCATTTTCAGCTGATGAGTCCGCATTATGTTGAACATCATTCTCAAATCGCGGAGATGGTCATTCTTACTGCGGCTTTTGACAGCAATGTCGTCGACATAGCATTCTACCATTTTTCGGAGATGATCGCGGAAGATTGTATTCATTGCCCGCTGATAGGTTACTCCTGCGTTCTTCAGTTCGAAGGGCATTACGGTGTAGCAGTATACCCCCAATGGTGTTCGAAACGAAGTATGCTTTTCATCGTCGGGATACATCTTAATCTGGTTGTACCCTGAAAAGCCGTCAATGAAAGACATCCTTTCGAATCCACATGTGTTGTCGATCATGACATCGTGATGGGCAGCGGGAATTCGTCTTTAGGACATGCCGTATTGAGATCATGGTAGTCGATACAGATCCGTATTTTTCCGTTCTTCTTGAGGACGGGACGATGTTAGCTACCCAATCTGGATGTTGTTCCTCCCGGATGAAGCCACATGCAATGAGCTTGTGAACTTCGGCTTCAATAGCTTCCATGATGTTCAGGCGAAACCGACGTTGTTGCTGCTTGACTGGCTTGGCGTCGGGCTTGATGTTCAGACGGTGCATGGCGACTTGTGGGTCAAGTCCGGGCATGTCTTCGTAACTCCATGCGAAGACGTCTATATACTCTTTTATGAGCATTATCAATTCTTCCTTTTCTATAAGTGATAGGCTTTCACTTATAAAAATGGGTTTGGGATGATCTTGACTACCCAAGTTGACCTGCATCACCTTGTCTTCAGTAGGTGGTTCGCGCAATTCGAATCGCTTTTCCCATTGGAGATCTAATTGCTGAGCCCATGGTTCCTCATCAGTAGCATCTACTGGCTCCAATTGACTGCTCGAAGTCATATTAACAGTGAGATTTTCGAACATCACTCCCACACTGACGTCTGAGTCCCACTTGGAGGATGAGGCTGAATGTGATGGAATTGGTTCATCGTCTATGAATTGAACCGTTGCCGATGATGTGGGTGTAACATATCTCAACCCCCTGCGTGTACTATCATAGTAATTTGCAGGCTTCCCTTTAGGCACAAAGTTACGCATCAAACTGTGCCTTCCTTTTCCAAAATTCAGGCCTTCTCCATACTTTAGGTCGTATCTCATTTTCTTCATAATATGGCGCGCAGGTTGCTTGTAATGGAAGAATTGTGGAATGTCTGAGTCTGAACTTGAATCTGCGGCCGTGGGTCCCCGTGGTTGGCTTCTACCGAAGATTATCGGTAACTGACCTCTTGGATGGCGGAATCACCAAAATGGCTCCTTCTGCGGATTCATGGCGTACTGGACGCACTTGGCTTATGTAAAGGCATGTGCAAAGAGCTATCCGTAATGGATTCAAACGGCCCAACACTCGCAGGATAATCAAAAGAAATATTATCATTAATTACCCATTCACCTTCATCCTCTGAAGGAGTATTACGTAGGGGATTATTGAGACATGCTATAATTGGTTCACCAATCAGAATGGCTGGCATGCCTGCTTCGGATTCTGAATCCGCCTCATTGTCACTTTCATCATCGTCCGGCAATGGTTCTTTAGGTGTTCCACCGGCCTCTTGATACAGGAGAGCGTCAGTGAAGTAATTTTTCACCCCTTTGAATGGTTGCTTCTCAGCAAAGACAGTTCGTACTGTCGCGTCATCTTCAACATATTTGAAGCATTGGTGCAGAGTAGAGGGAACGATCCAGTTGGCATGGATCCATGGTCGTCCTAGCAGCAGGTTATATGACGTGTCAGCGTCAATGACATAGCATGTCACTTCTGACTTCAGGCTCCCGATCCTGCAACGGAGTCAGATTTTCCCCAGTGGTGACTGCTCCCGGCATTGAAACCGTATAGTGTAGTGGTGGTTGCGGACAACCTATACAGCGGTATGCCAAGGAAATAAAGTAACCTTTTGGGAATGATGCTGAGTGCGGACCCCGGATCGACTTGTACCCTTTCGATGCATGTTGAACCGATATATCCGGTGTAGTACAGAGGTTGATCGTGCTTGTTATCTTTGAGAAGCATGTCTTCCGCTGTGAAGGTAATAGCGGGCACCTTTGACTGTACGTGATGACATTCTGGGCAAGAAGACTGAGCGTCATCGTTAGGAATTTCTGGTATGTATGTCAGGAATGACTCTGAATTGGTCAGGGCATCTCTGAGTGCTTCTCTTGTCTCTTTTAAGAGACAAAGGAGCTCGTGTATGGTAATACGAGCTGGGATATTAGCCAGCTGGGCCAATATGTCAAAACGAAAGGGCGTATCAAGCCCTGAGCCTGAAGGCTTCTTCAGGACATGGTCGAACCGGACTTCTTTAGGCTTTTCTTTTTCCTTGGTTGGAACTGGAGCGGATGCTGGTATTTGTACTGACGTCGTTTGCTGTTGCATCTCGTCAGTAGACTTCTCATACTGCCTTAAGTATGATTTTCCAGATCGAGTACCCGTCGGCTGAGGTACATCGGCCTGCGTTGTGCAAGCATGCTTTTCTCCTTCTGAATCACTGAGGGAAGCTGACGTAAGATTGTCATCGTCCGGTAGGAGGGAGATGACATTGCAAGATTTGCCCTTCGACTTTGGCTTCTTTGAATCCCAATGTACGTCTTGGACAAGGTCTGGGTGTATCCACATGACTTCCCCTGTCTCCAATGTTAAGGGAACAAGACCCTTATTATCTTGAGTTTTAGCTGGAGGATGCTCGACTTCCAACCGTGGCGCAGGGACTGAATAAGTCCCTCAGGAACTGTAACCTTTGGAGTCTTGTGGAACTCGAGGGTCGCCATATTGGCAGTGACTTTCTTTTGCTCTGCCTTCAGTGTGAGGACTCCAGCATCAATCAAGGCTTTGAATTCTGTCTTTGAGGACATAGCACTTGTCGGTAGGATGGTGGATCATCCTGTGGTAGAGGCAGTATTTGAGATCGTTTGTGCGTCCTATCTCATTAGGACGCCGGGCATCTGGCAGCTTCATGTTATTCCCTTTGTGGAGCAAATGGAATATCGTGACCACTTGATCGTCTCTGAAGGAGTACTATTTTGGAGGAAACTTAGATTCCTGATTATTGAAGCCACTCTTCTTGGCTTTTGACTGCACATCCCCGACAATTCAACGGACATAGTTTCCTTCCCTTTGGCTTGAGAAGACTGCGCCATGTCGCTACGTCCTTTGTTGTTCATACCTGTTGACACTTAAAAAAGACAAGATTCCTATTGGTCTGAACAAATGTCTAACTTGTTGACATCTACAAAAGACAAGTGCCAGACGAGCTGAAGACCAGTTTTCATCCACCTCCAAGGGACAAGGAAGCAGCTTGGACTCCACTGATCCAGCAAGCAGAACAGTGAGCCCGGACGTTTCTAAACAGACCTCAGCAGGTCTAAGATGCTAGCATTTAGCATTACATTAGCCCAAGGAGATAGCCTCGATTGAGAGGCTAGCATCATCCAACTTCGCCAGGAAGCTAATTGATAGCTTCGCCGAAAAAGCCTCTTTTCGGATTTCGCCAAGGATTGCCTTTAGCTCCGCTATGAGCTTCAAACGCGGGCAGCTCCGCTATTGATCTACTACGGTCAACCTTTGACTAATCAAATCTCCTGATGAGATTGGATTCAAACAAATCAAATCCAATCAGGATTCAAATATGGCAGGTGATTGCCGCTATCTCTTGACTCTCTTGAAACGAGTAAGAGGATCAAGGAGAATCTCCCAACAATATGGAAAGGATCAAAACAGATCAACCGGCCTGCCAATTCTAGCTCCGCAGAAGCTATCCTAGCCTCGCAGCAAGGCTAATTTCCAGATTTAAACAGATTTGATTCAATCTGTTTTCATATCTTCAAGGGATGATTATACCCTTGCTCTCCCTATAAATAGCCCGCCAGGGGTACAAGGAGACAGAGACACATGCATACGGGAGGACTCCACAAGCAGAGGCTTCTTCATAACGCACCGTGCGCTCTTGAATTCAGAGACCTTTTAGAGAATTGCTTTCTCTAATCAGGTGTTTGATACCCTAACATCGTCCTTTTCTTCAAGGAATCTCCAGAACCAGGCGAGAAGGAATTCCTTATTGAAGGCGATTTTAGAAAGCAGCAAGAGGGTTCTACCAACCTTCTGTTCTCTGATTCCCCGAACCAGGCGAGAAGGGAATCTCATCGCTCGCATCGTCAAAGGGACAAAGTGGACGCGCGCTGACCAGACTCCTATCGGCACACTTCTCCAGAATCTCTGAGGAGATCTACTTGTAATCTTTTTAAGAATACTTGTAATTTAGCTCCTCAACTTTTTTTTGTAAGTTTTTCCTCTTTGTAAACATAATGGAAAACAAGATGGCGACTCCGCTGGGGACGATATTCTCCTCTGCTGAGAATCAAGTGTCGCAATGCGACGATCAACCTTCGGGTCTATCTCTGAATTCAACAAGTCGGTGCAGCCAGAGCTTCTCTGGCTAAATCTTCAAG
>JAVJIF010005802.1:0-70786 GCA_038442645.1 Agave tequilana | reverse complement strand
CTTCTTCCCCTTGAACTTCGGACAGTCCACTTTCCAGTGCCCTATTTCTCTACAGAAGCACACTAGTTCTTCCTCGATCCCTATAGCCCGACTGAACTTTGATCTTCCTCTTTCTTCCTTGCCCTTCCTAGATGAACCCATGCCTCTTACTTCCAGTGCCTCCGCGTGAGCTTGACTGAGAGGATGTTTCTTCTTTCTCCTCGTCTCATAACTTGTCAGTGCAGATGACACCTCATGGTAGTCTAGGTCTGCCTACCATTGATAAAGGTCAGAGTGAATATCTCATAATCCTCCTCCGGAGTGAGTTCAGGAAGATGATCGCCTATCTTCCTCATCTATCATGACATCCACTTTACCAAATCTGTAAGAAGTTTCGTGTATCAGTTGATGTGCTCATTTACTGTGCTCCCTTCTTCATCTGAATCGGTACAACTTACTCTTAAGCTGCAACCTTCACTCAACACTCTTCATCAGATATTTCCTCTCAAGGTGTTTCTCATAGATGCTTCGCCGACGTCTCATTTTGTGCAAGATATTTTATGTCTTGCGATAAACATGAACAAATCAACCCACACGCTGACTTGTTCATCTTTCCCACTCTTCATCAGTGTCTGCTCCTCTTCTTCTCCAGAAGGAGAATATCCTCGAGGTTTGATGCATTCAAGGAATCCATAACCTCACATCTCCACATCCCGAATTATTTGTGCCATTAAACTTCACCATGTCATCCTCAGATGAGGATGCTGGTCTTAACCGAAGCAATTTCTTCTGCCATCTAGATTACTTGATCCTCTATCTTTGCGGAAAAATAACCAACTGAAATAGATCACTACTTCGATAAAAATTGGATTTTTACCTTTCTCTTGAACCCTAGATTGAGTTTCTCACCGATCTATTCCAACAAAGATTCCTCGAGCCTCCTTTTGTCCCTCCCGAGTCGACACACGATCCCCCGAACACAGCTACTCTGATCTGAGGATCGATACACGATCGCTCCCCGAATCAGATCTCGAAGTCGTCCGTATCTCCAGATATCCCCAGTGAAACCTGGAAGCTCTGATACCACTTGTTGTGCCTATGACAACAATCTGATGAGGAATCCCTGAATCTCCCCAAGCACGAAGAACATTTTTCAACACAGCACAAATACCAAACACCAGAGAAAACACACGCAAACAAACAATCTAATGAGGTTCGGCCTCAATGCCTACGTCCTCGGGGCAATCAAAAGAGAGATTTATTACTTTGAAAGAAGATTACAATGCTAGCAGCTTCTCTGATCTCAAGAGAGCTCCAGAATTTTCAGCATTCAAGATCTTTCTCAAAAACCAAAACCTAGAAAAAACTCGTATTTATACAACACGGTTTCTAAATCTGCAGTTTCTTTCCTCCCGCACCCGCTTGTCGGTCGACCGGGCGGTCGACCGAACCCCTCCACCGGTCGATCGGACGGTCGACCGGTGCCCAACAGAGAGTTGGGTACTTTCAGTCGTCGACCGGGCGGTCGACCGAGCTATAACCTCGTGCATGTTGTGCACATTGGTCGACCGGGCCGGTCGACCGAAGCACCTGCTACTGCGGGCAGTCGACCGGACCCGTTGACCGAAACCCTGTTCTGCTGCTGTTTCTATTTCCTGCTGCTGCTTCCTTCGTCTTTTGTCATCGACTTCCTCGGTGATCACTCGACGACCCCTCGACGATCCTTGTCAACTTCCTCAGCAATACTTCTCTCTTTCCAACACAATTTGTGCCAATAATACAGGGTAAGTAACTCATATTTTATATTAATTCATGGCTATTTTTATTTAATTCTTTTTATATGAATTTCTTTTATAGATCACATTAGGTATTGTGTATTGTTGACCCCCACAAATATACTATATATTGGTTATATTCATTGTGGGGCCATGTGAAAGATCATATTAAGATCGTGATTTATATGTTAGTGTCTAATACTTGTATTTTTTTTGTTTCCTCAGTTAAATTTTTTAATCTTCATATTATGTAGTATTTATTATTTTAAATTTATGAAAAAGGCTCTTTCCATATTCATATCGACAAGTGGGAATCAAAACATACGTTCTTCAAAAGCCTAAATGGCATACTGTTAAGATATTTATTATTTTTTAAATTAATAATATTTAAACTATTTATGTATTAATATGTTCCTCATATTTCTTGTATGTCCTTGTCAACCTGATAGTATCATGTGAATACTATGTTATATAGATGATACGGGATATTATCCACTTTCGATTGAATGCTATTCCAACTGAGGTATAATTCTATGCGTTCGAGTTTTTTTAAGTATTAATTTAACAAAAATTTTCAATGTTTGCAGTTCAATTACCGAAAAATATATACAAAAATGAAATTTCAGGAGGAGTGGGACGACATTTGTTTATCTTATTTCAATAGTAAGTATTTATTGTTAATACTTTAATTAGTTTCTACATCATTTTTAATTCGGATACATAGATAAAGTTTTTCTCATTCTAATTATAGATGATTAATCTCAAGAGAAATTGTACAAATGGTGTTGTATATACAAGCTTTGGCGTATAGGACAAATGTTGTACTCTTCACTCTCATTTTGGTGCGTATGTATATTGTTCGGTGCATATTTCAATTTGGTGCATGTGTTGTTTTACTATTGGATTTGTATTCGAAAAATATGTGTGTATGTATATATTACATGTATCTTGTCATATATGTGAATGTGTATTGCAAGTATTAAGTAAATTTCTATGGCGGATGTGTATTTGATGAGGAGATATTATGTGCTTCTCTGAATGTTGTTATTGATTAGGAGTTGTATCTGTTTCTCTGCTGATATCTATAAAATGTACAGTGACTTTTCTAATTTTTAAAATATAATTAAAAAATAATCTTTCGTGTCGGTTCTTTAAACAGAACCGACACAAAAAGACGCTTTCGTGTCGATTCTTTAACAGAACCGACACAAAAGACGCTTTCGTGTCGGTTCTGTTAAAGAACCGACAAAAAGTTCAGTTCTCTTCTGGCAGAACCAAACCTTTCCACGTCGGTTCTTTAGAAGAGCCGACGCGAACTGACATGAAAGGTATCATGTCACGTTGGTTCTTTATTGTAACACTTCGATCTCACAGATACGGTGATGCTACAGTGACATGCATATGCAAGACGAATATACCCTCACATATGTACGCTAAGTCTCAGTACATGAAAAAACTAACTATACACAATAATTCTAGCATTAAATAAGTATAAGAATATCTGCAAAAGGGGTCAGTAACCATGATAGTATAAAAATATGGATAAATAAGAGATAAAGACAGAATAATAAAATACCTATGAATAATATAGATCGTGATCTCCTATGAATATCCTGTGAAATATCTAGTAATACGATATATCAGATCTCCACTTGGGCAGCAAACTCAGGGTCGTCAGAAAACGACCTAGTGAGTTATAAAATGAAGGAAGCAGTATATAAACTATAGTAATACAATCAAGATAATAATATATAATATATGATTAAATACCAGTGATACACTATAATGATAATAACAATCGGCGAAATATACAAGTGACATATTTTTACATCATCAATACCTAAAATGTTATAACATGTCATTATCATAATAATATCCTTTTTATATCATTACTATCATTTTATATATCTTGACTGTTCTACTAATAATAGGTAAGTCACCTTGAGAATTATGTTACTACAATCAATAGAGTTATAACATTTATATATTATTCTCAATATGTGTAATATGATACAATATTAACTATTCCTAATTGCATCAGTATATAAGTAACATGTAGCAAGTTTTAATTACTTTGTATTTCTTATTTAATCTAATAATAGCAATAGTATAATGGTGTCGTCATGAATATGAACATATAGATATGAAGTATGCAGAATAACCATACTACGAGGTTATGATTATACAGTAACAGTCTACAGGGTATACATGAACAGAATATATGAAATGTAGAGTATATATGTACATGAATAGTGTGTCACCACATGAAGTGTAACAAGTATCAGGAAGTGTAACAAGGTATACAGATGACATGATAGTGGATAAAATATCAGGAATAAAACAAGTACAATTGAACAGTAATATACATGATCAGGCAAGCCATGTTATTTATATAATAATGATAATCAGTAATGTCTAGTATTTTAATCAATCTCTTCTAGTGTCTCATACCACTGACTTCATATCGGAGCCCGCACTCCAGCCGAAACCATCTGAACATGACATATGAGTACCATTATTCAAACGAGAGAGTGACCAAATAACAAGCGTTCCCGATATTACTATTGTTTATATTATTTTATTATGTTAATTGAAAACCCAATGGTGAAAGAGCTCTAATCAGGTGGGTGTATCCCGTGCATACCTAGGATCACGGTCATAAACATGCCCCTAGCTACTGAGACTAGGGCCCTCCGCTAAGAGGGGAGCTAAAAACGGGAAACGGAAGCTCATGGAGCTATATACAATCTATAGCCAGCACTACCATCTCCTGCAGTGGGATAAACATGAATCCAGTACATCCACCCGATAAGATCTAGTCAACCGTCAAGTCTCCCCCAACCCCATATTATATTTAATATATTTAAAGTATACAATATATCGGGAACAACAACAGTGAAAGATACTGTCACACAATAATTGGACATGAGTTGTGTTGAAATCATAAAATCAGATAACGGGAATGGGCAATAAGAGATGTGGGATTTTAGAGATGGCCCCCGTGACTTAGATCCACGTGGCACTTAATTTCACACATCGCATATCAACAACACTCGTGTCTAATAATAGGAGTATCAATATCAGTAACGAAAAACAGTCATGTAACGGGAATACAGGAATATCCATGTAGCAATAATCCATGTAATATGAACAGTGATCCATGCAACAAGAATACAGAAACAATCAACGCATGTATACCGGTGGATCCATGTAACAGTGATGTATGAACATGATATAACTGTGTATAGAGTATCCATGTAGCGATGATACAAATATATGAAATCATGATATCCAGTGAAAATAGTATATCTGTGTATCAGTGGGACATGAATAAGAAATAATAATGTCATGTGTAACAGTATTTATGTAACGGTGATATATGTACATGAAATAACAGTGTTCAGTGTAACATGTATTTACATGAAATACTAAGTCTAGTGTACTAGAATGTCTGTGTAACTATGATACAGATACATGTAATAATGTGTCTATAATCATAACAATTCACACTTATACAATGTCCAGTGTATCTGTGGTTTAGTAACAGTAACAGTGTCAGGGTGATATGTGTAACATGAACAGGTGTCGAATATCTAAATCAATAGTAGTTATAACGATTTTATTAATATTAATATTATCGATAAAAGAATTATTTACAAATATATATTTTCAAACTTTGCACAACTATTTTAATAATTATGAAAGTATTTATTAATCTAGATTTTCTTTAATCATCGTCTAATATAATCATATATTTTATATTAATCATGAAACAAATTAAAGTATTGTTTCATCATTATGTTTAATAAAACTATGCATATCTTTATACATGATTTCTCGATAATTACAAGTTATTAAATAATATTACAGTGATTTACCCATAATTATGACTATTAAGTAAAGCAATCAATCATTCATTAAACATGATACTATATTTATAAAACAAAACACTCACATAGGTAGTACAGGGATGTAGCTCATTTTTCTACGGTAGCAAAGCTCTAGAATCATCCAATTCGTAGTCCGGATGCTCCAGATATAGCCCAAACACTAAAATAAATAAACATGGGTTAAATATGTAATAATAATATCTAAATTGTAAATATTTCAATTTACTAGGGGATTTAGGTAAAATTACCTTTCACTGGTTTTGAAATGAGTTTGGGTTTCTAACGGTTGGGTTCAGAATCCACAACCCAGACCTAATTGACTTAGATGGGTTTGGGTTTATAGGGTTTGGGTTGGATCCAATTATAGAGAGAGAATGAGATAGATAGAATTAAGAGAGCATGGAGAGAGAAGACACACATGCGCGATGGGTCTGGCTGGCTGGCCAAGTGGGCGGCGAAGCAGAGTGAGTGAGAGAGGGATCGAGTGATGCAGTGTGGAGTTGGGGATGTGAGATGGTGGTGGTGGGTATGGTGTTGTTTATGGTGAATTGTGGTGGCGAGGTGCTGGTGGTGGCGATCTTAGCCGGAGGAGAAGGGGGAAGGGAAGATGGAGGAGGGGAGATGAAATTAAGAGGAGGAAGGAGATAGTGGTAATTGGATTTTGTGGTTGGATGAAATTTGAAGTGGGGTGTTGATTGGAGAGAGGAGGTAGAGTGGAAGATAGTTGGTGTGGTCGTGGGGCTCGTCGGAGCTAGGAGATCGCATGGAATGTTCACTGGAGTTGGGAGCTGTCGACAGTGGTGATGGCCGGTTGAAGAGAAGAGAGAAGGGAGAGTGGGTAAAAGAGATTAGGGAGTGGGAGAGAGAGATTATAGTGTGAAGGAGAGAGATTAGATTAGATTATGAGATAGAGAGAGGATATTTAACAGGAAGAAAGAGAAGAGGCGGTGGAGGTAGTCGGTGGCTTGCTGGGGAAGAGAAGAAATGATTGGTGGGGAAAGCAATAACTAAAAATTTATTTAATATTATTTAAAAAATTTGACTAGCTCCGAACGATTACTAAAAATTCTGTAAAATAGTAAATTACATTAAGGAGTTATGTGGATCAGATTTAAGAAATTCAATTTGGATTGCAAATTAAAAATCCTGGAATGTATAGCGATACAAGTCACACCAGCTCGGCCGGATTTTGGACTAATTTATAAAAATCCTCAAAAATATCAAAAAGTAGATATATGATTTTGAAGAACATATAAAAGCGGATTTCCAAATGCCAACTCCATTTGTGAATTAAAATTGTAGAACTGATTATTGATATCAGTCGACACCGACCGCGGAGATTTTCCAAAATAATCCAGAAAATATCCAGAAAATTTTGAAAAACTAAAATATTGAAAAATAATATCTGAAACTGAAAATGATCAATCTGACTATAAAAAAGTCAAACCAACTTTGTACACCGTATCAAGTAATGATATTGTGATACGTACATTTAGGATCGGAGGTTACATTTATAGAACCAATGCGAAAGGATAGACCTTTAGTGTCGGGGTCTAGTTGGGACCAATGTTAAAGGTTGGTACTTTCGCGTTGGTTATCTAAAGAACCGATGCTAAATACCCTTTTTCGCGTAAGTAAAATCCAACGTGAAAGTACATACTTTTCGCGTCTCCAGGATATGCGTTGGTTTTGGGACTTACCTTTAGCGTCGGATTTAATAAGACACAAATCCTCCTTTCTGTAGTATGTGTATATAACTATAGTCAGAGTGAATGCCTAATCAACAAATAATGCGATGCCACAAATAATAATGCAAGTGGGGATTGACCCCGAAATCTCAAGCTAGTTAGGGCCTAGCTACGTCACCCTAATGGTGATTCAATCATTTCAAGTAAATGCCACATGAACATACGTATACCATTTGCATTCCTCTTCTGCCATGAATGATACTACATAAATACGTATACCATTCGCACTGCCCTTCCGTCATGAATGAATACCACATAAAAATGTATAACATTCATACTTTCCTTCTGCTATGAATAATACCACATAAACACGTATACCATTCGCACTCCCCTTTCGTCACGAATGAATACAACACTTAAACCTCTGTCAATAACTCTGTCAATTCATCATCCCATATACGCACATATCATATCAATATGTCACACACAATCAAGTCATACAATTTCACACACATACACATGTGACATACACGCGTTCACGCACACGTGCTCAATATACATTCAAGCTCACGTGTCTCATGTACGTATCATAAAGTAATCACAAGTGTCGACTCAAAACAAACACGCATTTCAAATGATCAAACAAAAATAGAACATTCCATATCAATTTGAGACCTATTAAATTCTCTTCTTTAGTTATCGATCAATATTGATCCAATCAATATACAAAGTCTCAAGCAAATTATCAGGATAGGGAAGGGTTCTAGCACAACTCTAGTATGATAAAATCTCATTTTTTTATTCACCATATTTCTAGATCTCATAAAAAACACATTTTTTATACATGTGAATCAATTCAAACTCATGTGGGTTCAGGTTACCAATCACTTAATAGACATATAATGAACTCAATTAATCTAAGCATATTATCAAGTTAAAAAGACATATTTTTATTATCTCTTTCTAAATTTCATAAAAATTATATTTTTTATACGTGCGATCTACTTCAAACTTATGTGGGGGGCAAGATCTAAATCACATGATGAACACATAATTAACTCACTTAAATCTAAACAATAAAATCACATTTTTATTTATGAATATATCATGAAGCCTAGATCTAATAAAATCATATTTTTATTATCTAAATTCACTCAAATTCATACATATGGTAGTAAACATGCTAAGTATGAAAATCTAAAAATCTTAATAAGATCCAATAATCACATCATACTAAATTATATTTTTAATATATGATAAAATAAAAATCACATTTTTTAAACCTAAGCATCCAAATCATAGAGAGAAAGTAACCATTCACCTACTTCGCTAAGATAAAGATAAGATGATGGGGTGCTTTCTTTCCTTGTTAGACTTCATACCATGAAGAACTGAGCTCTCCCTGTCGAACTCTCTTTCTTGCTCTTCTTTTTTCATTTTCTTCTATTTCTTTTCTCACTTTTTCTTTCTAACTCTCTCTCGGATGGACAGCCCAGAAATGGGGAGAGGAAGGGAGGAGAGAAGGGGTTTTATGCAATGAAAACCCAAATGAAATCAGTGAAATTTAATTCAAATACAAATAAAACATATATGAACTCAAACGAAAACTTAAATAAAACACAAGTGAAACTCAAATACTTTCTTCTTATTAGGTCAAAACCCAAGCTCATAAATGGATCCAAATCTCATTAAGCACAATAATCACGAAGAAGAAAAATCCAATTTAATCTCTTTCCAAACAGTGACCAGATACAGAAAAATATGTTGGCCCAAAGGCCGTTAGCCTAGTTTTGAAGATAACAAAACATATATAGTTATGTTTTAAACATTTTATTTAAAAACTTTTAGGTTAACACCATATTGCATTGTGACTTCATATAAGACTCACACCTTTAGAAGCTATGAAAGATGTCGATCCCAGATTCTAAGCACATAGATAATCTCAAGGATCAAGATTGCAGAGAATACTTTACAAGATTTGTTTTTTTGCTTTTTGCATTTTAGATAGGATTTATAGGCATTTGTTAAAACTAAGATGATATAGGTTGATAGCTCTTGAGATTGACATACACACACACACACATCTTTTATATTCCTAAGTGTTTTAAAAAGAGTTCAAAACATTTCTCTTTCCATTTTCAAAATCGAGTTTCGGAAAAAATGAGTTTCGAAAAAACCGGTTTTCGATTTAGAATAGTATTTTTATAAAATATAATTCTAACTTTATTTTGTGTTGATTCATGATCACACACCATTCTATCAAGTACCTAAAACCTTATTTTGTGCTTAAAAAACAAAGTTTATTTTTATCGAAAAAAGTTAACTTCAAACAGATTTTCAAATGTGCTTTTGGCCATTGATCGGTCGACCGTAGACAGAGCAGAATTGTTTGAAATGCCTTGTGTGCACTTTGGTCGATTGTTCGAACGACCGACTGTGAGAGCTTTGCTCTCGGTTTGGGCACGGTCAGCCGAGAGAGAACTTTGCTCTCTGGTTGGGATAAACGGTCGACTGACGGTCGACCGCTAGCCCAACGGTCAGAAATCCGATCATTGGCGGTCGACCGGCCGGTCGACCAACAGAAGAATTTTCTTCTGATTTTTTTCAACGGCTATTTTTCTGTTTGTCTTTTTCTGGGTCTATCCCCAACGACTATTTTACTCATGTTTTCATCCCTATGAATTGTGGGACTTTAGAAAGACCCATTAAGAAGTTTACAATAAGTTTTATCATCAAATCAAGTTTTAAAGAAGTTTACAGTACGTTATGTGAATTAGGGCTTGTCATCCCTCCTTCATGTAATGTATCTATGTAGGGAGCTTCACATCTTCCTCTTCATGAATGTATATAGCATATACCATTTATTTATTGATCTATGTTTACTTTCAATTGGTATCAGGATGCTACTTTGACATATTTTCAATTGATATCTTAATTGATTGTCACCCCTATATTGATATTTTTTTGTTTTAGACAAAAAGGGGGAGAAAAATTTATTGATTTGGTTTTGATTTTTACCCCTTTATTGATGATTGACAAAAAGGGAGAGAATTATTTGAGAGTTTAACATGCATATAAAACATGTACCTTCTCTATGTTTTGCATGATTGAGTTTGAATTTTATATGCATACTTATGTTTTTGCATATATTAAGTTTAATTGGTATCTAGAGCATGTTTATTTGTTTTTGAAAATTTCATTGGTATCTAGAGCCTTTTATTGTTTATGCATATCTATGCATGTTTCATGTTTCATATTCATTGCATATTTATGTTTATTTGTCTATGCATGAGTTAAAGGGGAGCTTCTTTGAAGCTTAACTTTAATCCATGCATATATAACTCCATGAGTTTTGTCATCTCAAAAAGGGGGAGATTGTTGGCCCAGAGGCCTTCCACTCTAGTTTTGATGATGATTAACTCATGTAGTTATGTTTACTAATAATCTTGTGTTGTTTAAGTTTCACATCATTTAGCAAGATATTAGTTAGTGATTAGCTTCAACAAGAAGTGTTGAAGCCTTCACATGGTGATTCCAGAGCCCGAGCATCAAGATCATACATAGCCTTGCTCGTTGGATCACGGTGTTTGGGATCGAGTCGGCTTGAAGATTGAAGATCGTCAAGAAGACTTAGGTATCTTAGTTTTAGTTTAGTGTGTTTAGATCCATTTGTAAAGATTAGATAGTTGATATGCTCAAGTGCATAACACACACAAGTTTTATGTTTTGGATTTGGTTTTCATGAATAGATTGATCAAAACAAGTTTACTTTGTTTTTATGTATATTAAATGTGTTCAATATACATACATGCTTCATATCTTAAACAAACTTATTTTGATATGTCTATTCATGAGTTTTAAGAAAAATCAGATTTCCTATTGAGAAAAATCTAAGTTTGATAAAATACATGTTTTGGTTTTTGATAAAAATGATAAAACACAAAAATGGTTTCATATGCTTGATATTTGAGTTGAAATCTTTATCACATGTTTATATATCAATGCAAATGATAAAACTATTTTTGTGTATTTTTATAAGATTTATGAGATTTATTAGAAATATTTTTAACCCCAGTTTATGACCCAGAACAGTGGCTGACAGGCCAGGCCAGTTGACACACACGGTCGATCGAACCAAGGGCCAGTCGACCGTGCGGTCAACTGACGTGCACAGCTTTGTGCACGTCTGGCAGACACATGGGCCGGTCGACCGGTCGGTCAACCGGACCAGAGAGCAGTGCTCTCTGTATCTAGGCGGTCGACCGGGCGGTCGACGGGTTTCCCCAACGGTCATTTTTTATGACCGTTGGCGGTCGACCGACCGGTCGACCGCCAGCTGTCTGGCTGTCAGATTTCAGCCAACGACTAGTTTCTGGTTTTGGCCTATTTAAACCCCATTTCTTTGGGATTTTGGCCAAGGTTTTTACAAGAGAAAAATTCCTGTTTCCCTAGTGTTTTATACTGTTTTCAAAAGAGTTTTAAGTGCCAAAGATCCATCTTATTTGTTTTAAAAGTGTTTTGTTTATTTCAAAGAAATTAGGTTTTTTGGAATTTGTCTTGATCTAAAATTCTATATTCATTTGGTATTTTTTCCAAGAGTTTTTTTTTGATCAAACACTTTGTTTTTCACACTTGAGCTTATCTTCTATCCTATTCTATTAGGATCATTTGTTTGTGGAAAAGGATTTGGTTTGTGGTTGAGATATACCACTTGTTGTATAAACCCTTTCTTTGTGGGTGCTCCCTCTTTGGTAGAGGTTGAGGTTATTGTTTACTCCCTCTTGGTGAGGTGGAGTTGGTTGGTGTTTGTATCCCTCTTCGGTAGAGGTGATTTGTGGTTGTTTGGCTAAGGGCCTTATCCCTCTTTGTGAGGTGGATTGTGTTTGTATTGCCTCAGTGGAGGTAGTGGTGTTTGAGAAAGGAGTTCGGTACTCCCGGTTGTACAAAATCCTCCTCGGTGGAGGTTCTCTCGGTGGAGTCCTCGGTCGACAAGATAGTGGATTAGAAATCCTTCTCAGTGAAGGCGGGGACGTAGAGCTAGGGGCTCGAACCTCGAAACATATCTTTGTGTTTGCGTTTGATCCATTATCTCTCTAACTCTCTCTCTCTTTTATTTGTACAAAGCATCATTCGCATTCATATCTTATTGCTTGCATTTGTGCCTTGCATTATTTCATTTTATCGTCTTTATATACTTGGCTTGCTTGTGTGTGCCTCACTTGTACTTAACCACAAGAGCTTCATATAGCACCTCAACCCTTATCTAGGGAATCAAGAGGAGTTAGTCCAGATCCCTTCATGGGGAATTCGGCTACACTTGTTGGTTGTATTAAGTTTGTGCAAAATAGTTTTTAAGCTTCCGCATTTAGTTTCTAGATTAGCCATATCAACTATTCAACCCCCCTCTAGGTGATTTCAATTGGTATCAGAGCCTACGCTTCTAATACTTAGGCTTAAGATCCTAAGAGTGAGATCCTTGTTTGCTAATCTACCATTTGCATTTGCATATTTGTTTGCTTGCACACATATAGTTTGGACCCATGGACTTCATGACCCCACCTATATTTGATTCTTCCAACATTGTTGTTTGGAAGACTAAGATGTCCATCTACTTACAAACCCTAGGATATAAGGTTCACCTTGCCATTATCAAGGAATTCTACCTTAGTGATAGCAAGCATATAGGGGCCAATGCACAAGTCCTTGAGGCCATTAGAAGCACGCTACCTAAAGAATATCTTTTGCTTGTTTCTAATCTTGATTCCGCCTTTGCAGTGTGGAACAAGTTGACAACCACCACACCTCCAAGCTTCAAATGCCAATCCAACAAGAGGAGGAATCTAGTGGAGAATCCGAGCCACAATAATGCCATATGATCCAAGGGAATGACTCTCTTGAGGTACACTCAGAAACTCACTTAGATGATGATAATGCTAGTTCTTCTAATGATTATGTTGATGCCCATGCTTTAAATGAAGAACTTTCTATTGTGTGTGAAAAATTGATTGAAAAAATATAACATTTTGAAAAAGAAAAGTCTAGGCCTTAACAATGAAAATAAAAACTTGCTTTCTAGACTCAACATTGTTTTGCAAGAGAAAGAGGAGATTTCTAATGAAAGGGATTCATTGAAATCTCAACTTGAACTTGCACTAAAAGAAAATGAATTTTTGAAGAATAAAAATGATTGTGATGTTTTGAAGAAAAATAAAGTTCTAACTTCAAAAATTAATTTTGTTTTAAAAGAAATGATTCTTTAAAAAGAGAATTGATTTTATTTCAAAAGAGTTAGATATTTGTTTAAATAAAAATAAATCTTTGAAAAATGATATTGTTTCTCATGTTTGCCATGATAGGGTAGTATCACACACTTCACCTATTGCATGCCACACTTCTTCTTTGATTGATAATGATATATCCATACTTAAGAAGAGTGTTGATTGTTTGGGCTCCACTTTGAGCCAATGTGTAGTGGGTCATACACGTTTGGAATCTTTGTTTCGAAAGAAATAAGTTCCATCTTTTCATGCACACCCCCCACGGCATACACATGCTCCTCACGGACACCATCATCACTTGTATGCTCATGTGTACACTTGTACACATTGCGAACGTAAGGGCCACCTTACTAAATTTTGTTATGATAGAATACATGTTTCAAATTTAGCAAATAAATTTGTTTGGGTTAGAGAAGGTACTAACCCCCATGGACCCAAAAGAGTATGGGTACCAAAGACCACCCCTCTTGTATTTGATGTAGGAGTGGGCTCTCACATGACGTGAGAGTAGCGGTACCTTGGAGTGGATGCGTTCCGAGCTTCATGGAAATCAATTGGATGCATCACTTTCAAGGGATGTTTGGTGGGAGGACCACCTTGTTTTGGAGACAAGGAAAGTTGCCTTCTAGGTTTTGGTAACGATCCCTAGCTTTCATTTATTTGCATGCTTTTCATGTTTATTGTTTATAGCATGTTTTGTTGTTTATAGATTATTATGTCAATGCTATGTTTATTAGATCCTTGACATACATGTATAGCCCTTTTGAGACACCCATGTTTAATATGGATCATATTTTCGTGTTCTCACCTTTGTTTAGCTATCATGTTTATCATAACTCTAATAACATGTGAATTTACATAATAATCATGTTTAGTTTTGTCATGATGATTTTATCTTATTTTTGATGCTTCATGATTTGAATATATGTTTAAATGTTAGTTTTCATTAAGACTAGGTATATATTTGTGCATATAGTGGGCCACAAATAGATCATATATATGTTTGTGTTTGAATGCTTATTTGAACCCATTAGATGTGCTAGTATAGTCTAGTTTTGATGATCCATGCATTTTAAACTTGTATTCCCATTTTTGGATTTGTTTATGATTATGTGTTTAACTTCATGTATATGTCCATTTTATCCAAATTATTTTTTATACATATACATCTTTGAGCCACGTGCCTTCATGCATATATCTTTGTGGACTCGTTGTGTTTGGATATGTATGTATACTTTAGTTTGTATAGGACATACATATACCTTGAAGATTAAATAGTTTTGATGATTTTCATGTTTTCATGTTTCAAGGAATATTGAGCTTATTGTCCATCTTTCATGATTATGATCTTCACATCTTATTTGTACACTCACATTTATTGTTCACTCATGTTTTATTTTCATGAGTCATATTTATGCTTAATTGGCTTAGAGTGTTGATATCATGTGGTTTTCATGTTTCATGAAAAATATTTTATTTTATTCCTTGCTTAAAGGATTTCGTACTAGTTAACAAATTTTTTTCATTTTAACTAGTTCGTGTCCTTTATATGGTAGAGTTTTTCAAACAAACCTTATTTTCAAATCTATTTTTGAAAACCCTACCTTTAAAGGGCGGTTGGATGGGTGATCATGCTCATGTATGCTTTATAGTGAAAATCATTTTAAACTTGAACATGATTGGGAGGATAGGTTATATGAGTTATACTTTGATATTATTGTTGTTTCAATTGGTATCATTGGATTCTTTCAATTGGTATCAAATTTGACCTTTCTTGTATACTCATATATGTTTGTATGTATGTATGCTTTCAATTCCAACAGTATCAATTTCGATTGGTATTAAACTTTTCATACATATATATGTTGTTATTTGTGCTTATTATATCCCTATATCTTTAAGCACAAAATTTTGTTTATGCTAAAGCTCGAGCTTCAATTTTGTTTCAATTGATTCAATTTTCAATTGGTATCTTATTTCGAGCCTACGCATTATTTTAGTTGATATTTCATAAAGAGGGAGAAAATTTATTTTGTATTTCAATTAGTATTTTGTTTCCACTCCCACACTTTATGATTGGAAATTTGATGTTTATTTTAAGCATATGATATCACAATCAAAATTGTTTATATGGCTTAAAAAGAAAAATACTCTTTTTTGATATCAAGATGTTTATTTGAATGTTTTAATTTGGTTTCTCAAAATTTTGTTTAAAGATAAATATAAAAGTTTTGATTTGTATTGCCTATATGCAAGGAGAGCTTAACATCTCTTCTACATATAGATTCATGTTGAGTGTATCTTGTATTGAGGAGCTTGACATCTCTTCTTTATGTGGTACACGTGTGTAGGGGGAGCTTCACATCTCCTCTTATGCATTGCATAGTGTACGTTATGTGAATTAGGGCTTGTCATCCCTCCTTCATGTAATGTATCTATGTAGGGAAGCTTCACATCTTCCTCTTCATGAATGTATATAGCATATACCATTTATTTATTGATCTATGTTTACTTTCAATTGGTATCAGGATGCTACTTTGACATATTTTCAATTGATATCTTAATTGATTGTCACCCCTATATTGATATTTTTTGTTTTAGACAAAAAGGGAGAGAAAAATTTATTGATTTGGTTTTGATTTTTACCCCTTTATTGATGATTGACAAAAAGGGAGAGAATTATTTGAGAGTTTAACATGCATATAAAACATGTACCTTCTCTATGTTTTTGCATGATTGAGTTTGAATTTTATATGCATACTTATGTTTTTGCATATATTAAGTTTAATTGGTATCTAGAGCATGTTTATTTGTTTTTGAAAATTTCATTGGTATCTAGAGCCATTTATTGTTTATGCATATCTATGCATGTTTCATGTTTCATATTCATTGCATATTTATGTTTATTTGTCTATGCATGAGTTAAGGGGGAGCTTCTTTGAAGCTTAACTTTAATCCATGCATATATAACTCCATGAGTTTTGTCATCTCAAAAAGGGGGAGATTGTTGGCCCAGAGGCCTTCCACTCTAGTTTGATGATGATTAACTCATGTAGTTATGTTTACTAATAATCTTGTGTTGTTTAAGTTTCAGATCATTTAGCAAGATATTAGTTAGTGATTAGCTTCAACAAGAAGTGTTGAAGCCTTCACATGGTGATTCCAGAGCCCGAGCATCAAGATCATACATAGCCTTGCTCGTTGGATCACAGTGCTTGGGATCGAGTCGGCTTGAAGATTGAAGATCGTCAAGAAGACTTAGGTATCTTAGTTTTAATTTAGTGTGTTTAGATCCATTTGTAAAGATTAGATAGTTGATATGCTCAAGTGCACAACACACACAAGTTTTATGTTTTGGATTTGGTTTTCATGAATAGATTGATCAAAACAAGTTTACTTTGTTTTTATGTATATTAAATGTGTTCAATATACATACATGCTTCATATCTTAAACAAACTTATTTTGATATGTCTATTCATGAGTTTTAAGAAAAATCAGATTTCCTATTGAGAAAAATCCAAGTTTGATAAATACATGTTTTGGTTTTGATAAAAATGATAAAATACAAAAATGGTTTCATATGCTTGATATTTGAGTTGAAATCTTTATCACATGTTTATATATCAATGCAAAATGATAAAACTATTTTTGTGTATTTTTATAAGATTTATGAGATTTATTAGAAATATTTTTAACCCCAGTTTCTGACCCAGAACAGTGGCTGACAGGCCAGGTCGGTCGACCGCACGGTCGACCGAACCAAGGGCCAGTCGACCGTTCGGTCGACTAACGTGCACAGCTTTGTGCACGTCTGGCAGACACATGGGCCGGTCGACCGGACCAGAGAGCAGTGCTCTCTGTATCTTGGCGGTCGACCGGGCGGTCGACCGGGTTTCCCCAACGGTCATATTTATGACCGTTGGCAGTTGACCGACCAGTCGACCGCCAGCTGTCTGGCTGTCAGATTTCAGCCAACGGCTAGTTTCTGGTTTTGGCCTATATAAACCCCATTTCTTTGGGATTTTGGCCAAGGTTTTTACAAGAGAAAAATTCCTGTTTCCCTAGTATTTTATACTGTTTTCAAAAGAGTTTTAAGTGCCAAAAGTTCCATCTTATTTGTTTTAAAAGTGTTTTGTTTATTTCAAAGAAATTAGGTTTTTGGGAATTTGTCTTGATCTAAAATTCTATATTCATTTGGTATTTTTCCCAAGAGTTTTTCTTTGATCAAAACACTTTGCTTTCCACACTTGAGCTTATCTTCTATCCTATTCTATTAGGATCATTTGTTTGTGGAAAAGGATTTGGTTTGTGGTTGAGATATACCACTTGTTGTAAAAACCCTTTCTTTGTGGGTGCTCCCTCTTTGGTAGAGGTTGAGGTTATTGTTTACTCCCTCTTGGTGAGGTGGAGTTGGTTGGTGTTTGTATCCATCTTCGGTAGAGGTGATTTGTGGTTGTTTGACTAAGGGCCTTATCCCTCTTTGTGAGGTGGATTGTGTTTGTATTGCCTCGGTGGAGCTAGTGGTGTTTAAGAAAGGAGTTCGGTACTCCCGGTTGTACAAAATCCTCCTCGGTGGAGGTTCCCTCGGTGGGAGTCCTCGGTGGACAAGATAGTGGATTAGAAATCCTTCTCGGTGAAGGCGGGGACGTAGAGCTAGGGGCTCGAACCTCGAAACATATCTTTGTGTTTGCGTTTGATCCATTATCTCTCTAACTCTCTCTCTCTCTCTTTTATTTGTGCAAAGCATCATTCATTCATTCATATCTTATTGCTTGCATTTGTGTCTTGCATTATTTCATTTTGTTCATCTTTATATGCTTGGCTTGCTTGTGCGTGCCTCACTTGTACTTAACCACAAGAGCTTCATATAGCACCTCAACCCCATGGACCCAAAAGAGTATGGGTACCAAAGACCACCCCTCTTGTATTTGATGTAGGAGTGGGCTCTCACATGACGTGAGAGTAGCGGTACCTTGGAGTGGATGCGTTCCGAGCTTCATGGAAATCAATTGGATGCATCACTTTCAAGGGATGTTTGGTGGGAGGACCACCTTGTTTTGGAGACAAGGAAAGTTGCCTTCTAGGTTTTGGTAACGATCCCTAGCTTTCATTTATTTGCATGCTTTTCATGTTTATTGTTTATAGCATGTTTTGTTGTTTATAGATTATTATGTCAATGCTATGTTTATTAGATCCTTGACATACATGTATAGCCCTTTTGAGACACCCATGTTTAATATGGATCATATTTTCGTGTTCTCACCTTTGTTTAGCTATCATGTTTATCATAACTCTAATAACATGTGAATTTACATAATAATCATGTTTAGTTTTGTCATGATGATTTTATCTTATTTTTGATGCTTCATGATTTGAATATATGTTTAAATGTTAGTTTTCATTAAGACTAGGTATATATTTGTGCATATAGTGGGCCACAAATAGATCATATATATGTTTGTGTTTGAATGCTTATTTGAACCCATTAGATGTGCTAGTATAGTCTAGTTTTGATGATCCATGCATTTTAAACTTGTATTCCCATTTTTGGATTTGTTTATGATTATGTGTTTAACTTCATGTATATGTCCATTTTATCCAAATTATTTTTTATACATATACATCTTTTGAGCCACGTGCCTTCATGCATATATCTTTGTGGACTCGTTGTGTTTGGATATGTATGTATACTTTAGTTTGTATAGGACATACATATACCTTGAAGATTAAATAGTTTTGATGATTTTCATGTTTTCATGTTTCAAGGAATATTGAGCTTATTGTCCATCTTTCATGATTATGATCTTCACATCTTATTTGTACACTCACATTTATTGTTCACTCATGTTTTATTTTCATGAGTCATATTTATGCTTAATTGGCTTAGAGTGTTGATATCATGTGGTTTTCATGTTTCATGAAAAATATTTTATTTTATTCCTTGCTTAAAGGATTTCGTACTAGTTAACAAATTTTTTTCATTTTAACTAGTTCGTGTCCTTTATATGGTAGAGTTTTTCAAACAAACCTTATTTTCAAATCTATTTTTGAAAACCCCTACCTTTAAAGGGCGGTTGGATGGGTGATCATGCTCATGTATGCTTTATAGTGAAAATCATTTTAAACTTGAACATGATTGGGAGGATAGGTTATATGAGTTATACTTTGATATTATTGTTGTTTCAATTGGTATCATTGGATTCTTTCAATTGGTATCAATTTTGACCTTTCTTGTATACTCATATATGTTTGTATGTATGTATGCTTTCAATTCCAACAGTATCAATTCGATTGGTATTAAACTTTTCATACATATATATGTTGTTATTTGTGCTTATTATATCCCTATATCTTTAAGCACAAAATTTTGTTTATGCTAAAGCTCGAGCTTCAATTTTGTTTCAATTGATTCAATTTTCAATTGGTATCTTATTTCGAGCCTACGCATTATTTTAGTTGATATTTCATAAAGAGGGAGAAAATTTATTTTGTATTTCAATTAGTATTTTGTTTCCACTCCCACACTTTATGATTGGAAATTTGATGTTTATTTTAAGCATATGATATCACAATCAAAATTGTTTATATGGCTTAAAAAGAAAAATACTCTTTTTTGATATCAAGATGTTTATTTGAATGTTTTAATTTGGTTTCTCAAAATTTTGTTTAAAGATAAATATAAAAGTTTTGATTTGTATTGCCTATATGCAAGGAGAGCTTAACATCTCTTCTACATATAGATTCATGTTGAGTGTATCTTGTATTGAGGAGCTTGACATCTCTTCTTTATGTGGTACACGTGTGTAGGGGGAGCTTCACATCTCCTCTTATGCATTGCATAGTGTACGTTATGTGAATTAGGGCTTGTCATCCCTCCTTCATGTAATGTATCTATGTAGGGAAGCTTCACATCTTCCTCTTCATGAATGTATATAGCATATACCATTTATTTATTGATCTATGTTTACTTTCAATTGGTATCAGGATGCTACTTTGACATATTTTCAATTGATATCTTAATTGATTGTCACCCCTATATTGATATTTTTTGTTTTAGACAAAAAGGGAGAGAAAAATTTATTGATTTGGTTTTGATTTTTACCCCTTTATTGATGATTGACAAAAAGGGAGAGAATTATTTGAGAGTTTAACATGCATATAAAACATGTACCTTCTCTATGTTTTTGCATGATTGAGTTTGAATTTTATATGCATACTTATGTTTTTGCATATATTAAGTTTAATTGGTATCTAGAGCATGTTTATTTGTTTTTGAAAATTTCATTGGTATCTAGAGCCATTTATTGTTTATGCATATCTATGCATGTTTCATGTTTCATATTCATTGCATATTTATGTTTATTTGTCTATGCATGAGTTAAGGGGGAGCTTCTTTGAAGCTTAACTTTAATCCATGCATATATAACTCCATGAGTTTTGTCATCTCAAAAAGGGGGAGATTGTTGGCCCAGAGGCCTTCCACTCTAGTTTTGATGATGATTAACTCATGTAGTTATGTTTACTAATAATCTTGTGTTGTTTAAGTTTCAGATCATTTAGCAAGATATTAGTTAGTGATTAGCTTCAACAAGAAGTGTTGAAGCCTTCACATGGTGATTCCAGAGCCCGAGCATCAAGATCATACATAGCCTTGCTCGTTGGATCACAGTGCTTGGGATCGAGTCGGCTTGAAGATTGAAGATCGTCAAGAAGACTTAGGTATCTTAGTTTTAATTTAGTGTGTTTAGATCCATTTGTAAAGATTAGATAGTTGATATGCTCAAGTGCACAACACACACAAGTTTTATGTTTTGGATTTGGTTTTCATGAATAGATTGATCAAAACAAGTTTACTTTGTTTTTATGTATATTAAATGTGTTCAATATACATACATGCTTCATATCTTAAACAAACTTATTTTGATATGTCTATTCATGAGTTTAAGAAAAATCAGATTTCCTATTGAGAAAAATCCAAGTTTGATAAAATACATGTTTTGGTTTTTGATAAAAATGATAAAATACAAAAATGGTTTCATATGCTTGATATTTGAGTTGAAATCTTTATCACATGTTTATATATCAATGCAAAATGATAAAACTATTTTTGTGTATTTTTATAAGATTTATGAGATTTATTAGAAATATTTTTAACCCCAGTTTCTGACCCAGAACAGTGGCTGACAGGCCAGGTCGGTCGACCGCACGGTCGACCGAACCAAGGGCCAGTCGACCGTTCGGTCGACTAACGTGCACAGCTTTGTGCACGTCTGGCAGACACATGGGCCGGTCGACCGGACCAGAGAGCAGTGCTCTCTGTATCTTGGCGGTCGACCGGGCGGTCGACCGGGTTTCCCCAACGGTCATATTTATGACCGTTGGCAGTTGACCGACCAGTCGACCGCCAGCTGTCTGGCTGTCAGATTTCAGCCAACGGCTAGTTTCTGGTTTTGGCCTATATAAACCCCATTTCTTTGGGATTTTGGCCAAGGTTTTTACAAGAGAAAAATTCCTGTTTCCCTAGTATTTTATACTGTTTTCAAAAGAGTTTTAAGTGCCAAAAGTTCCATCTTATTTGTTTTAAAAGTGTTTTGTTTATTTCAAAGAAATTAGGTTTTTGGGAATTTGTCTTGATCTAAAATTCTATATTCATTTGGTATTTTTCCCAAGAGTTTTTCTTTGATCAAAACACTTTGCTTTCCACACTTGAGCTTATCTTCTATCCTATTCTATTAGGATCATTTGTTTGTGGAAAAGGATTTGGTTTGTGGTTGAGATATACCACTTGTTGTAAAAACCCTTTCTTTGTGGGTGCTCCCTCTTTGGTAGAGGTTGAGGTTATTGTTTACTCCCTCTTGGTGAGGTGGAGTTGGTTGGTGTTTGTATCCATCTTCGGTAGAGGTGATTTGTGGTTGTTTGACTAAGGGCCTTATCCCTCTTTGTGAGGTGGATTGTGTTTGTATTGCCTCGGTGGAGCTAGTGGTGTTTAAGAAAGGAGTTCGGTACTCCCGGTTGTACAAAATCCTCCTCGGTGGAGGTTCCCTCGGTGGGAGTCCTCGGTGGACAAGATAGTGGATTAGAAATCCTTCTCGGTGAAGGCGGGGACGTAGAGCTAGGGGCTCGAACCTCGAAACATATCTTTGTGTTTGCGTTTGATCCATTATCTCTCTAACTCTCTCTCTCTCTCTTTTATTTGTGCAAAGCATCATTCATTCATTCATATCTTATTGCTTGCATTTGTGTCTTGCATTATTTCATTTTGTTCATCTTTATATGCTTGGCTTGCTTGTGCGTGCCTCACTTGTACTTAACCACAAGAGCTTCATATAGCACCTCAACCCTTATCTAGGGGAATCAAGAGGAGTTAGTTCAGAGCCCTTTACGGGGAATTCGGCTACACTTATTGGTTGTATTAAGTTTGCGCAAAATAGATTTTAAGCTTTCGCATTTAGTTTCTAGATTAGCCATATCACCTATTCACCCCCCTCTAGGTGATTTCAATAGTGAGAACTTGTAACAGTTGATGATCTAGTGAGATCGGTCACCGTAAAAATTCTTCATAGTGGTGAAGGTAGGGACATAGAGCAGTGGTTCGAACCTCGAAACATATCATCCTGTTTGTGATTGCTTACTCTTTCTCTCTTTACTTCTTTCTCTTTACTTACTTGCATACTTATCTCGTTTACTTATTTGCGTGTGTTCCTTGTGTCGTGATTGGTATTTGCTAGGTTGCTAGGAAGAAAATTTTAATTCCGCATTATTTGCCATTTATTATGGCCATCACCTATTCACCCCCTCTAGGTGATTTACAATTGGTATCAAAGCCTGACCTTAGTTTTTAGTTTAACCACCTTAGGGAGTTCCTTCATTTGGCTATATATATTTGTTGCATTTGCTATTTGTTTTTGCACTCTTATTTGTTTTCATGGCATCACACGACTTCTCTGGCATCAAGTTCCCACCCAAATTTGATGGGTTGAACTTTCCCATTTGGAAGGTCAAGATGGCTCTATATTTTAAGTCCCTAGGAGTTAGAGTTGCCAAGGCTTTTACCAAAGAATTTGTTGAACCTCACGGGGATGAGGATACATGGTCCGAAGCAACTACCAAGGACTATGAGGCCAATGCCAAAGCCCAATTTGCACTTACTCATACATTAAATGATGATCTTTCTTGTGTAATTAATTATAAATCTGCTTATGAGGTTTGGAATGATTTAATCATTACTCATGAGGGAATGTCGCTAGTCAAGAGATCTAAAATTGACTTACTTCATTCTCAATACAAGAATTTCTACATGCTTGAAAATGAAAGTATTGATGAGATGCTTACTCGGTTCACCAAAATTACTAATGGATTATCTTCTTTAGGTGACGCCATTGACAATGACCAAAAGTACGGAACGTCATTAGAGCTCTCCCAAAGCTTAGAAAGTGAAGGCCACAACGTTAAAGGAGCTCAATGATAGGAAAGAAATGGACTTCTCGGGATTCATCAGAAATCTAAAGACACATGAGATGGAGATGAAAGTGCGAGAAGAAAGGAAGACTCCAAAGAAGAAAGCTATTGCTTTCAAAGCTACTCCCTCCACCATCGACGAAGAAGATTCATCCGAAGATGGAGGTGAAGACTTTGCCATGCTCATTAGGACATTGGGCAAAATGTTTTAAAAGAAAGGAAGACAAAGCAACTTTCGAAAAGGAAGACCTCAAGGAAGATTTGAAAAGAGGAAGGAGGAAACGGGTCCTTACTTTCATTGCAAGAAGACGGGCCATCTCATTGCAGACTGCCCCTCATTTCAAGCCACTACCTCCAAGAACGTACATAAGAAGAAGGCAATGGTAGCTACATGGGATGATTCAAAAATAGAATCCGAAGAGGAGATTGATGCCACACACGTTTGCTTCATAGCAAACAGAGAGGAGATTTATGGTAAATCTTGAAACCTCTCTAGAAAATGATGATATGGATGAACTTGCACAAGTTTTTGAAGAATTGCAAAATAAGTATGAAATTTCTCTTGCTCAAAACAAAAAGCTGAAAAAGAAAAATGACTTTCTAAAGAATATGTTAGATATTGTTTTTAAAGAAAAAAAAATTATCTATATCTTTTGAGAAAATGAAAAAGAATTTTGATAAATATAAACTTGTTTGTAAGGGCAAAAGCCCTAATATTGCTTCTAATAAAAATGAAATTTTAGATATCTAAAAACGTATTGATGTTTGAATACCACTTTGAAGAAGTGTGCATTTGATATGAACAAATTTAATTCTATGTTTTCAAAGGGGAAAACTTAAAGGAAACAATACATTTCATACATCTCACAATCACCATGAAAAATATGTACATACACATCAATATAAGCATGCTTTCATGTATGGCAAAGTGTACACGTGCGCACATTGTGATCGCGCCATTTAGCAAAATTTTATTATGCTAAGTTAAACATGTTAAATAAAAATATTTGGATTCGAGAAAGTACTAACCCGATAAGACCCAAAAAGATTTGGGTATCAAAGAACACACCAACTTGATTGATGTAGGTGTATCGTCCTCCTCCAAGACATGGGGGGAGATGGTGCCTTGGTGGTGGATGCATCGGAACTCAAAGGATCAACCGTCATATTGCATCGCTATCAAGAAGCATCTCTTTTGGAGATTGCCTATGGTTTGGTAACTTCTTCACTTGAAAATTACAATTCTAGCTATATATCCACAAGAATAGCTAGCTTTTCATATTTGATAATATGCCTTAGTTGTGTATACATGATTTTTTTTGGATGTTTGGCTTGCTTATACTTGAGCTAGTCTCTTGACATTACTTTTGCTCTATATACTAGCCCATGAATTGCTTAACCATATTTATAGTGTTTACCCATGCTCACTTGTTTGATAGATATCTTTGCATGAATGTGTACATAAATTTCTTTATTTGTCCATATACATACATACATACATATATATATATATATATATATATATATATATATATATATATATATATATATATATATATATTTGCATATCTATCATGTATTTGGGTATCCTATATAAACCATGTTTAAGCAATAAATCAAGATAGCAATTGCGCGCCTCAACTCTTATCTAGAGGAATGATGAGAAGTTCAAAACCCGTTAGGGGTTTCGGCTTCAATATCTTGTTTTTAATTGCTTAATATATGATATATTATTGAAAATGTTATTTTTAATATAATAAAAGGTGTTTTGATATTATTTTTTTGTGTTTTCTATGCCTATAAGATTTTTGGTGTTATATCTCTATTTTATGTATAAAAATATCTAAGTTAAAAATTTTTTAAAAAACCTTTAATTCATTTTTTTAAAACTATTTTTGGGTTGTCCTGGTCGACCGACCGGTCGACCGAGTTGGCCTGGAATAGGGCCAGTTGATCGAGGAAACTTGTAACAAAATTTTTTTTTGTCTTAGGCCAGTCAACCAATCGGTCGACCGACTGAAACCGAGTTGCTCTCGTTAGGCCCCGGTCGACCAGGCGGTCGACCGAGTGTCGGGTCACCTGTGATTTTACCCGATTTTAAACCCTAAATTCTCCACTTCTTTCTTATTTTCCTCTTCCTCCACCGACTCCCTCTTCTTCTCCTCCTTAATTTCCTTTATCCCCTCTGTCCCAAACCTCCTCTAAATTTTAGTTTGTCCCTAAAAATTATTGGATCTCACTTCAAATCTCCAGATTCGCGTGATTTCAAGGAAAAAATTTAGTTTTTTCAAGGTATAAATCCAAAATCTATCTAATCCCCTTTGATTCATAATTTTTTCTTGAAATCACTCTTAATTTCGTGTCATAATCTTGATTATTATCTTCCTATCATCATCCTGTCTAAGAGGTTTAAATCTGAGAAGGGTAAACAACCTGATTCCTCTTCAAACCCTTTATCTCACAAAATTCATCACATAAATTTTCTGTTATCCACAATAAACATGTGATTTTTGGCAGGACTGTAGTGCTTGCTGATTTTGAGCACTTAAATCTGCACATATCTTGAACACAAGCTCTTTAGAATACTTGGTCACCATCTAGGAACTTATCCACCCTGAGTTGTGCATTACTTCTACTCTAATCTGACTTTTCAAGATAATCATATTAGATCTAGGGTTCAGGGCAAAGTTATTAAGATTTCTTTAGATAAATTTGTCCGTCTGCTACACCTCTCCTGTGAGGGTATAGACATATACAATGTTGATTTAGATGTTTTTGAGTATCCGAATGATGAATCTGCCCTCATCACATTTCTTTTACTCCACAATGATGAGAACCCGACCTTAGATTGGAACAAGGAGGTGAAACACTACACACTCACCAGTCAAGTCCTAGCTAAGATAGTATTCTATAATCTCCTGCCAAAATCAGGAGAATATAGTAGTCATGCTCGGTGTTCTGCTCCTATTTTAATCTATTACCTTCTGAAAGGCATTAGAGTAAACATTCTGAAGCTCATCATTGACTTCACGCTTTCTGAGCACCTCCTGATCCCAAACTGGCACTTACCTTTTGGGATGCTCATTACCTGACTTCTCAAGCAGTTAAAATTTTAATCTTTCTGCCGAATGATCCTTTGAACCATCTGTTGACATCAACAACACACTCCTCAAGAGGATGCATGCTAAGGAGCGTGCTCCTGCTCCTCAGCCATCTCCTATCATTCCAGTTGTTGCTTTTGGATCCTCTTCAGCCTCTGTTGACCTCTATGCTGCTCTCTCTGCTCAGCTTCGTGAACATGATCTGAAGATAACTGCTCATCTTCAAAGGATTAAGCAAGGAATTCATAACGACCTGACTTATATCTGCTCATCCATTCGCTACCTTCAGATTTGCGTCGACGAGAGCTATGGTAGGCACGCTTGGCCTGTTCCTCTTCCGAGCAGCTACGCGCAGCCTCTTCCTGTATCGGGTCCTCAATTTGACCCCTGGGTACCTTCTCCAGCTCCTCCAAAGGCATCGGCTACTCCTGAAGATCCAGACTTTCAGGAAGAGTGACCCATTTTGTGTTGATGACAAAAAGGGAAGAGAGATTTTGGAGTTATCTAGGAGTTGTTTTATGATTTCATGTCTTTATTTATGTACTCTTTTATTTGGACATGTAGTATTTGGTTTGGGCATGTGTTTTTATTATAGAACTTATTTTATAGTTTGGAACTTATTTTGGGGTTGGCATGAACCTTTGTATGGATAATTTCTTTATGATATCACTGTTATTTTTGGGAAGTTATGTATCTCTTTTATGGTTAATATTTGATACATATCTTTTATGTGTGGTATGTGGTGTATTTGTGTTCTTGAGTATCAAAATCATTCATTTACCACGTGTTATGAAGGTTGGAGGTTATTGGTTGGTTGGAGAAAACTATTTGTGCATACGCCTTTATAGTTCTGTATTTTTTGTATGCATAGGTAGGTTGCATAGAGCTTATTTGATATATCTTATTCATATGCTATTATTGATACATCTTACTTATATGTCTCATTTGATATATGCATGTGTTAAAGGGAGCTTCGCTTGAAAACTCTTCCAAATTATTTGTGATAACTCCATGTGTTTTGTCATCATAAAAAAGGGGGAGATTGTTGGCCCAAAGGCCATTAGCCCTAGTTTTGATGATAACAAAACATATGTAGTTATGTTTTAATAATTTTGTTTAAATAAGTTTTAGGTTAACACCATGTTGCATCGTGGCTTCATCATAAGACTCACACCTTTAGAAGCCATGAAAGATGCCGATCCCAGAGCCTAAGTGTAACCCCCTGATCCCTGATGTACGTATCACAGTATCAGTACGCGATACGACGTACAAAATTGATTTGACCTCCATAGTAGTCCGATTGAGCCAATTTTAGTTTCAAAAATCATTTTATAATATTTAGATTTTTTAGGTTTTCTGAAAATTTTGCTGGATTATGTTGGAAAATCTCCGTAGTCGGTATCGACCGATATCGACAACCGGCCTTACGATTTTTATTTCACAAACGGAGTTATATTTTGAGGATCCGCTTTCACCATGTGTCTTAGAATCATATTATCTACGTTTGGCTATTTTTGAGGATTTTTCTGAATTTATCGAAAATCCGGCCAAACCGGTGTCGCCCGGTATCGGGACAGCTTCTGGGATTTTTAATTTGCAAACTGGATTGATTTTCTACAAACCGTTTTCATATTACGTCTCAGCGTAATATTCTCTATTTTTTGTAATTTTTGGGCACCGATCAGAGCTGGTCAAATTTTGGGCTAATATTATACTATTAAAATATTTTTTTTATTCCTTTTTCTTTCCCTTCTTTTCCCTTCTCTTCTTCCTTTCTCTAGAAGAGTCCCCCACCGCCTCAACCCATTTCCACCGCCTTCTTCCCCTTTAAATCCTCTCTCTCTCCCCCCTAACTCTCTCTCTACTTAGCAAAACACACACTCTCTCTCTAAACACTCTCACCTCTCTCTCCTCTCTCTCTCTCTCTCACTACCTTCTTTCCCCCCAATTCCCTGTTCCAGGTCGGGCGTGGGCCTGACCCACGCCCGTGGCCCGGCCGGCGCGCCGCCGGTGACCGGCGCCCCCGGCCAGGCGCGGTGGCGCCCCCTCCGGCCGCCATGGTCGCGCAGCCGCGCGGCCAGGCTCCCTCCCTCTCTCTCTCTCTTTTTCTTTCTCTATTAAACTCTCTCTTTTCCCCTCTCTCACACACCCCCTCTCACTCTCTCTCTCTCTCACGCTCCCTTGGGGCCAGAGCTGCCGCCGGCGGCCAGGACCGCCGCCGGTAGGCCGGCTGCCGCCGCCGGCCAGCTGAGCTGGCCGGCCGGCCACGCAAATGCACAGCAGCAGCTAGAAGCTATTGCTGCTCCTCCTTTATCTCCTTTGTGGGTTTGGGTTAGAACCCAAACCCATTAACCTATTATTGGGTTAAGGGTTACACCCATTTAGCCACTACCCGCTACCCAATAACCCGTTACCCATTTAACTTAAGTTACGGGTTTGGGTTGTGGATCTGGACCCGACCCGTTATGAGCCAAACCCACATCCGAAACCCAATAAAGGTAAAGTTGCAGAAAACCCCCTGTTACATTTCAGTATTTGCATTTAATATGTTTATTTACATTTTTAACCTTTTTGTTATGATTTAGTCATCGGGCGATAACTAGAGCATCCGGACTCCGATTTGGACGATTCTGGATCCGTTGCGACCGTGGGAGCGAGACCTACCTTCCTATGACATTTGTGAGTGTTTTTATTTTATGAATTATCTTTTGATCATATTGATTGAGCTTGGTTGCGTTCTTTACATAAAACATGATTACCGGTAAATTGTAAACAATATTAAAACACGGTCATAAATACTGTATGGATAATATGCCTGATAACTAAAAGACGTTGATTGTCTGGATGTCTATTATGTCATGTTCATGTACCCCTGACATCCGGGCCACTATGTCACCATACTCTTGTACACTCTTATGTTCACAGTCACGTTACATATATACTGATCTACAGATACGCTGTGAGACTACACGGTCACTAGACAGACCTGTTAGACACCGTTTATGTCTGTTACACGGATTATGCTTACACAACTATGTTCCACTAGTACACGGCTAAGTACCGCAGGTCATATTATGATTATCATCATTACACGGATACTGTAGTTCACTGTACATGATATTAGACACTGACCACTGTTATTACATGTACATGTTGCACCAGTACTATGACACTCGCACTATTATTTCGTATTCATGTCCCACCGATATATACATGCACCACTTCACGGATACTTGTTCCACAGACAGCACTGCTACATATGCTCACCGCACAAATATACATGCATGTGTTGTTGCTATTTTCTTGTCATATGGATCACCGTGTATACTACATGTCTTATTGTTCCATGTTACCGTATCCATGTTATATGCTTGTTTCCTGTTACTGATATGGATATTCCTGTTACTGGACATGAGAGCTGTTGATATGCGATATGTGGAATCCCACATCTATTGTTCCCGTTTCCCGTTATATTGTTTCCCGTTATATTGTTCCCGTTTCCCGTTATATTGTTCTATACTATCACCAGAGCTCAGGTCCAGTTAACATGTTACCGTATCATGTACTGTATTTGTTCTTGTTACCTTGTATACTTGACATATCAGATCATAAAGATAACTTGGGGATGGGGAAGACTTGACGGTTGATTAGGTCATATCGGGTGGATGTACTGGATCCATATTGTTTGTCCCACTACAGGGGACGGGGTAGTGCTGGCTACCATCTGTTACTCATGAGCTCCCGTTATTATTTTAGCTCATTGAGATTCCGTTACATGTTACAGCCCTAGCGGGCTGGCCCTGGTCTCAGCAGCCAGGGATCTGGTAAGGCCGTTATCCCAGGTATGCACGGGATACACCCACCAGATAAGAGCTCTTCGACCATAGGTTTCCAAATAACATAATATAACAGTATACACAATAGTGACGTCGGGAATACTTGTTATTTGGTCACTCTCTCGTTTGGATAATGGTACCCGTAGGCCATGTTCGGATGGGTTCGACTGGAGTGCGGGCTCCAGTATGAACTGCCAGTGGTATGGGACACTGGAAGAGATTGATTAAAATACCAGGTGGTACTGATTGCTACTATTGTATAAATGACATGACTTGCCTGAGACATGTTTAGTTGTACTAGTTACTGTTCATGATACTTTATCCGATATCATGTTACCTGTATACTTTGTTACTTTACCCGGTACATGTTACACTTTTGTGGTGGCATACTACTCATGTATATGTATACTCGTCATTGCATATATTCTGTTTTCACATATCATTGCATATATCATTGCATCTATTCGTTGCATATATGTCTATGTACAACACCGTATTATGTTTATATTGCATATGCCCATCTGCATGTTCACTTCTATCACGTCTCCACTTGCATGTTCATTTCTATGACGTCACCACTAGACACCATTATTTATGCTATAACCTGGATACAATTAGAGACATGTCTGATGATAACCGGCTAGGTAGTGATGGTATTAAAAGACTGACATGATTTTTTATTTCTACTGCTTATGATATACTTATTATATGGTATCACTAGACAACATCATGTATTATATATTAGTATCGTGCTTGTATTACTATTGTATATATTACTACCTCCTTCATTTTACCACTCACTAGGTCGCTTTCTGACGACCCTGGGTTTGCGTGCCCAGGTTGGAGATCCGAGTTATCGTTTGGTCAGATAGTCCATTGGGTTTCCATAGGAGACTCCTCATCGAGACCCTTCATAGGTATCTTTATGTTTTATTACTGTTATCTTATTTGTCCATGTTTTTCCTATCTGTTATGATCACTCACCTTTGTTTGCAGGTATTCTTGTACTTATTTCATGCTGGAACGCTTATAAATATGGAGGTGATATCCTGTACTGAGGCTTAACGTACTCGTGAGTGTGTTTTCACCTCGCGTATGTACGTCGCCATAACGTCCCGTACCTGCGGGATCGGGGCGATACACTAAGCACATAGACGAACTCAAGGATCAAGATTGCAAGAGAAGACTATACAAGATTTATATTTTTGCTTTTTGCATTTTAGATAGGATTTACAGTCGTTTGTTAAAACTAAGATGATATAGGTTAATGGCTCTTGAGATTGACATAAACGCACATCTTTCATATTCCTAAGTATTTTTAAAAGAGTTCAAAACATCTCTTTCCGGTTTTCAAAATCGAGTTTCGAAAAAATGAGTTTCAGAAAAACTGGTTTTCGATTTAGAAAAGTATTTTTACAAAATATAATTCTAACTTTCTTTTGTGTTGATCCATGATCACACACTGATTCTATCAAGTCCCTAGAATTTTATTTTGTGTTTATAAACAAAGTTTATTTTTGTCGGAAAAAAGTTGACTTCAAACAGATTTTCAAAATGTGCTTTTGGCCCTTGATCGGTCGACCGACCGGTCGACTGTAAAAAAGCAGAATTGCTCTGTCAGTCGACCGGGCGGTCGACCGACACACACAAACTTCTTTGAAGTGCCTTGTGTGCACATCGGTCGACTGTTCGGTTAACCGACTGTGAAAGCTTTGCTCTCGGTTGGGCATGGTCGTCCGACAGAGAGCTTTGCTCTCTGGTTGGATAAAAGGTCGACCGACTGGTCGACCGCTAACCCCAACGGTCAGTTGACCGGCCGATCGACTGTTGGAGGTCGATCGGCCGGTCAACTGACAGAAGGATTTCCTTCTGATTTTTTTCCAACGGCTATTTTTTTGTTTGTCTTTTTTTGGGTCTATCCTAACGGCTCTTTTGTGTTTTCTCCTCATGTTTTCATCCCCTATTAATAATGGGACTGTAGAAAAACCCATTAAGAAGTTTACAACAAGTTTATCATCAAAGTCAAGTTTTAAAGATCAATATTCATTTTCTCAACAGATATTCTAATTGAGCCTAAATTCTACATTCTTGATTTTTAGCTTGAGCCTTCACTCTACATCTTTACAAGCTATTTTCACCACACAATCCTAAAAAATTTCACCTCCTCGTCTTGGTTATAGGATTGTGCTTGTGAGCCATTTGTTATCGAGTGAAGATCACCGTTTTTCTTTTATTGTGAAGTTGTAGGAGGTTGCGGCCTCGAGTGAGCTAGTGAGCTCCCGTGTTGGTGTTGCGGCACCGAGAGAGGACTTATGAGTCCATATAGTTCTAGTGAGAACTTGTAATGGTTGACGATCTAGTGAGATCGGTCACAATGAAAATCTTTCATAGTGGTGAAGGCGGGACGTAGAGCAGTGGCTCAAACCTCGAAACATATCGTGTTTGCAACTGCTTACTCTTTCTCTCTTTACTCTTCTCTCTCTTTACTTACTGGCATACTTATCTTGTTTACTTATTTGGAAGTGTTACTTGTGTTGGTATTTGCTAGGTTGCTAGCAAGTAAATTTTAATTCCACATTATTTGTCATTTATTATACTCATCACCTATTCATCCCCTCTAGATGATTTACAAAATATAATCAGCTTTGATAGGTAGGAGTCACATGTCGACATACTGAGACACACCAAAGGTCTGTTGAAGTAATTGTCGATAACCTGTCGACAGTTCTTTCGACAGGCAGTGCCCAGATGTCGACAATTACACGTAGTTGTCGGCAGACTAAGATAATATTCGGTCTCTTTTGGCTCGTAATCTATCTGTCTGTCGATTGCCCTGGCTCCGCTTCGACAATCCTATGCTGTGCATGTTCTGTGCATGTTTCTGACTGCTGAATCTTCTGAGATCTTCTCCACTTTATTGTGTAGTCTTATTCAAAAGATGTGAGGCACCCGAAATGCTCCTCACACTTGGACGTAACAATACATACATGAAAAGTAAAGTAAAAATAGTTTAAAAATTTTCAGAGTGATACATATGAACATTTGATTTAGAAAAAGATGGGGTATTAAAATATGAGAGAAAAAGGGAAAAAATGTTGTTTATCAGGTGGGTTTTTCCAACCACTCGAGATTTTCTATAATAAAAAATATTTTAGAAAAAAGAGAGTGTGTTTGGTTGCAAGGAAGTGGAGGCAAGTATGGAAATGAGGAAGTATAATTGCTCACTTCCCTATCTATCCAAATACCGAAAAAGGAAAATAAGAAAACCTATTTTTCTTCTCTTTTCTTTTTTACACAATTACTTTCTCACTTCCAGAGTGCTACAGTTAATTTTGTGGTCATGTAAATCTCATTTGTAATAAGTTGTACATCAAAACAGCTAATTTTGTTGTCATGTAAATCTCACCTGTATTCTAATTACAATCTATTTTTTATTTTTCTTAATTAATTTTTATTTTAATATTATTTTGCAGTCAACTTTGTAGTCAACTTTTTCACTTTCACTTTCATATTACCATCCAAACACCAGAAAAAACATAACATTTTTCAAACTACACTTCCTAATAACACCCAAACACCGGAAAACTCACTAACCACTTCTCAAATTTTAAAAGGAATTATTATTACTTCCTCACTTCCACCCCGAACCAAACAGCCTAATAATGTATAAGTATTAGCATGGTGCTAACAAAAATAACACTGATACAATAATGGCGGTAATAAGAGTGCGTGACAATCCTCTAAAAATAGAAAGAAAAGGAGTAATAGAAGAAGAAAGTGGGAAAATAATTTAAATTTTTTTTTAAAAAATGTTTCAATCATTTATATTTAGTTCATATAATTAACAAGTTAGAACATTTTCAGATTTGAGCGCTAGAATTTTGAGCTAAAGAATTTGGATTTATAAACGTTGTCCGCATCTTAAAATTCGTTTGCGAGGGCTCCTTTGCAATTTTATCGGTAAATAATTTATTGAAGGCCATAAATTTATGCGAGGGCTTTTTGGTAAATCCCACACAGTTTCCTTCTAAATGGCTACAAAAGCTACTCTGGCCCCTCTGAACACCAAATATTAATTCTTCAAAAATAATATTAAACGAATTATCATTATTAAATTACTAACTCAAAAACAAATCGAACTCAACTGCCCATTTTGCCGTCTCAGCCGCTCCTCTCCCTATATAAAGTCCAAGTCCCCAACTTTTCCACAGATCTAAATATTTCCTGCATTTAACTATTTCTTAACAAAAAAGGGCCACAAAAAAAGGGGAAAAAAATAATCGACAGGGGAAAAAACGGAAAGGGAAAAAACGGAAATTCTTCTTCGATTTACCCCCAAATTGTCTCCCTTATGTGATGTCTTCGGATCAATTCACATCGGACTCCGGCTATCGTTACGTGAAGATGCAGTCGGAGCCTCCGATGTCGTCGTCGGGCTCGTTCCGCCAGCAATCGTCGGAGAGCACTTGGATTTTCGATGAATTGCCGAAGGCGATGATCGTTTCGGTGTCACGGCCCGATGTAAGCGATATTACGCCGATGCTGCTATCCTACACGATCGAATTCCAGTACAAGCAGGTAATTTTGTGATGTTGTTGATTGATTTTGGGAGAAAGTTGATGTTTTTTCTTATAGCAAATGAGTGGATTGTTTTGTTTTTTGGGGGAAATCTTTGAATTTGGAGGATGTTAGCTTTGGGAGGGCTTGAATAGGGTTCAGTTTGATGGCAATTTAGTAAATTTGTGAAGTTTCAGGTGAAATTTTGTTAGTGCAATGGTTTAATCCACGCCAGTCAAACTTGTGCCCCCTTGTGATTTTTGTTTTAATTTCTGATATATTATTAGCTCTATAGTCAAGCACTGGATTTAAGGTGTTAATTTTGCGATTTTATGTATAGACTTGACGCATGCAGAGTGCCAAATGTACGTCAGGCTTCTGGTCATATTCACTGTTCAAGTGGGCCCCACAAAAGGTTGGGTTGTTTATCACCAGTTTACTGTGGAGATTCAGCTGTTTAAACCGTTGGTAGATTGTCTAGTTTGATTATTGTCCATTCCTTTGTGCCGCTTAGTCACTTACAGATAATATAAGAGTTTTAAGAACATTTTATCTGAGCCAGTCAGTGAGAATATTGCTCTTTATTTGTTGTTGTGGAGGGAAATTCTCGGAGAATTTCTTCACACCACGAGTTGTAAGTGAGTTTGTAAGTGAATGAACAGATGTAAGTAATCGCAGACAATAGAGAATTATGTGAAAAACCCGAAAGGAAAAACCCCACGAAGAGAGAGAGAATGCACTATCCGAGGATTACAATGAATTCAGCAGGGTGATATACGATTACAAGTTCTAGGGGTTTTAGATAAATAACTGTGAACCGCTAGAGTTTTTGGGTAATCAATTGTCAACCAACCTCCCTTCTCGATGGAGAAGGAGAAGTAGTTATACTCACCTGAGCTGTCTTCATGGGTGTGGATATCTCGGAGCCCCATAACTGCATGATTCACACGTTATGATGTCCTTTTAACAGTCCAGATTACGCCGCTTGATTGTAGGATGGTCATGCAGAGATATCCGCCACTATCCATAACTACCCGCATTGATACAGGAGCGTTATAATGTTTAGAACGTGGGGATGATCTGACTGTATGGTAGATTCGTGAATCACGAGGATCGTACTATCTAACTGTAGGTAGCGTAGGAGTAGCGAGCTCTGGAGGGCCTTTGTGTCGGAGCCTTGAATAGCTCGACACGACAATATAACCTAGCTTGAATACGTACTGAATAATTGCGTAGATTGATATCACTTAATCGACATAAATCATTGGTTTTCTGAAGGTACTTGATTTTTTGTCGATGTTGCTACATCAAAACTTTTGGGCGCAACATCTCTCCCCTTATGGTGGAAAAACTGCTGCTGATCTTGGTGTAAGCTCAACTATTTAATATGGTAAAGAACTTTGTCCGCTTCAGAAACCAAATCTGCCTCTTTCCTCATCCGGCAAACAACTAGAGTAGCCTTTCATCTAGGGTTTTCTTTGGGGTTTTAGGGGAAGGATGGTGAGGTTTGATGAGTTTTCGTCGAAGAAGACTCTGATTGGCCTTGGATTGGGACAATTCGTCTCGCTCCTCTTACTAATTTTGGGTTTTTCATCTCCACTATTCAACATGATCCGAGGCTTTCCTCTTAGGCCCATGTCATGCTTGTAAGTGAGCTGAGTCCACTGGCAAAGAAGTGGAGCCTCCAGGTGTCTGGACATGTGTCGTGATCTTGATGAAGGTAAAATCTGACCCCTACAGTTGTACAACAATATTTTCTTGTGTTTCTTATAGTGATTGAGTGATTGGTAGAGGTAACAAATCACTTGACAAACATTGGCAACTGGGTGGTTAATGATACCCGTTAATGATAGCAAGTGTAAACTTGTTATTGTCCTCTTACTACTTTCTATTCACTTTAGCTTCCATAAAGCTAGCATGCTAATGTTGCAGCTTCATTTGTCTTATTGTTTGATAACTAGAGATGTATGATAGTTTAATTGATCTTGGTCATGTAATACTGTAAACAACACATATCTATACTCCAAAAAAATAAGGAAAAAGAAAAGGTAAAACAACATGTAACTTGTTAAAGACTTGAGAGGAAGTTTAGGAGAGTGGGTAAGATTCATGACTTGTGACAAGTCACAAGTTCGAAACATATCACCAACATTGTTAGAGGAACCTTCTCCCCTATATTTGGAGAGGGTGAGAGTGACGCCCAATTTCTATTAAAAAAGAAATGAAAGGAAAAAAGAAAAACTGTAACTATGTTGGTATTGTTTGGCATTTTTAATGCCTATTTGTGTCTAATGGAGATATTACCACAATTAAATGGTAAGATCTAATTTATTATGTATGTGTGGTTTCTTGCACGTCCATATACGCAAGCATGTTCTTCATACGGCACCTTATTTGAATCTGGGCCTACCATATTGAGCCTCGATAGTTGTTTCCATACAACTCATTTGTTAATTGCTTCAGAATATTATAGAAACTGAACTGTAAGGGTTGTTTTTAAACTGCATGCACTGTGACCTGAATAATTAGTTGCTCTTAAGTGTGAGATCATCACCCTATACATCTAAATGGTTATGTTAGTCTGCCTGTATACTAGTTACTTCTAAGATTTTATTTTTGTAGTCACTAAGCGGGAATTGGTTTCAGCACAGTGTATTCCGTACTTGCATAGATATAAGTATATTAACCAGTAATGACAATGATTTGCATTTTTTTCTGCATACACGTCTTATATTTCAACAGGCCACTAAGTGCATTGTGTATCACCACCAACTAATTTTTGTATATGTACTCATCAGTTCAAGTGGCGCTTATTGAAGAAAGCCTCACATGTTGTCTATCTGCACATTGCATTGAAGAAACGTGCCTTTATTGAGGAATTTCATGAGAAGCAAGAGCAGGTGTGTTCCTGATGGATATCTTTGTATTGTTTTTTAATCAATATTTCTCGTGTTCTAGATTTGTGCACCTTCTACAATTTCTAAGTGCACCTACAAGTTTGGAGTTTCTGATTTTGACAGCATTTGTTTGCTTTCCACATGTTGCTACTATCAAGTCATATTATTTTAGCATTTGAGAATTATCAAAGGCGTGATTGGATGCTCATCTAAATCACAATGTTTTGTGATTTCTCTTGGTTTAAAAAAAATTCAATTAGTTACTATACAAAACCGTTAAAAGTCCAAACATGTGGAATTAGAAATTTTCTCTTTCAGTAGACAATTTTCTTTTCAAGTAGACATTTCAATTTTCATGATTTTGCTGTTCTGCTGGTAATAAAATTTCCTTTGTTTATCTGTCAAAATTCATAACCAACACAAAACTGTAAAGGTCCTGATATTTGTCCTGAAATCAAGAAAAGTTTATAGCATGATTTCAAAATGAAAAATTTCAAGAAAAGGCTAATTCTTTTTTTACATGAATGCTATTTTCATTTTCCAAGTTCAGTTGTAATGATTACATCTTCTAAAGTTTAATAATGTTATCGATTCCCACAAGTGCACTTCCTGTTGTTTTCATCTTTTCTCGAAAAATTTACTTTTAGCTTAAATTCTACATATTATTTCCATTGTCTCAGTTAGAGACTCACTCACTGGATTTTGGTTTGTAGCTAATAACTAGGTTTTTCATTTCATGAGCTACTTTGACCTTATTATTGACATGCAACAGACTCTTTTAGTTTATGTACCTATCATCAGATACATGTGCCTCTAATATGCTTCCCTTCTACTGTAATAAGGTTAAAGAATGGATTCAAAATCTTGGGCTAGGGGAGCATACAGCAGTTGTACAAGATGACGACGAAGCTGATGATGAATCTGTTCCTATACCGCACGAAGAAAGCGTTTCATCCAGAAATAGGTCCTTTCATGCTCTTTATCCCTAGTTCACTACTCAAATGAAAATGCATAATGCTGTATGCACAATCAATTATGCTGATATGCACAATCAATTATGCTGATAAAAACACCTCACATATTTTACTTATTGGGCAATGGAATACACCTCATTATTTTTTAGTAGATGGCTAGATGCATATCTAGATGCATATCTACTGCAAAAAGTTCTTCATGTCAGATGCAGACTAATGTGTTTGTTGAATGAGGCGTTAGGATATGAAATTTTCTAGCGATTAGTTGGATAAAATCATCTGGTTATGTTTTCATTACATTTCATAAATACATGACAGACTCATGGAATTAGAGTATGATGAACAAATCGTCTATTTTGACTCTAGACTTTTTTTAAAATAGATAATAATGTTTATAATTTGCTTTGACGGAAGTCTTAGGGAGCTAGTGTAGGCTGGTATGAGATTCTGAAATGTAGCAGAATTTCCAAATGATGTTATTTGCATCCAAATGAGGAATGACCATGCATTTGGAGAGTTTCCTTCAAATATATTTTTATTTTATTCTCCTGTGTCATCCATATTTATCTCTCTTGCTATCCATCCTTACCTGATTATTTTTGTTGCAGCTAACATATCATCTCATTTTCATACTTTGAATTTTGAATTGCTTCTATATGTGAGAAAACCATATGTTGTGAATGTTGCATGCTGCCGGATACACCATTCTTCTTCTTCTTCTTCTTTCTGATGCAGTAATAATTTTTTGGAGACTATAGGACCCCAATTTATAAACAAACCCACTTAAGCTTGAGATAAACAATGCAACTTACATTACGGTTAAGATTCCGTGGTCTCTTGGGGCTATATCCATCTTTCTTGTTAATCTTCATACTAATTAAAGATTCTTATTCTTCTGCAGAAATGTTCCTTCTAGTGCTGCTCTGCCAATTATTCGACCAGCACTAGGAAGACAACATTCTATTTCAGACAGGGCAAAAGTAGCGATGCAGAGTTACTTAAATCACTTTCTGGGAAACTTGGATATTGCGAACTCTCAGGAGGTATACATGTTTTTTGTATGGACCAAAAGATTACTTTATATATGCAATGTCAATTTTTTGGAGGATGGAGAATATTTTTGCGTAAAAAATGGAATTACTTTTCCTTTCATATATTTAATCTCCTCAAAGACTCAAAAGATTTAATCAACTAAAAAACAATATTTCTAAAGATAGTTGAAAATGCTTGTGGTGATGTATGTAGCACACACTCTTATCATGTCATGTCGAACACGTGCTCGACACACGTGTCGTGTGTATTTCGAAGAATTCGTCACGTGTCAGCATGTCGTTTCCATGTGGGTATTGCCATATCTTTGCAACATAGGTGATGGCAATGCGGTGTATGGGAGTTTTCTAAATGATGCATGAGGATATTTAAGTATTTATCAACTTGATGGGATCTAGAACTTTCTACAGTTAGAAGAAAGTTCTAAAGGATCTACTTAGGGCCCTTAGAGTGGAGGAGATCACAAACCTTAGGTTCTGCTCTATGGTGCATGATATAGGGGTGTCACTGCAAATAGCGTTCTGTTTGTAGCACACAAAGGTTTGTATGTATGTTTGTGCTTGTGCGTAAGTCTCTCTGTGTCTATGCAAGTATGTATAACTAGAGAGGTAATGTGGTCCTCCTCTTCCACATGAGGCCAACTGACTTTAAGAACATTGCGAAAAAAATGAACAACACTTGGACAACTGCATTGAAGAAATCACAAAGAAAGAACTAAGGTGGTTTCTCGGGTTTCCACAACCAACAATGTTAGGCCCACCACTGGTACATTCATTCCAGCCGCCTTCCAGATAAATTAAATTTTCATATCACAATCATTAATTTAAAGAGAAGGATAAGTAACAAAGAAATAAAACCTAACTAATCTTAAGATTAATTAAAATAATGAGATAAAATTTGCCATGATTAAAAAAGAACATTTTATTCTTTGTGAAAAAAAAAGAGCTTCCATACCCAATTACTTCAAAATGAAACACTCTTTAATCCATGTTTCAAAAATGCTGAAAAGCCCAAAGATTTTGTTTTATAATCTTAAACACAAATCTGATATGAATATACGTATTTTCACTATCTTTGGACTACATTTATGTAGTACCAATTGTGACCTCCGGATGGCAACATCATCCCCCCTCCCTTCCCCGCACGCGAAAGAAAAAAAAGCCACCCTAGCCACTCGTGCAAAAGAAATAAAGGGCCATTCTCTTGCCTAATGCTCATCTCCCTTTCTCAATCTTCTCTTTGGGAAACTATTATTTTTGATGATTACCTCTTGTCTCCATGGTCGCTGGATTCATCTTGGCAACATTTGGTAGATGCACTACCCTACTAAGATTCAGTTATGGATAAGCAACATCTGGAAGGTTCACTACCTTGCTGAGATTCAGTGCTTGGGACTGTCAGCTGAAGGGTTGCAAGTTTGGGTGAAAAGGAAAAAAGTGATTTGATGATGTGCCAGGGGCTGGATTGTATAGGAAATAGGGTGGTAGCAGTAATAGGGTGTGAGGAGACTTGGGGTACGGTGGAGAATTACTTGAAAAGAATTTAGAAAAGAACATCTCAACAACTTATGAAGCATAGACACTTGGAAGTGAGTGCCGCGCCCGTGCTAGACAACGTGTTGAACAACGACACTTGCAAGACACTTGCCCGCCACATAACGGACACTCTAGAGTCGTGTTGAATTTTCAAAAGTCACAAAATCACGTGCTGGTGCCGTGTTGGTTTTAAATAAAATCTAAAGATCACATGTTGGACATCTAGGAGCCACGCGTCGCTTAAACAAACATGAAAGAGAAGACATCTTTGATTTAAGTGAATACTATGTTAGTAGAATCTAAGTACCTCATTAATTAGATTATTTTCAAAAAAATTTTATTATGATTTTATTGCTTTATATAAGGTCTTAATGAAATCATATTGCTTGATAGTAATGATTAGAGAAAGCTGATCCATGTGTCCGATCTGGCGTAATTCTCTTTTGGTTCATGTAGTCTACCCCAAATACTTGAGACAAATGACTTAGTTGTTGTTGTTGCTGCTTTATATAAGCTGTGGTTATAAACCATTTAAATCTTATCTTTCCCATTTTATTGTTAATAGAATACATTATAGTCACTACAAGTTTTGATGTGTATTCTATATAAGATACATAGTCATATCACCGTATCCCCATATCCTACATTTTAACCGTGTCCCTATATCCTACATTTTAAGAATTTGCAGTATCTTCGAGTCATGGTTCAAAGTCTCGGTCTCGGCCGCCGACTCGGCCGGCACCGAGACGGATCGGTCTCGGCGACTCGGATCAGACTCGGGCGATACGCAAAAAACGCTACATAGAGCACCAAAAAATTATGAAAAAATCATGACAAATCATAAAAAAATGTAAACATCCAAATTCATGCATTACATATTCAAAACATATCACCTAACACTCAAAACATAACGTGAAAGCATAAATACAAGCGTCGTCGGTAGAAAAATATCAAAATACATGCTAAATTAAGTTAAATTAACTTTACCTAAACTAAACTAAATTAAATGACATTAAATGCAAATTAATTAGAGAGAGGAACAGAGAGAGGGAGAGAGACGGAGACAGAGGAGAGAGAGGGGAACACAGTGGAGGAGAGAGAGACGGAGAGAGAGAGAGGGACAGAGAGACAGAGAGAGACTGACAGGGAGAGGAGAGAGAGAGAGACAGAGAGGGGAGAGAGACTGAGAGGGAGAGGGAGAGAGAGATTCAGAGAGAGAGAGAGAGAGCGAGAGAATCCTTCAGAGAGAGAGAGATACAGAGTGAGAGAGAGAGATAGTCCGACAGAGAGAGAGAGATACAGAGGGAGAGAGAGACAGAGAGAGAGAGCCGGGTGAGTCTCCGCCGGAGAGAGAGAGAGAGCAGAGAGAGAGAGAGAGAGAGAGAGAGAGAGAGCCGGAGAGAGAGAGTCTCCGCCGGAGAGAGAGAGAGAGCAGAGAGAGAGACGAGAGAGAGAGAGAGAGAGAGACAGAGAGAGAGAGAGCCGGGTGAGAGAGTCTCCGCCGGAGAGAGAGAGAGAGAGAGCAGAGAGAGAGACGGAGAGAGAGAGAGCCGGGAGAGAGAGTCTCCGCCGGAAGAGAGAGAGAGCAGAGAGAGACGGAGAGAGAGAGAGGCAGAGAGAGAGACGCTGCGCCGCTGCGGGGGAGAGAGAGAGAAAGAGAGGGAGAGAGAGGCACAGAGAGGGGGAGACTGAGAGGGAGAGAGGGGAGAGGGAGAAGTTACCTGCAGACGGACGGCGACGGCGACGGCGATCGCTACGGCGACGCGGGGGGACGGCGAGGGCTTCGCGGGGGGGGACGACGAGCGCGAGAGAGAGAGAGAGAGATCAGATCTGATCTCTCTCTCTCTCCCTCAGCGCGTTTTAAGGGTGGCGTCACGGGCGCCGAGTCGACCCGGATCGGGTCCGACTCGGACCCGACTCGGTCAACTCGGCCGAGTCGTGAACGACTCGGCCGAGTCGGGTCCTAGTCGGACCCGATCCGGGTCGACTCGCCGATCTTCTATTGACTCGGCCCTCCGAGTCGTACCGGAGGGCGCCGAGTCGGATACGACTCGGCCGAGTCGTATCCGACTCGGCCGAGTTTACGAACACTGCTTCGAGTTCATCTTGTGTGATATCTGTGTCCCAATCCGTGTCTATGCTTTATAGTCAACAACCCAGGCTACTAAGATCTTATATTTTAGAACATGTTGTTTGAACAACAATATTTTATAAATCTTACTACAGTAAGGCAATATTTCAGAAACATTTGTTTGATCATATCATACCTATGATTCATGACATTAAAAGGGAAATTCTATAAGACGACTATAAGAGCACTAATGCTTTACGAGGCAGCATGTTGGATAGGGCACTTAAGAAACTATATGTCCACAAATGAATGTAGGAGAAATGAGCAATTGTTAGAAGGTAGAGTTTGCTCTTAATGAGGATAAAATGAGGGAGAATCGATTGAGATGCTTTGGGCATGTGCAACAGAGGCTGATAATTGAACCAATTAGGATAAGTAATAGGATCTTAGCGAATGTAGTAATGTAGACCAGAAGTAGGCTCAAAGGAACTTAAATGGAGACAATTGAGGACATATTAGCGGTTAATTTAATTAAGAGGGAAGCAATTATGAAACGGGTTCATGTAGCCAACACCAAAATTTTGAGATAGAAGTTTGTTGTTGTTGTTGTTTCAAATATTATACTATGAAAGGTTGATCTATCTTTTTAATTCAATTTACACGGTAAAGGTGAAAAATCCCACCCCCTCTTTCTCTGACAGGAAACCTGTTTATTGTGCGCACATGTGTCTGAGTGCCTGTGCATGGGTGTGTGCCTCTATGTGCTAGTACTCCTGTGTTTCCTTTACTAGGAGACTTGACTTTGAGACTTCCCTCAGTCCACCTAAACCCTTTACCACCTTGATCTAGTGCTCATAGAAATGTTATACTTATGTAAAATGCTAAATATACATAATTATAGTAGAAATACTATTAAAATCTCATACATGCTATAATTTAGTAAGAAATGATACTATTGATTAATAAGTCCTATGTAACACAGTCTACATATGCTATTACAGAAGTATATACGTTACTATGCAGTACAAGTTGCTATAACTACCTTGAAGATGCTATGAATCTTAGAAAAATATTATTTCTGATACCAATTTATTACTTTTACGGTTTTACCCAATCCTATTGTTTACAAATTAATGATATATCTATTTAAGTTGCAACTTAACTGTTTTTGGAAAGTAAATGATAATGCTAAATGGGTAGCAAGCCTGTCTCTTGGTTATGGCTGCTCATTTAATAACAGAAATAATTAGTTCATTTGTATATGTGTGTCTTTATGTTTGTGTTTATGTCTGTATATTGACTAATAAATGATCCCTTATGTTAAAAGATTTTGTGTTTAATGTTGCATTTGATCGAAGAACCAGAATGAAAAACTGTGAAACTTCTCTAAGAGAAACACATTTTCCTGATATTTGTCAATGCCTTTCAATGAAATCCTACTGTTCCTTGGAATGTTCGAGAGTTGCAAATGCTGTTAATTGTTATCTGCATTATGTTTCTTTAGTAATTGTTCTAAAAGATTTGGGTTTACATGTTGGAACTAAAAATTGTGTCAAGAACTATTTGAAAGTACACCTAGAGGGGGGGGGTGAATAGGTGTACGGCTAATCTATGAACAATAATGCGGAAATTAAAAACTTTAATGCAACACACTTAGTGTAACCAACGAGTGTAGCCGAATTTCTGGTGAAGGGCTCTGGACTAACTCCTCTTGATTCCTCTGAATAAGAGTTGAGGTACTATATGAAGCTCTCGTGGTTAAGCACAAGTGAGGCACACAAACAAACCAAGCATGTATATGATATGACAATATGAATCAATGCATAATGTAAGAGAGAGTGAGTTAGAGAAAGTGAATCAAACGCAAACACCGAGATATGTTTCGAGGTTCGAGTACACAGCTCTACGTTCCCGCCTTCACACAGAAGGATTTTCACTAACTCGTCCACATAGGACTTCTCACACAAGGAACCTCCGCTGAGGATTTGGGGCAAATACAATCGGGAGTACACAACTCCTCTCTCAACCAATACAACCTCTCACAGCATGGTTCATAGTCGCGGTCTCAGCCGCCGACTCGGCGGGTACTGAGACGGATCGGTCTCAGCGACTCGGATCGGTATTGGGCGATACGCGCAAAACGCTACATAGAAAACTCAAAAAATTCTGAAAAAAATCACGACAAATCTTAAAAAAATGTAGACATCCACATTCATGTATCACATGTCCAAAATATATCACCTAGCACACTAAATATAAAACGAAAGTATAAATACACGCGTCATTGATAGAAGCATATCAAAATACATGCACAATATAGTAAATTGTACAAACTACATTCATAAATACATGCTAATGTAGTTATTTCCACGTTGAATTTTGCGATGAGGCACAAAATTATCATCATAATGCCGAGTCGACCGAGTCAACTCCGATTCTCGGCTGAGTTGGTCTCCTCTGAGTTGAGTCGACCGACTCGTGACTCGGACTCGTCTCGGAGCGAGCCGAGACGAATACGACTTGGCCGACTCGTCTCCGACTCCGTGGAGTCTTTGAACCATGTCTCACAGAGGCAAGGCACAAAGCCAACACAAAATTCACCTCACAAATGAGGGATAAGCACTTAGCCAACAACCACAATCTCCTCTACACTTAGAGGGATTCCAAACACAATCTCCACATCTCACTAGAGGGAGCCAAATACCACTTCCACTATCACTTCACACTTGAGGGATACAATTCAATCACCTCTCACTATAGGGATATCACAAAGATGGAAGGTTTACAACTTGGTGATCACAAAGATCACAAACCAATTTCTTTTCCCTACAAAACAAAGATCCTAATAGATAGGATAGAAGATAAGCTCAAGTGTGAGAAATAAAGAGTTTGGAAATCAAAATCACAAAGAAAAACTCTTAGGAAAACTTCTAGAATTGATATAAAAATGAAGATAAAAAACAATCCCAAAGACTTTCTTTTTCTTTGAATTTTTCAACCCTTTAAAACAAATAAAGATGAAATCTTTTGGCTTAAAAACTCTTTTGAAAACTTGTATTAAACACTTGAGAATATGAGAAATTTTGGCTCTTGAAATTCTTCTTAAAAACCAATTTCAAATGGGGTATTTATAGCCCATTTGAAAATCTGCCCGTTGGCAGCTGAAAAGGGCCAGATTGCCCTTCCGGTCGACCGGCCAACGGTCAAATTTTTGACCGTTGAGCCCAGCGGTCGACCGCCCGGTCGACCGTGCCAGATCCAGAGAGCAATTGCTCTCTGGCCGGTCGACCGCCCGGTCGACCGGGCCAAGGCTTACGGTCGACCGTCCGGTCGACCGCCCCCACCCGAGAGTGGGGTGACTTCAGTCGGTCGACCGCACGGTCGACCAGTCAAGCCAACTTGGCCTTTGTGCACGACTCGTGCACATCGGTCGACCGGTCCGGTCGACCGACCACTGGTCCGGTCGATCGCCAGAGCCTGGCAGGGACAGATTCAGGATTTAAAAACTGGTGTTTTTAACTTTAATTAAATCCCATAAAATCTCATAAATTTCACAAAAATCAGTTCTTGTATTATCTTTGAAATACAAATATGTGTGACAAAAATTCAACACATATTTCAAACTATTTGAACCATTTTTGTGACTTGAAAATTTTGCCTTAAACCAAATTCTGTATTTTTCAAAACTTGTATTTTTGAAATAGAAATCCGATTTTTTCAAAACACATGTAAATACAAAAAACATGATATTTAAACAACTTTGAAGCATATAGTATATGGATAGAATCCAATATGCATGAAAGGTATAATATCTATGTTTTTGACATTAAATCCGAAAATAAGTTTTGTCTAAATACAAAACTCCAAACACATGACTAGTGTATCAAAATAAGTTTTTCTAAGAATAAGAAGCATACATGTATATAGATCAAATCTAATATACATTAAACCATGTAAACTTGTTTTGATATAATCCTATTCATGAAAACTAAGATCGGTTGAACCGAAAATCAAAACATGAAACTTGTGTGTGTTGTGAACTTGAGCATACCACACTATCTAATCTTTAACAATGGATCTAAACTAACTATTCTAAAATAAACCGAAGTCTTCTTGTAGAGCGCCGTCTCCAAGTCGACTCGATCCAAAACGTGATCCACCGAGCTTGACTCCAAACGAGTGCTAGATGTGAACTTGACGCTCGGGCTCTTGAATCACCATGTGAAAGCTCCAAAACACCTTTGTTGAAGCTAATCACCTACTAATATCTTGGTTAAATATCTGAAACTAAATATCACAAGATTATTAGTAAACTATAACTACATGAGTTAAACATCATCAAAACTAGAGTGGAAGGCCTCTGGGCCAACACTATTGTTATCATGATCCATGTCATATTCATTTCTAAATTCTAAAACATGCATGTTTGCGTGTCTGTGAGGATATGGAATATGAATGGGGGAGGTAGCATTATTACAAACTATAAGGATAATGATCATTACTAATTGCAAACTATAAAGATAATGATGACGGCTGATTGGGGAAAGCAGAATAGCTTGCATGTCCCCAAATCTAGTGTTTGTCTGTGTGTGATCTCAAAGACTGCCGGTTGTTTGACTGAACAACCTCTCCCTTTGCTCACTAGTTCAAATAAATTATGAACTTTTCTATTTATAACCCTCAACAAAATAAATTCATTGACAACTCCAGATGTGCCATAAGATATAAAAATGCTTGTCTTTATAACCTTATGTCCCCTTTTCATTTATACCATCGAAAAAATTAAGCTGGATTAAAAAACTCAAAAAACACTGTATGATTATAAAAATATCAATATTAGTTTCCATATTGCATAGGTGCCCTTTACAAAACTAATTTACATCATTTGCACACATTCTATTTTCTTTATTTTTATTTTGTATGTTATCCAATTCTGTTAGGGTTGTATGCACCAAAAATTATTGGAGAGAAATGGGCTACTTTGAAGAACCAGGATACTAAAATGCTACTTAAAAATACAATGGCCTACTATCCAAATTGAAATTCCAGAGTGTTGGATGTGATCTGTGAAATATTTAACATATAAATGACATGAAAATTAAAAATATTAAATATTTCTAACATGCTTTACCCATTCATAGAGTTGCCCCAAAATTTAAACTTTTATTGTGATGCCATTTAGTGACATTTTTGTTTGTACTTGATCTCTAAGTCAAACATGTGGAAAATGTTTTTTTTTTCATTTTTCGTTTAGTTTATTTTTTGTGGATCACATGTCTATAATGTATTTTTGATAGCACCCCCATACTCCTGAAAGTAGCCTCACTCATCTTTCTTTTTGTTCATGTTTGCAAAATGTGTATATCAATGATTTAAAAGTGAGAATGTGCTACATAGTCTATAGAATAAAGCTCTAAACAATGAAGCTTACACAATTTTTTCTGAAGACTATATTTAGTATATAGTTTATGCTTTTGCACCTTTTTAGTTAAAGCATACGCTTCAACATACAATTGCTTTGCATTTTTTTACTCCTTATTTTCCATTGATGGTCTTGACCAATTTACTTCCTAGCAAACTTCACTTTTATCACATTGTATATACTTTAGTCTTCATTTTAAGACATCGCTTATGTTCTATTTCCCGATTGTTAGCAACATTAATCACAATGAGAATTTTTATTGCTGGAAATCCTTACTCTTATCCACAAGCTTTTTTCCTTTTACCATCTAAATTAGTTAAAATAGATACATATTGAATCATCTTTATTAATTTTAAATTATTTTTTTTTTATATATCTATATAGCCAATATAGTTTTATTATAGAAAATGAAAATTCTTGAAGCTTATGCTTTTTGCTTTGAAGCTTACGCTTCACTTTGTGGAAGGATCGAGCACTTCGCTTTACGCTTTAGCTAGTTCAAGCATTGGTGTACGGTTATATGAACACATACTTATGTCTGTATATATGCACTTATACATATTATGTGTATATGCATGCATGTGTGCATGTTTGGTGCTTATATGTGCACTGCCCACATGCATATATGGTCACATGATACAACTGTCTGTATAGGAAACTTTCTCAGCTGACCCTTCATAATCACATATTTGACCATCCCAGTGGATGATCCACATCATTCATGGTCTTTATGTCCTAAAATACTGGATAATAAATCTATTAGTTTCAATATTTTTTTTTTACCATGGATCAAGAGTGATCTCACTTCTTCTATTATTGAAAAACCATTCACTTTGCAGTAGAGATGGGTGAGCCTTTTCTTGGTTATGTTTTTTAGCATATTAGTTTCTAGATGCTTTTTCAGAGAAAAGAAAAGTTTTTCTGATGATCCTTGATTCTCCATTATAAGGCACAGTATTTACAGTGTTACTCAGAGATATTCCATTTCTTTTTGTGTAAATGTGCGCGCGCACGCACGTGTGCGTGTGTTGAACTTTCTTAGCATCTTTGTAGTTATCTACTTAATTGAAGTCATATTATCTACTTAATTGAAGTCGTGCGTTTTGCAGGTTTGCAAGTTTTTGGAGGTCTCCAGATTATCTTTTTTGCCAGAGTATGGACCTAAACTAAAAGAAGATTATGTTAACGTGCGACATTTGCCTAAGATTCAAAGGGCTGGTGATGGCACAAAGTGCTGTGCATGCCAATGGTTTGGTTGTTGTAATGACAACTGGCAAAAGGTATTGGTCTACTTATACCAACGGATATCGATGCAATCTGTTAATTGTATTTAGTTAGTTTTAAATAATTATTTAAATTTTATACGTTATGAATAGATTTTATCTCGCAAGAATAAAAAAAACTTCCAAAAGCACAGTGCAGCTTATGACAATCCTTTTCCTGCACAAGTTTGGTCTTTTTTTTCCTTTTCATATTATGCTTTAGGGGAAAGTATTGCTTTGTGAATAAATTATATATCATCATCATCATTGGAAATCTTCACATGGTTTGTTGCTCAAAGGGACCATCTAGATTAGATACTTTTGAAAGTTGAACAAAGGTAATGTAGTCTAACTCTCCAGAAGTTAGTGGCATAAGGTTGTTGGGTTTTGGTAACAACGTACATAATCTCATTGACGGTAGTTTGACTAGACTGAGGTAGCATGATATGCATATCGTATTGGAGAGCAACAAGGATGAACATATATCTCAAAATTGGTTGGTATACGTCATGATGATTTTAGTAGACAAGTTTCATTTTTCTCTTTTCCCCATTTTGCATTTTGAAGAAGTAAAACCAATCTATGGCCTACTTCTTCAGTAAAGCCCATTGTTAGATGGCTTGTGAGACCAACCATGGTTTTGTATACTTCCAAGTCCCAACAGTTTGTGATGTACTGTTTTTGCAGTTTTCAAATGAAGAATAGGTTTGTCAAGTTTGCATTATCTTTGTTCTCATTTTGTTAATAACTAAATTCCTTGGGGTCTAAGTAGTCTGAACAATGTTGGGATCTCGGCATTCTGAAGAATGTCGGAGTAGGAGAGAGAACCCAGGAATCATAATATCGTGTAAAAAAAAAATAAACATAATTCATTTCATGTTTTCATAAAACTGAGTTTCATGATACATGGGTGAAAAAAAAAATCAAACATAACACATGGATGAAACATTGCCTGACCCTTTGTAACGGTCCCAGATTTCTTATGATCTCAATATACATAAACATCTATATTGATCAACAGATTATCATAATCATCTCCAAAATCCTTGTAAATTTCGGCAGCACTTCCTTCTTAAATACGAAGTCTACTTGATACATTGATACATACAATTCTAAAATTCTCATCAATCATATATCTATATACAATATCCCAAGCAGTTTATATCACAATTTCGGCTTGGCATCGCCTACTTAAAAATCTCTCACATTTATCATGTGGATACAACACAAGATAACCAATCAAAGACTTACTTGAGAATGTTCTCCTTGGTATCACCGTCTAACACAAGCCAACTCAAGAAAATATCCGTAAAGAACTCTTACACCGGTCTACATATATACATCATCGAACTAAATCACATATATGCAACTATTCAGTCTAACTATAACATCAAATCTATGTACATACATATAGACGAAATACTCAATTATATGTCACTATAAAAGCTTGGTAGGCCCACACAATGAATGCTTTGAACCCTTCCAGTGCTCTACTCTTGCCTTTAGTTACTATTCATCCCAGCTTGCCCTGAAAAACATGAAGCTATGAGGGGTGAGCTCGACAGCTTAGTGAGTGGAGTCAATCTCATTCATAATTGTAGCATGACATTAACGATGTATAGTATACATGATACATGAAAATACGATGAATGTGGTACATGAAGTATGTGATAATGAATACTTCTACTTGATTGAGTATTTACTTTCAGCTATTGTTCAATTGATACTGATAGATGCACACATGATCAGTATCAGATGTCTCCAATACCGTATACAATAACACATCCAACATACCCTTAGTGTCACACACACATACACACACGCATATACATATATATCACACATAACCATTCATTCTCAATCATTTGTAAAGTTGCACACAACACACACACACACACACACACATATATAACGTAGCACCGTCTTCGCACTCCGCCCTACAATACGGGTCCCTTCCTCCTGATATATGATAGATACCCCGTCTTCCCCCCTCCTCCGGTGACGTACCGGTCCCTTCCTCCTGATATATATATTTATATAGCACCGTCTTCGCACTCCGCCCGTGCAATACGAGTCCCTTCCTCCATTATATAGTGTGTATATATATATATACATATATACACACACAATATCAACACATCCAATTTCATAAGATTCATATATTATGCACATCGTTTCATATATGGGATGATACTCTCAATTAGTGTTTACCCGTTACCTTGTATTCTTATACGAATATTTACACAATTGTCTTAACCAAACATATCATCCACATATATATTATGTACATAATTAAGTAACATACACCCATCATATTCATGTCAATCATAATGACTTCTATTCCGTAACATACATGTCAATGCCATTGTACACCATGTTCCAAGATGCAACATTAAATAAGTTATTATTCATCAGAAATTATATTTACAATTATTGTATAATGCAATCCAACTTATTAAAAACCCCACTCACCTTTGTCTGATTTTGGTTATCAATCCTGCGGATACGTAGCTCTCGATTTCACGATCGCAATGGTTCAAAAACCGCTCGAATCCGACTCCGGATGGTCAAGTTATCACCCAAAAACCAAACCATTAACTTAAGGTTAGATATCAAATATTCAGAATTATCTAGGGACCCATTATAAATTTTCTGGGGTCAAAAATTAAATAACAGAAACTTTCAAGGGTCAAAATGGAAATTACCTTTCTTTAAGTGATTGGGTCGGGTTCGGGTCTTTAATGGGTCGGATTCGGATCCAAACCCAAACGGGTTCTTCTTCTTTTTCTTTTCTTTTTCTTTCTTTTTTTTTTCTTTCTCCTCAAAACAGCAGCGCAGGCAGCAGCCCTGCTGCCTGCGCGCTGATCCCTGGCGGCCGGCGCTCCGGCCGCCGAGCCTGGTCGGCGTTCGCGCCGGCGGGCCTCCCTGGATCCCCCCTCTGGTCGCCGCCGATCATCCAAGCCAGAGAGAGGGGGAGAAGGGGAGAGAGATGGGCGCTGCTGCTGCCACCCGCGCGTGGCCATGGCCGCTGCGCCTCCGCCCGCCCTGGCGTCGCCTCCCCTTGCCGCCGGCCACGGAGAGAGAGAGGGAGAAGAGTAAGAGGCTAGGATGTTGGTAGAGAGAGAGTGAGGGTAAAAATGAGGGATTTTTGGCCATTTTTCCCTTAAATATTTGCTTTGTTTTCCCTCCCTCAATTGACACCTAGCACTCAAGTTCCAAGAATTAATCCCAACCATCCATTTCTCATCTCCATGCACTACTCCCACTCACATTATTTGTTTTGGTATTTAGCTAGGTACTTATAGTGGTATTAATACCACAAAAGTATTTCATATATGATCACTTAAAATATTACCGTACTATCTCTCCATATATACATGAACAATTATATACATGTATTTGTGGATATACACACTCTCCCACGTATGTACATCATTATTTTAAAACATTCAATATATATAACTTGTATTCACCAATTTAGAATTCTACAATACTTATTTTCCATTTCGTATAACATCAAATAAATTATTATCACCAAAATTATCAGTTCTAAATATTAATTTCATTTACGGGCCTTCTCTCATTTAATCATGTAACTTAATATTTTACCGGTCTCAGATATAATGATCCAGATTAATTAGAACCAAGTATTATCTCATAATTATATGTTAAACCAGAAATTAATAATAAAAAAAATCAGGGTTGTTACACCCTTTGTGCCAAAAGGGTCTGAAGATGCTGAAGTGATTTCAGTAACAGCTACAAAAGTTTGGACATGTGGCACCAAAACTTGTTGATTGAGAATTAAGCTCAGATCTTACGTAAATTACATCTGTTGCATTTCTAGTCAAGTTCTGTATCTTTTTGATTATGGTTTGCCATAGTAGCTCAATTGCTAACTGTTATGTACCTCTCAATCAATCTTTTAGTTGTATTTTGTTGTTAATGTGGTCAAACTCATCTTCCTCAACCTATAGTTTTCAATGTTTGTTTACTTATATTTAATTCCATTTCATTTCCGTATCTGCAGTTCATTTAGGGGCTGTTTGTTTCCACTTGCAAATTGCAAGTGGTAAAAGTTTTTGCAACCTTCCCAATTTTCCTTGTTTGGCCAAGCTTGCAAATTGCAAAAGCAATTTGCAAAATCATGCGGGCCTCACATCCCACTTGACCCACTTGCAAGTGGGTTGCAAAACCCACTTCTATTTGCAAAATATAGATTATTTAATTCGTCAAAAAATTTAAAATTACGTTAATAATTTTATTAATATTTTATTAATATTAAGTAGTATTATATTAATATTTTATTAGTATTCTTAATATTTTATTAATTATAGTAATATTTTAGTTTTTTAGTAGCATTTAATTAATTTAATTAATATTTTATTAGTTTCTTAATATTTTATTAGTTTTAAAGTTTATTAAGTTTTTTAATATTTTATTAATTTTATTTATATTTTATTAGTATTTTAGATATTTTATTAATATTTATTTATTATGTAATATTTTATTAATATTATTACCATAATATTTTATACCAAATTTCTTAATATTTTACTAGTATTTTTTAATATTTTATTAATATTTTAATATTATGTTTTAATATAAAAGTGCTATATATATTTAATTTTATTTAATATAAAAATTACGTTATTAATATTATAATATACTTTATTACTATACTAATATTTTATTATATTAATATTTTATATTTTTTTTAGTATTCTTAAAATTTTATTACTATTCTTTAAATTTTTATAATTATTTTATTTACTTAACATTTTATTAACATTTTACTAATTATACTAATATTTTATTAATAATATTATTATAAATAGCATGTTAAAATTATTAATATTTTATCCCAAATTTATTTATACATTTTAATTTTCAATAGTAGATTTAATTTACTAATATTTGTAATATTTAAATACTACTACAGTAAATTTTCTTGGCCACTTTTTCTCTTACACTTTCACATTGCCAACCAAACACCGTATAACACAATATACTTTACCTGCTACAGTTCACTTTTCTCATTCTCATTTTATGACTTACGACTTGTAGCCACTTGCAGCAAAACAAGCATGCTCTTAGTTTAAGCATTATAGTTCAAACTTCAAAGTCCATATTAAGATAATTTTGTTTTGGAAGCGACTTTCTTCTTTGTTGTCATAAAGACTCAAATTTTTGTCATCATCTTAATCTAAGCCTTTTCCATTGAAATGGTCCGCTACAGGGTCAACTCCAAACTGAAAAAGCTCCACAACAAATTTCATAGCCCCTCTTGAGTTTTAGTGCGGAATTCCTAGGAGCCTTGAATGAGAAAGTTCTTCCCATGGAACCTTGTAGGCTAGCTTGCATCAGGAGAATGGTGCTTGTTAGTTTAGGCGGTTTAGGCATACGCCACCAGGAGTAACCTTTCAAAATTTTCCTAGACTAAGAGATTCTGGAAATGGATTGCACTCAAGGCTCAAAGTTGCCACCGAGGGCTGGCCTTTGTTCACACACAAACACACACACAAAGGTGATGAAAGAAAATTGTGTTACTAGGTTTTTTAGCAACTTGCATATGTGATTTGGGAGGTCATTCAAAACAAAATCGAAACCAAGTGTACCTCTCAATGCAAATATTACTTTCTTGGTTTCCATTGCCATTAAACTCAGAAGAATGCCAAATGGTTGCTGTTTTATCAGTTGAGAGTCTTGAGAGTTTCTTTTTTGGTGTGTTGTAGCAAATTTTGACATTGGATTTCTTTCCTTCAGAGTCGTGGATGTGCATAGATTATGCAACAATTATGAAAATTACATGCTTGATATGATTAATGTTCAACTTAAACTATGGAAACTACATGGTGTGGGCACTCTTGCAATCAATTGTTGTCATCTTCACCAGTTGTTATTGGACTTTTTACTTGTTATTTGGTAACCAATTGTTGATGTGGATATGCAAATTTGAGTGAGAAAAAGTTAATAAAGAGAAAGATAATAAATCTTTTGTGTCCTCCTATCCTGTTCTTACATAAACATGGGATTTCTTTCCATAAACACAATAATTTACAGTACCTAGTGCCTCCCTGAAGAATATTTATCTACCTCACAAAATACATGTACATATTTATATAGTCCATTGAGTGATTTTAGCTCATTTTACTGCAATATGATTTTCCCCCTCCTTTATATTCCTTGATTGGAACTTTGCATTAGTGTTCAATGTAATTCTCTATAGCAAATTCGTTATCTTTATTTTCTTCTTAGACTATATCATAGCTTAGGAGAATGCTGGACGATTGCTCCTTGGTTGCACTTTCCAACCAACCTTCTAGGATTTATGCTAGCACATATCTCGTTCACACTTTACTTAAGTTGCTAGATGGTAGTTATTTTATCACATCATTGGCTCTGTAGCTAACCAATTTTAATGGAAAAAAAGTTGGATGCTGATGGTTGCTTGATTTTAGATTGTACGGATAGTTTCTCTATTTAATGTCATTTAGGGCAGCCTGATGGAAAATTGGATATTCTTGTAGGTGTGGGCTGTACTAAAACCTGGCTTCTTGGCCTTATTGGAAGATCCTTTTGATCCCAAGCTTTTGGATATAATTGTTTTCGATGTATTACCACCATCAGATGGCAATGGAGAGGGCCGCGTTCTTCTAGCAAAGGAGACAAAGGAGCGCAATCCTTTGCGGTTTGGTTTTACAGTGAGTTGCTTTAGATGTATCTCTTTCAATAATTTCCACAATGCTTCAACTTTATTAGCATGTAATGGATATCTCTGTTGACCCTGTATTGTCTTTGTTGTCACATTTAAAGCATTTAAGTACTAAATTAAGCAAAGATGTAAAAAAAAAAAAATGTATGCATACTAACCTGAATCTGTATCGCGCGGCCATATCCATATGTTTTCAAACATTTTGGTCAGTCTTTTAAGACTATCAGCACTTTTGTTGACTCTAGATATCTTGGCGTTTTGATTTATTGATAAATTACATACTACATCTCAAGTTGTGGACTGTCCGATTACATTTTTCTGTTATGCTGTCCACATATTTAGCACTGAGGGGTATGGGAAATGGACATGACAGGAAACCAGCACGAGGATAAGGCAAATCTAGGGAAGCTTAGGATACAGATTTGTTTTTGGTAACAGCAAGCAGCTCCGCGCAGTGAACTTGAGGTGGCAACATCCCATTGGCTTCTCGTACTAAAGAAATAAAATATCTTTATAATGCATACCATTTTGCAGTAGATTCCCACTCACACCCAAAAGATTCAAGACAACCTAGTTCTTTGCCAACCTTCTGAATGACTTTTCCCTCTTCTTCTTCTTTATCTTTAGATCTTTGCGGTCTTATTTGTTGCACTGAAATACCCTTTTTTTTTTTTTAACTCCTATAGTGTTTTAAACATGTAACATCACCTTTTCTACACCAACTCCATTTTTCTCGCATGACTGTTGTATATATCAGACGCATTTGTTGCCAGAAAATTCCATGTCATCATACGGTATAGTGGCAACTTATCTGCATAGCATAGCCATCATTAGTATCATCCTTCAGATTTTGGGAATCCACTTTGATAATGCGTTTCACTGTAGGCACTCTGCAAATTGAGTTGAATTTATTGTATAATTTTTTCCATTATCTTCTCCATGTTACCATTATCCATCTTAGAGTTCAAAGAAGTGGTGTTAAATCCCAAGTTATTAAAATAAGTTTTTTAATGAGAATTTCATTATCAATTTACTAAAAGCTACAATCTTCATGATAGATCTTCATTTCCTCTATAAAGTAAGAGTAGATCAGATTTTGCTAAAATCCTTATTTCCAAATTCTGATCACTATATTAATAAAAAAGATAACCTTTAAAGAATTAAAATCTGAACCTGGATCAAACATAACATGAAACGTGAAAAGCAGAATCTGTTTGCGGGTAGCTGCCTTTGTCTAGATGTATAGTGTTAGCATTATTACTTGATCTAATGTGTTGACTTATTTGAACTGTAACTAATATAATTAGTTTCAGCTTTAGCACTCAATTTTCTTATGTTTTGTACTGAACTTCAAAACTTTAGTTTTTCTGCATCTAGTGAAGTTTTCATTATTTTAGTTGACTCTAGACTATATTCATATATCAAAGGTATCATGTGGAAGCCAGACCATTCAGCTGCGAGTGGAATTTTCCTAAATCTCTGTATTGAACTTTAATTTTTTTCCGTTTCTGTACTTTTCTTAAATTTCTGTATTTAACTTTAATTTTAGTTTTCTGCTTCTGATGAAGATTTCATTATTCTAGTTCAATCTCTAATCAACATTCATATCAAAGGTATCATGTGGAAGCCGAACTGTTAAGCTGAGAGCGAAAAGCAGTGCTAAAGTAAAGATTGGGTTGCTGCAATAAACGATGCGGGCCTGCGACCACCTGAGGGGTGGTGTTCCCCTCACCGTTTTGGTTCCTTTGCCCCACCTAGGGGGTTGACAGAAGACGGCAGTCAGGTCCAGTGGTTTATTGACGGGCAGGCTGCATTTAACGCAATTGCTTCTTCTATTGAAGGAGCAAAGTCAGAGGTCCATTTTTTCTCTATTATTTTAGTAACCTTCTGTCTGTGAGCAATTAATAATTTGTTAAATGGTGATACCCAAACTCTGAAATGCAGATATTCATTACTGACTGGTGGTTATGCCCTGAGTTATATCTTCGACGTCCTTTTCATGCTCATGGGTCTTCTAGGCTTGACTCCATGTTAGAGGCAAAAGCTAAACAGGGTGTTCAGGTATTACTTCAGAACCCCATGGACCTATCGCTTCATTTCAACTATGGTTAATTGGTTCTATCTTCAATTATTTGTCTAAGTTGTTGATGTTGTACACACAACATAGTTTTCTTGTCATTTTTGTATATGGACTGTCCAATAGTATTATTGTCGTTATTGCTTTTTGAGGTTGAATTCTGATTTTAGACACAGAATTGTGGATAGTTAATCTATAGTTTAGAACAGGGGAACTAAAATTTAATTTAGGTTTATAACCAGATTCATTGTTGAAGCCATAATAAGGTGCATGAGTCATTCTAAACCTTCATATCAAAGAGGCCCCTATCTGCTTGTCATTGGCTGGACCCGTGAGGGAATTGAATATCAATAAGTGTCCATAATTCCAGTCTTCTTGTCGCCATTGCTGGATATGTCGGATGCATGATCACACACCTCTGCCAATCCATCACTACTCCGTTTTGTGATAGTCAGGTATGCTAGTGACCAAGACCTCTACACCACCAAGCCATACACTCTGCTTGTCACTATGGCCAGATACTCTGGATTCTGGACACTCTGAGCCTTACATCCTGCTACTCCAACTATTTTGGTTTGTGGCATGTGCAGACATGGCAGATGCTATTGCGAATGCTCTTACTAATAGAAACACACCAACTATTATAGCAAGCTTCTGAAGCTGCTTGTAGATATGCCACTTCAGCTCCTCTGCTTACCATACGCGATACTCAAGGCAGGCAATGCCATCCTTGATTCTCAAGAATTGCATTTGTGATATATTGAAAGATTGGCGCAGTTTCAGTAGGACCAGCAAAGCTGAACCTTTAATGCATTAGTGGCCATAGCAAAACATCCTTGCACTTCCATCTCAAACCTGGAGCTTGCCTCCATATCTTCCAATGAAAGTTGGCATTGTTATTTACCTTGCTTCTTAAACACTGGCACAATTCCAACAAAGCAAGATCAAGTCTCTCATTGCCTGATATGCTGATCACCAACCATCTCTATTCTCTCCTAATGTACCTTTAATACCTTCCAAAAATACTTTTCCGGCCACTTGGCCTTTATTGCACCCATTTCCTCTAGTATGATTCCAAAACATCTCAATTCAAAAAGCTATTGACTCTCATGCCTTCTTTGAAATAAGTGCCCCCTGTACTTTCTGAGAGGCTAAAAGGTAAATATGTCCATTTGCGCTTTTGAGCCAAACAAACTCAATGAAGTGTTGTTTGTCAACAGCGATAGTATATATTAATTTGTTCCTGGTTGACATTATTGAAGACTGCATTTTCTCTGATCTTAAAATAAAAGAAACATGTGAGTAGAGGATCTCAAGGGAGGTAATATCAATTTTTTTTAAAGTTTATAATGTTGATTTTTTGCGAAGGAGATCACAATCTGCTATTATTTTGATTTCAAGGAACACATAGAAAGACGAGCCAATGATCAAATTTTGAAGTAGATATTGGAATTTAACTTCTTTTTGGTCAATGTAGGTATAGTACCCGAAAGACAGTCTCCTTTTGGCTTGTTGCTTTTCTTAGTACTTTTTAATTACCACCTTTTTGCCATTTGTAGCGGATTAGGTCTGAAAATCGGATAGTCTCGGCTTCCCTCTACTTTGTATATGATGGTGATTGTTTTAGTATCTTTAGTTGTGTTTATTTTATTTTATTTATTTAGTCCCAAACCGATTGTGATGGGAAACTTCTTAGCGTGTGGGCCTATTTAATGTTAAGACCTATAGTTCATTGGGTAGACTATTATGAATTGAATTACACTCTCTTTGTTGAAGCATGATGATTTGCTTTACAAATTTAGTCTTTGCATGGTGATGTGCAGAGTGGGGAGAGATATCCTGGGTGCTGAAGCCCAAATACATCTTTATCATGTTCCTTTTTTCTTTTAAAACCCTAATTTCTTTTCTCTCTCTTTTCCCTTTTCTATCCCATATCAGTTTGGTATCAGAGCTAAAATCCTGATTCCTTTATTTTCCTATTTCTCTTTTCTTCACTCCACAAAATTCTAAAACTCTAGCCTCCTCTACAAAACCCTAGATTCTTCTCTGCCCCTTTCTCTTCTCTAGTTTTCAAAAAAAATCAAAAAGGTGAAAAGGACAAAAAAAGGAAAAAAGAAAATAAAAAACTCCATTATTAAGTCTTCTTCCTGCATCTCCCTCAACTCGATACAAAAACCCTAACGAGCTCCACGCCGCCTCCATCTCCCTCTGACGACCTCGCCAACTTCGTCCGTCACCGCCAGCATCCCCACCGCATCCAGAGCTCCGCCCTCATCGTCAACACCGCCTCACAACGGCAATCATCAACCTCAAACAGTTCCGCCTTCGACCTCAGCACAACCCCACCACTTCTGACGTCCTCGTTGACAGCCACATTAGATCTCGCCACGACAGTGCCGCTGACAGCACTCCACGCCACCAGGTCTCAGCAGATCTCTTCATCTCCACTGAGATATCACCGTTAACAGATCTCGTCTTCTCGCCACTGTCTGACTTCATCGCCGCTGCTTCAGAGCTTCATCCGCCACTGTCTTCACTGCCTCCAAGTGTTGCCTCCTCTTCTTTGTTCTCGCCTCACTTTCCTCATCATCGCTGACACAGACGCCGACCGCTGGATCTTGTTATCGCCGTTGTCGAAGATTTAGCCGCCGTCTTCCTCACCATCGTTGGCATAATTGCCACGTGAGATCAGGGGAGAATCGAGTCTGAAGTGAGAATCTGAATTCTTCGGGTTGTATCAGGACCTGACCCAATATCGACCCGATCTACTCGCTAAGTCAGACCCGAGTTGATCGTTTTTGCCCGGCCGACCAGGAGTTGATCGAGCCGTCGCTGACATCATCGGTTCCGTTTTGAGCCGCACTGTTCCTGTTTTAGACCTGTTCGGAGTCCGATTCGAGTTCTGTTTGAAGCGTTGGATCCGTAACCGAGTCCCGGAGCTACTGAAAAAATTTCATAGCTTTTGGTAGCAATTCTGGTCTTCACAAGCCGTTGTTTGGTGCCAGTACTATTTCAGGACTTCATGAGTGACTCAGCTCTCTGGTGTGGGTATTTCTCTAAAGTATTTTAGAGGGATCTTACATTTTGGCCCCTCAGGTGACTCCTAATCTGAGCTGATTTATCATTGCTAAATTCTTTGCAATTACTATTGGACAGTTAGAATTCACTAGTTGAATTGTTATTTGCTCTTTCCTAGTAGTTACATACGTGCTTGTCATTTTTTTATCATTTAGGATTGCATTTTCTTTATATTTAGAACTTGTATTTTTTAGAAAATTTTAATTCTCATCATTTAGCTCATTCATTTAGTTTTGCTTGAGTTTAGGATTCGTGTTGCATCTGTGAGTTTGTTTATCGTGCATTAGTGTTAACACATATTCATTTGAAGAGAATCTCTATCGCATGCTAGATCGCATGCTCGAGAAACTTGACTTTATCCGAGCTAGCTCGGGATTGCACTTCCACATTAAAGATGATAAAATCACGATGTGAGAGTCGACGTATTAATAACGTTCCTAGTGACGATGTTAAGAGACTCGAGAGTTGTTGAGGATGTTTACGTTTCCTCCACTATTACTAGTGTCGTTGATTCACTAGCCAATTCCGATACATAGATTATTGATAAAATTCATGAGTTTTATGAGAGTACCGATGATGATGTAGATGTGCGAGTCGAGTCTAACACGCATATACCTATTGATGTCCATACTCGTGATAATGACATTAATAATGTTGAGTGTGAGCTAGTAATTGAGTCTTCAATGATTGCTTTTAGTTACCCTCCTTCTAGTCAGCTTTTGGAGTCCTTTACTATGATCCACCGGGAAGTTTCTGGCTTTTCTTCTTTTAGTGGAAGCGTAGAAGTTTGTCCTGATATAATATCCTACTAACTCACCTCTTCTTAGGCATCATATGTATTCTCTTTTCTTACCCTCAGGAGTTTTGCCTAGAGTATCTACTTCATTTCATTTGCCCGTTGCATTTGATGATATCACTACTAGACACTAGACAGTTAGCATATTGCAAGAATAACTACAAATTTCCTGCATGTCCATATAGTGTATTGCAGAAATTTGCGGTTAACAGTGAGGTGATTGTGACGAGTCACTCTGAGATCGCAAGAAAGTTGCATGCTTGGTGTACAGGTCATGATAAGGTTCTGAAGAGGGATAAGGTTCTGGAGAGGAGTGTTTCCATTACTGACGAGCTGGATATCCCATGAGATCTTGGTGTTGGTTGAGTTTTCATCAGGGAGGAGTCATTTTTGCCTGCTGCTTGTGCCCTGTTCGAGCTTTCGTCGACTGTTGCTGATCCATTATGGAAGCCCTTTCCACCTCTACCACCATTACTGACGAGCTGGATATCCCAAATCCATCTTTATCATGTTCCTCTTTCATCCTAATTTCTTTTCCATCTTTCTCTTTCCCCTTTTCTGTCCTGCATATTAACATTTTTTTTAATCACGTGCTTGAGAAAAACCATGAATAATCATTTACAAGAATTGAATTTCTTTCATTTGTCCAAAACATTAATTTTGATGTGTTATGTTTTCACATTTAATATTTGTGATTACTTAGTTGACCTAGACCCTGAATATGATTTTTAGATACATGCTCTTGCAACTAAAATCTTGATTTCTTTTCTAGAATTCAATCGATAGTATTCTTTGGTTGTAATGATTGTTAAGCTGCACCTATTTGTGAATTTTGCATAGTATATTTTTGTTTTATTTGCTTATTGTTAATTAATGGGGTAACAATGTGCAGATCTACATCCTTCTTTACAAAGAAGTTGCTCTTGCTTTGAAAATCAACAGCGTATACAGTAAGCGAAAGCTACTTGACATTCATGAGAATGTGAGAGTTCTGCGCTATCCTGATCATTTCTCATCTGGTGTTTACTTATGGTATGAAATTCTTTTCCAGATAACCTAAATCTTTCCTAAGATTGTTTAACTAGAAGAGGGATATGTTATTTGTCTCGATCAATATTTATATTTGTACAAGTTTCGTGTGATTATGCTTATGAAAGAAACTTTGGTTAAGTCTAGGTCGCATCATGAGAAAATTGTGATTGTTGATAACGAAATATGTTATCTGGGAGGACTTGATTTGTGCTTTGGTCGTTATGACAATTTTGAACACAAAGTTGGTGATTTCCCTCCTATGACTTGGCCTGGGAAGGACTACTATAATCCCAGGTAAACTGTGTGAGTGCTTTAAATAAACCTTCTAGGCACAGAAGACATCTCTTTGTAATTTGTCAGAAATTAAAAATATTATATTTTTTTTACATGTTCTGATGAAGTTGAAGTCTTTGGCTGTGCATAGGGAGTCTGAACCAAATTCTTGGGAAGACATGATGAAGGACGAACTGGATCGTACGAAATATCCTCGCATGCCTTGGCATGATGTCCAATGTGCTCTTTGGGGACCACCTTGTCGTGATGTTGCAAGGCACTTTGTTCAACGCTGGAACTATGCAAAGGTTGTTTTTTCTTCATTTTGTTCTGGTTAGTTTGGTAGCTGTTTTTTTTTTTTTTCCTTCTAAGGTTGAATTGTATTGTATTCCTAACTTTCTTCTCTTTCCAGAGAAACAAAGCTGCAAATGAGCAAACCATACCCTTACTTATGCCTCAGCACCACATGGTTATTCCACATTACATGGGGAAAAGCAAAGAAATTGACGTGCAGGATAAAAAGCAAGATTCCACTCCTAAAGACATCAAAAGGCAGGATTCCTTTTCCTCCCGCTCATCATATCAAGACATCCCTTTACTTTTACCTCAAGAACCTGATGGGTTGTCAGTAGTAAATTCAAAAGTGAACGGGGACATGAATCATAATCATCTGGATCATCCAAGCAGAACCAGTCATAGCTCTTCCTTCTCCTTTAGGAAGGCAAAAGGAGAGCAATCTGTTCCAGATATGCAGATGAAAGCCTTTGTGGATGATCTTGGTTTCCACAAGCTCAGAGCGAAGCACAGTCTGATGTGATTGCTCAGTCAACTGCAGACAAGGAATGGTGGGAGGCACAGGAGCGGGGTGACCATGTTGCTTCTATCGATGAAGCTGGTCAAGTTGGACCTCGCACGCCATGTCGTTGTCAGGTTGGTATTTGTCATGATTTTCTTAAAAAGTCAACTGAGGGGAATATATGAATTTTCTGTTGTTTCAGTAACCTTCTTCTTCTTCTTCTTTTCCCAGGATTTCATATTCTGCTCAAGTTCCTTGTCTATGATTCTGTAGTCCTTTTTAGTACTCTCTTGCCTTATTTTCTTGAGTTGCCGCCTTTAACGCACCAAACATATTTCTTTTCTTTTCCTTTTTTTTGAAAATGAATGGAAATGGCGAGACATTGTCAAGAGTGCCAACCCCAACTTCTTGTTCTTCATGGTTGCAGATGTGGTGCTTTATTTGATTCTTTTTCTTTCATTGTTTATGGATGAACTTTATGAAATCCTATTACTAGTTATCTTGTACCATTATAATTTTATATTGATGTGCTGATGGCAGGTTATTAGAAGCGTGGGCCAATGGTCTGCTGGAACAAGCCAAACTGAAGAGAGCATTCACAATGCATACTTTTCTCTTATTGAAAAAGCAGAACACTTCATTTACATTGAGGTGCGTATTTTGTGGATTTACTGTGCAAATCTTTGTAATGTTCAAATTATTTGCTGATTGTTAACTTAGAGCACCAAATTTTGAGCTTTTCTGGAAGGTATGCACTATATAACTTCATTTAGTAAGAGGAGCCAACTGTAAGCAGGTTTCAGTATTAGAATAAACTTGCTTCTTGAGGTACAGCCTTTGTTCTTGTGCACAGATGTAACTGCCATGTTCAGGTCTCAGCTACCTATGAACTTAGGATTACAAGGAAGAAACATAGCTTCTTTAGTCTGTATCAATGTTTATGTTAAACAATTTCTTTGTAAATGTCTGAGGTAAATGTTCCAAGGAACGTCTGCTATTCTTTTACTTCAAGAGAATTATGTCATGTCACTGCTGTTTTAGGGTCATATCTTATGTTATTAAAATTTATGAACATATGAAAAATTGCCCCTGGAAGTGTTTTAGACAACTTCATTATTTTGGAGCCTCCTACATTCTATATTTGCATTTTTGTTAAACAATTTCTTTTTTGATGTGTTACACATGCTCCAAAGAATGTGATATTATTTCATCCGAGCTCTTAATTTATCTAAACCATAAAGAAATAATATAACTTTAAACCATTTGATATTTAATCATAAAGAAATATTTCAAATAATATAACTTTAACCACTAGATATTTAACCATGAAGAAATAATTCAAATAATATGACTTTAAACCAATAGATAGCAAGCATTAAGCTGTTATACTTTTTTATGTTCACTTTGTGAGATGTTAAGATAGATTTCAACATGTGGTACAAATAGAAGTTTTTATTATGGTTTTATTGTGTTTTTTTGTAATTTTTTATTCTTCAATGTCTTTTTCTATAAATTAGCTTTATAGGTATATGAATCCTCTACCCACATTGACACGGCAACAACAAGCCTTTATCTCAATTTTTTGATGTAGGCAACATGAATCCTTTTCTATCGTAGATTAAGAGCCATCTCCTTGGTAATATGAAGCATTAACATATCCTTATCAGTTGCCTCAATCCGAGTTCGTTTAAGCCTCCCTTTATTTCTTACTGCCCCATGACTGAGTCAGTTTTCCTAGTTGGCACACTAATTCAACTACATTGCACATGCCCAAAGCATCTTAATCGTTTCTTGCTCGTTTTATTCTTAATAGATGTATTCTCATCTGTCTCAACATTCTCATTTCTACTCTACTCATTTCTTGAACATGTTTTTTTAGCTGCGCAACATTTTGAATCATAGAGCTCACTAAATCTTATGGTCATACTATAGAAATTTTCCTTCAATTTCATAGGTATTGTACGATCAGATCAAACTCCTGAAGCACTTCTCAGCTTTAGCTATCTCGCCTTGATTCTATTAATCACATCTTCCTGGATTCCACTATCTCGATTATTGAATGGTTGATCCCAAATAACGAAAATGAGCACTATGAGTTAATGAATTTGTTCAACTTGCTCATTTCTTCTCACTATTTTGTTAAAGTTACATTCCATTTATTCTGTTCTTGTTCTATAAATTCTAAATCCTTTAGATTTCAAAGTTTCTCTTTCTAGTTTAGAACCATTTCTTTTCCAATTTATTAACTAACACTATATTCTCGATGAACAACATGCAACACGGGTCTTCTCCTGAATATGCCTAGTAAGTTCATCCGCCACTAATGTAAAGGGATAAGGAATTAATGTTGATTCTTGATGTAAGCCTTTAGGGATAGAAAACGTCTCAGTCTCCCCTCTTATGGTTCTCATCCTAGTTATTTCTTCATCGTGCATTTCTTAATTACATCACTGTACCTCTTTAATATTAAATACTTGTTTTTGTTTTTAAAACCCATTATATCACCTCCCTAAGGACCTACCTTAAGCTTGTGATGTCGCATGAAAAATTCTGACATGGTTATTTGATAGGGTATTTCAGTAGAAGCTGGTATACAATTATAGTTACAGTGTTTTTTTCTTCAGCAATTTTCTGCAATCCTTTTTTAGTGATGTAGAAAGACTAGAGCATTTATGTTGTATTCTTCCACCTTCTGTCTTATAATGTAATTCTCTTATCTCTACTATTATAGCCACAACTCATTTGATTTGAATTCTTATTTGTTAGTAACTCACATTCGTGTCATGTCCAAACAAAATCTAACAATCCATTTACAAACCTTTTAACACATCTTGAAATCTAGCCATAGATTTACATCTTTATCTAAAAAAATAAAAATAAAAATAAAATAAAAATAAAAGAAAAAGCATTTATTAGAGAGAGAAATCAAGATTCTTATCTCCCTCTCCCCTCGATTACGATACCAAAAAATTCTCTCCCTAATCCCTATCTGAAAAAGGAAGTTTGAAATAAAAAGAAATTAGCAACATTTATTTAAGGAGAGAAATCCAGATACTATATTGAACTGATAGATCAATTTTTTCCTGTTGCATCTCATGCACGACTCACATGTGCATTGCACGTATATTGACTCAAAGAGGTCAGTTATTGTTGTACTTGATTTATTTTGTAACGTACTGACTAAAGTGGTTCACTGCAATCTGAATGAAGTATCACCTGGTAAAATGCACATTATTTTAGTACCAGTACTCCAGAAATGAAATACATGTAGTAAAATTTTATTTTTATGAATTTTAATTTTTGCAATCTATATATACCTAGAAAATTTATTTTTCTTTGAACGAGATGCGTAAAATTATTATTGGAGAAAGAATATGTGATCTCACCTGGCTTATCAATGGCCAAATCTGTTTAACATTGTAAATTTGGGAACTTCTGGTTTTGATTTGAATTATATTTTATTTTTATGAATTTTAATTTTTGCGATCTATATATACCTAGAAAATTTATTTTTCTTTGAACAGATGTCTAAAATTATTATTGGAGAGAATATGCGATCTCACCTGGCTTACAATGGCCAAATCTGGTTTAACATTGTAAATTGGGAATTTCTGGTTCTGATTTGAAATTAAAATTCTAAACATGATAGAAGTTTTTCTCTATCCTCATAATGATAAGGCAAGATTGACTGGCAAATTAAAAGATAAAGTGACAGGGATTAGACATTTGGATCGGCATGATGAACCTATTCTGGCTTGCTTAAGAGAGAGAATAAAAAAAAAAAAAAAAAAAGAAATCTTGTTGGGTTGTTAGAGAGAAAAAAAAAACTAAAAATCTTATCTAAAAGAGATTCATGCGGATGTCAGATATTTAGATAAATTATGCTTTATAAGGTAGCATATGCAACAAAGATCGAGCAATAGAAAAAGGAAACTAGGAAAAATTAACTCAATTCTACCGAAACATCAGAATCTAAAGTGCAATATTACTGTCTCTTTGATAGGAGCGTGCTAGTATATACATTGAGATGATATTGTTTCAAGTCACATTTACTAACTCTTTATTATCTCCATTGATTACTTTTTGCCAGAATCAATTTTTTATATCAGGTCTTTCAGGAGATGATATAATAAAGAACCGTGTTTAGAAGCACTATACAGGCGTATCATGCGTGCAGAGAAAGAAAAGAAGTGTTTTAGAGTTATTATAGTCATTCCCTTGTACCTGGGTTCCAGGTAATCTTTCTTTTAAACATCACTTCTTTCTTTCTAAGTCTTTTGTTGTCCTCCCTTTACACGCATCTGTTGCCTCAGGGTGGCATTGATGATGGTGGCGCCGCATCTGTCAGGGCAATAATGCATTGGCAATACCGGGACTATTTACAGAGGACCGAATTCAATATTGCATAACCTTTATGACATAATGGGTCCAAAAGCACACGATTATATATCTTTTTATGGTCTCAGATCATATGGAAAGCTTTGTGATGGAGGTCCTTTAGCTACTAATCTGGTGAGTCCATTGGTAATTCTATGCATATTTTCCGCAGAGTCTAGTAGTAGTCACACGGCTTAACCTCTTTTTGGGAGTCTAAAATTGACTTGCCTTCCAGGCTTATAGAAAGCATTTCATCTTATCCATCTTGGGATATCAACTACTTAAGAATTATATTTCTTTACCATTGACTAGGGGAAGTTAACATTCAGGTGATCACAATGTCTAAGAAATTTTAGTATTAAATGGTATGTCAGGATTGTTCAAACAGTTTGTCTAAGGTTGTTGATAGTCTGTTGAAATCAATCCACTCTCAACCTACACGTCTGGCTTGGCTGTGTGTGTTTGATGACAAAAAGGAGTGCAAAAAAAAAAAAAAAAGTCTCATCTATCCTTTTTATTACTCTTTTTTTATAGTGCACAAGCTTGTGAGACTTGTGTTTTCTTTGATTAAAGCTTGTATGCTTTAGACTGACGTTGTCTTGCTTTAGATTGACAAAGCTGAAGAAACCAAACTTAAGCTTCATTAATAATTACTAAACCAACTTGAAAACAGCTTGCTAACTTAGTTCAAGTTCAAGATGAGCCAAAGCTGCTGGACAATCTGGATGATAACGTTGCATCAGAGATTGGGAGAGAAAGAGATGAGATCTAAGCCTCATACTCTAGTATGTGTGTGTGTGTGTAATAACCAATGTGAATTCATCTAGTCTCACAGGCAATGTGGGACTAAACTAATACAAAGTCTTTA
>JAVJIF010005801.1:72500-173430 GCA_038442645.1 Agave tequilana | reverse complement strand
AAAAAAAAAAAAAAACCAACACACTAAAAAATATTAAAAAAAATAAAAATATGATGGCACTCCACAAATTATTACAAGGTGTAATATTATTTTTTGACAACTTTATCTTGATGAAAAGTAAAAAATGCTCTCTCTCTTATTTTTTTTACCTCTTTTCTCCCTTCTTCCTCCTCGTTATGTGTGTGTGTGGGGAGTCGTCGGGGATGGGGGAGGTGAAGCGGGGGAGAAGGGGAGGCCGGGGGGAGGAAAAGGGGAGGAGGCGGTGGTCGCTGGAGAGGGAGGGGTGGACGACGCCAGGGGGGTCGCTGGCGAAGGTGGGAGAGGAGGAGGTGGAGGAGAAGAAGAAGATGTTTTGATTTTTTTTTTTATCTTTATTATATTTGTGGGGTGCCTTAATCACTGAGGTTCTTTTATAATTTTTTTGGGTGAAAATATCGGCTCTCTCACTCTAACGCGCAAAAATCAGTTGACTTCATTGATCATGTAACTATTTGTAATAGAATATATACTAATTTTAAGCGGACTTTTTTTGAGAAATATTCAGAACATCGACCAAAAAATAAAGTTAGTTTTTTTCTTTCGTTTTTATAGAGAACATAGGACGGAGCAAAATGCTCCAACCATACCATACATGCATATATAACAGAAATATAAAGCTCAATGCAACCTTCAAGCCAGCACCTAAAAAACTACCAAAATGCAACAGTTCTTCGGCATTTTAATTTCACTAATAGTCAAGTTTACCTTTAGTTTTATTTTTTACAAATCTTCAAATTAAATTGCGGTTTTAAATTTCTATGTAAGAATATAACTATTTCAAGATCAATATAGGAGCATATAACTAACTATAGTTAGTTGATGATTAAAAATTGCCTATCTTAGTCAGATATCTCAAATTTGAAAATACTAGATTTAAATAAATTATAATAAATATTCCGAAAATAAATTTCTATATGAATTTAAAATACATTAAAGCATAAAAATAATTTTTAACGTCTAATATATCCTTGTTAGGGAAAATGAGGGGGCATGCTTTATTTTATATTGCTTTAGAATTGCTAAAATTTGCCTGGTTGTTTAATTAAATCACAAAAATCTGTGCTTTCAAGTAAAAAAAAATTACAAAAGTCCATAAAAACAAATTATTAATGAAATTTTTTTACTTCGTGACTATGTTTTCGGTGATCATAATTGCATTATATATTTCGATCTGACAACTTTTCAAATCAAACAATCAATAATATTAAGATTGAATGGTAAGAAAACGAGCAAGTGGAAAATGGGGATGAAAAAGTGAAAGTATAAATGAGAAATTGATATTTGTGCAAGTAAATTTCGGTATTTGATTGTAAAGTGAAGTGTAAGTGAAAAAGTATATTGTAATTTTCGATATTTCATTAGCAGTGTGGAAGTGTAAGTAAAAATGTTGATAACAAAATTAACTGTTTGGTGATTTAATTAATACCAATATTATTAAAATAAATCTGTTGATAGAAATTAAAAATGTGTAATAAATTTATTAATTAAATATTAACTAGTAATATATTTTTAATATTTAAAAATTATATATTTAATATACAAATGAGAATTACATGACCACAAAATTAATTGTAGCATATTGCCAGTGAGAAAATAGTAGTGTAAAAAAAAAGTAAAAGTGTAAAAAAAGAAATAGAAAAAATATTTTCTCATTTTATTTTTAATTAAAAAATAAAAAAATATGAACATGAGTTTTCTCTGAAGGACTTGGGGCACCATCTTAAGAGACTAGCCTTTTAGGTGAAGTTGTCCAAATCCTTATATTCTCAAGACCATCCCCACGTCTGGCCGATGTGGGACTATTTGTTCGACCCAAATCCCAACAATCACCCTCGAACAAAGAGTCTCCCTGCAAGCTCAACTGCTTCACACCGGAAGATCAAATGCTCCATCGAGATCCAATTCTTCACTGCGTGGAAGACGACACGCCTTATATGAAGTACCAGCTGCAGTCGATCACTCCTCTACACCGGGAAGATCAAATGCTCCATCGAGATCCAATTCTTCACTGCGTGGGAAGACGTCACGCCTTATGTGAAGTACCAACTGCAGCCGGTCACTCCTCTACACCGCATAACAGGCGTGCACCCATTGCAAAGGAGCACCACTGCCAAATTACTCGAGAGCCTAACATTTGCTTCACAGGGGCCTATTGCGCCTTTTTGCGTCAGAGGGGTGAGCAGGCTGTTGGAGGAGAGAGTACAATAGAGGAAGTGAAGTCATGCCAGGTGCTGTTGAAGACTGCCAAGGAGTCTACGACGGAAGGCGAAGAAACAGCATGCAGGAAAAGGAAGCAGCAGCAGAAAAAGACAGAGGTCGGTCGACCGGTCCGGTCGACCGACGTGCACAGCATGCACAGGATGGTTGCGGTCGACCGGCCCGGTCGACCGGCGAGCTCTGTCTGACAAGAGCCAACTCTCGGGTTGGATCGGTCGACCGCCCGGTCGACGATACCCCGTGACTGACAAGAGCCAACTCTCGGGTTGGATCGGTCGACCGGTCCGGTCGACCGGTCTTGGAGATTTGGGAGGTCGGTCGACCGGTCCGGTCGACCGACAGTCGGGTTCTGGGCGATATCTGCTGTTTCGGGAAGTTATGTATTTAAGCTCTAATTGTAATTTTTAGGGTTTAGTGCCTTGATAAAGAATAGCTGCGGACTCTCTTGTGTTCATAGAGATCCAGAGCTATTGTAATCCATCTTCCATATAGAAAACTCTCTCCGTTGATTGCCCCGAGGACGTAGGCAAGTTGGCCGAACCTCGTTAGATCTGGTTTTTGTGATTTTTCTTCTTCTAGTTTTGATTTCAGTGTTTTGGTGATTGAGATCTGGTTGGATCCTCTAAGGGTTGTTGTCTGTCGCGCACAACAAGTGGTATCAGAGCATCCAGGTTACGCTTGGGATATTCTGAAGATTCGAAGGGTTCCAGATCTGATCAGGTGGAGATCGTGTGTCAATCTCAGGTCAGAGGTATTGGTGTTCAAGGAGATCGTGTGTCGATCTCAGGTGGACGCAGGGAGGGCTAGTCGAATCAGTGTTTGGAGTAGATCTGGTGAGAAACTCAAGCTAAGGTTTCACGGGAGAGGTAAAAATCACATTTTTATCTCTGAAATAGATCTATTCTCAAGTTATTTGATTTTCCGCATATTTAGAGGGTCAAGGAAAGAATCTCAATGGCAGAGGAAACTGCTTCTGTGAAATCAATGAATCACTCCAGGATTGAAGTTGTTAAGTTCAATGGAACTAATAATTTCGGGATGTGGAGGTGTGAGGTCATGGATGCATTGAATGCACAGAACCTCGAGGACACGCTCCTATTGGAGAAGAAGGCAACTACCACTGATGAAGAGTGGGCAAAGATGAACAGGTCGGCATGTGGGTTGATACGTTCATGCTTGTCACAAGACATCAAATATCTTGTACAACATGAGACGTCAGCTAAGAAACTGTGGAGTACCCTTGAGAAGAAGTACCTGACAAAGAGCGTGGAGTCTAGGTTGCAGCTTAAGAGCAAGCTGTATTTGTTCAGGATGCAGAGGGGAAGCACGGTAAATGAGCACCTCAACAGATTTACAAAGCTTCTTACAGATTTGCTAAATGTGGATGCCATTGTAAGTGAGGAAGACAAGTCAGTCATTCTCCTGAACTCTCTTCCACCAGAAGAGTATGAGATATTTACTATGACATTCATAAATGGAAGGCAAACCTTAGTCTATGATGAGATATCGTCAGCACTGATGAGTTATGAGACAAGGAAGAATGAGAAACATTCAGGGAGGTCTAGTTCATCAGCAGAGGCTTTGGAGGTAAGAGGCAGGAGTTCATCAAGGAAAGGCAAGGAGGTGAGAGGAAGATCGAAGTCTAGACCGGGCTTAAGGGATCTTAAAAAGACCAGTGCATGTATTGCAAAGAGTTTGGGCACTGGAAGGTTGACTGTCCAAAGTACAAGGGGAAGAAGAAGGAATCAAAATCTGAGGCAAATCTGGCAAGAGTGGAAAAGACTGCAAGCAGTAAATCACAGGCAGATGGATCAGATTCAGATTCTTCGGTATTCTCATTTTCAGTGACTACTCCTGTTGTAGGTTACTCGGGGGATAACGAGTGGATCCTTGATACAGGTGCTACATATCATGTATGCCCAAATCGAGATTGGTTTACCAGTCTTGAGAAGTTGGAGGGGTGTTCGGTCGTCATGGGCGATGATCATCCGTGCATCATGGAGGGTGTAGGTACTATTCCTATCAGGATGTTCGACGGGATGGTAAGGGAGCTGAAGGAAGTGAGATATGTCCCTCAGCTGAAGAGGAAACTTGATCTCAGTGGGTGCTGTGGAATCATTGGGGCTCGGTGTGTCTATTAAAGAAGGTGTTCTTAAAATGACGAAGGGCTCAATGGTGGTGTTGAAGGCCAACCGCAGGAACAATCTGTATTACTTGAAGGGTAGTACAGTGACAGGGCAGGTGGCAGCTTCGACAAGTCAGAAGGAAGATTTAACCCGGCTATGGCACATGAGGCTGGGACATGCAGGGGAGAAATCGATGCAAGCTCTTGTGAGGAAAGGGCTACTAAAGGGTGCAGAGACCTGCAAACTGGATCTGTGTGAACATTGCATCATAGGCAAGAAGACGAAGGTGAAGTTTGGAACAGCTTCACACTGCACCGAAGGCATTCTTGATTATGTGCACACAGATGTATGGGGACCCACAAAGACTGCATCAATAGGGGAACCCACTACTTTGTGTCGTTTATCGATGATTATTCTAGGCGGTGCTGGGTGTACACCATGCGACACAAGAATGAAGTCCTAGAATTGTTTGTGAAGTGGAAGGTTAATCAGGAAAGGAGTACGGGAAGAAAAATCAAGGTCCTTCGTTCTGACAACGGAGGAGAGTACAAGTCAGACCCTTTCCAGAAGCTATGTCTTGATGAGGGCATAGAGAGACACTTCACAGTGAGGGTAAACTCCGCAACAGAATGGGGTGGCTGAAAGAATGAACCGGACTTTGCTAGAGAAGGTTCGGTGCATATTGTCAAATGCAGGATTATCAAAGAAGTTCTGGGCTGAAGCTTTGGGATATGCATGCCATCTCGTCAACAGGTTGCCGTCGTCTGCAATAGGGGGGAAGACTCCTCTTGAAGCTTGGTCGGGTAAAGCTGCTGAAGATTATGATGTTCTCCGGATTTTTGGATGTCCAGCCTACTATCATGTAAAAGAAGACAAATTGGATCCGAGAGCAAAGAAAGGAGTGTTTGTTGGCTTCAAGAAAGGAACCAAGGGGTTCAAAATTTGGGATCAACAGGACAACAAATTCATAATCAGCAGAGATGTCACTTTTGATGAGGCCTCGATGATGAAGCCTACAGTCTCTCAGCAGGTGGAGACTGAGAAGACCAAGGAGCTATTGAGTAGGTGGAGAGTGATGCAGATCCACCATCTCTAGAAGACTCAGTATCAGTGAGAATCATTCCTGAGGTGACACAGGGAGGTGATCAAGTTGCAGAAGAAGATGCTGAGGTTGTTGAAGAGGATCAGGAACAGGTTATGGATACGGTTCCAGATCCCACTGCAGTTGGAAGACCAAGGAGAAATGCTAGGAGACCTGGCTGGCTCACTACAGACATGGTGATTGCTCATGCACTTCCAGTTGTTGAAGATGCCATTCCATCTACTTTCAGGGAAGCTGAAATCAGTTCAGAAGCTGAGTTATGGAAAGGGGCTATGAATGAAGAGATGCAGTCTCTTTATAAGAACAACACATGGGAACTGACCAAGTTGCCCAAGGGGAAGAAAGCAATAGGGTGTAAGTGGGTATTTGCTAAGAAGCAGGGATCACTCCAAGAAGATAAAGTGCGCTACAAGGCAAGGCTGGTGGCTAAAGGCTACGCACAGAGAGAAGGGATCGACTACAACGAGGTGTTCTCCCCAGTTGTTAAACACTCGTCTATTCGGATCCTATTAGCCTTGGTGGCGCAGAATGAGTTGGACCTTGACCAACTAGATGTAAAGACCGCCTTTCTCCACGGCGATCTTGAGGAGGAGATCTACATGACTCAGCCCACAGGTTACAAAACTGCAGGGAAGGAAGAGTTGGTATGTAAGCTGAAGAAATCGCTGTACGGTTTGAAGCAGTCTCCAAGACAATGGTACAAGCGATTTGACAGCTTCATCAGGAAGAAGAAGTACACACGAAGCCACTTCGATCCATGTGTGTACTACAACAAGTTACCATCGGGTGAGTATATCTATCTACTGCTCTATGTAGATGATATGCTGATTGCTTCTAGGTCAAGATCTGCTATTGATTCTCTGAAGAAGACGTTGTCGTCCGAGTTCGAGATGAAGGACCTGGGGGAAGCAAGAAAAGTTTTGGGTATGGAGATCACAAGAGACAGGGAAGCTGGCAGGATAAGCTTGACTCAGAAGGGCTATCTGGAGAAGGTACTGCAGAGGTTTAATATCGGGAAAGATACGAAGACTGTAAGTACACCAATGGCGCCGCATTTCAAGTTGTCAGCGAAGATGTCTCCAAGGAGTGTTCAGGAGCGTGAGCATATGACTCATGTTCCGTATGCCAATGCTGTGGGTAGCTTGATGTATGCAATGGTGTGTACAAGGCCGGATCTTTCACAGGCAGTTTCCATGGTTAGCAGATATATGCATGATCCAGGTCAGGGTCATTGGGAAGCTGTGAAGTGGATCCTGAGGTACATCAAGGGTACTGTTGATGTAGGCCTCGTATTTGAGAAGGACAACACCGGGAAGCAAGAATGCATAGGGTACGTGGATTCGGACTATGCAGGTGACCTTGACAAACGCCGGTCGACTACTGGGTATGTATTCACACTCTCACAGGCACCGGTGAGTTGGCGCTCCACACTTCAGTCCACAGTTGCGTTGTCGACTACAGAGGCGGAGTATATGGCCTTGACCGAGGCCATGAAGGAGGCCATTTGGCTTCAGGGTTTGCTAGATGACTTGGGAGTAGAACAGGAGATCTTGAAGATACACTGTGACAGTATGAGTGCCATTTATTTGGCAAGAAACCAAGTCTACCACGCAAGGACGAAGCACATTGATGTCAGGTATCACTTTGTTCGGGAGATTCTGGAAGAAGATGACATCAACTTGTTGAAGATTCATACTTCGGAGAATCCGGCCGATATGCTTACAAAGGTGGTGTCGGGAGTAAAGTTTGCACACTGCAAAGACTTGCTCCAGATTCTTCAGGTGAATTGAGCTTGCTGAAGCTCATGAGGGTGAACTACGGACGGCTTGATCCCTTGGGCAAGGGGTACGTAGGCAACCGGGTTGGTGCAGCCGCTTTCGAGTCGACATTCGGCTCAGATTTGGGAAATCTTCACCGAGGTGGAGAATTGTTGGAGGAGAGAGTACAATAGAGGAAGTGAAGTCATGCCAGGTGCTGTTGAAGACTGCCAAGGAGTCTACGACGGAAGGCGAAGAAACAGCATGCAGGAAAAGGAAGCAGCAGCAGAAAAAGACAGAGGTCGGTCGACCGGTCCGGTCGACCGACGTGCACAGCATGCACAGGATGGTTGCGGTCGACCGGCCCGGTCGACCGGCGAGCTCTGTCTGACAAGAGCCAACTCTCGGGTTGGATCGGTCGACCGGCCCGGTCGACCGATACCCCGTGACTGACAAGAGCCAACTCTCGGGTTGGATCGGTCGACCGGTCCGGTCGACCGGTCTTGGAGATTTGGGAGGTCGGTCGACCGGTCCGGTCGACCGACAGTCGGGTTCTGGGCGATATCTGCTGTTTCGGGAAGTTATGTATTTAAGCTCTAATTGTAATTTTTAGGGTTTAGTGCCTTGATAAAGAATAGCTGCGGACTCTCTTGTGTTCATAGAGATCCAGAGCTATTGTAATCCATCTTCCATATAGAAAACTCTCTCCGTTGATTGCCCCGAGGACGTAGGCAAGTTGGCCGAACCTCGTTAGATCTGATTTTTGCGATTTTTCTTCTTCTAGTTTTGATTTCAGTGTTTTGGTGATTGAGATCTGGTTGGATCCTCTAAGGGTTGTTGTCTGTCGCGCACAACACAGGCCCATTGCGCCTTTGCGTCACTGGGGGATCTACATTGTCGAACATCACCCAAATACACGACGAAATTCGGGACATGGCTCTGATACCACTTGAAGGACTTGGGCACCATCCTAAAAGACTAGCCTTCTAGGTGGAGTTGCTCAAATCCTTATATACTTAAGATCATCCTCACGTCTAGCCGATGTGAGACTATTTGTTCGACCCAAATCCCAACATTCTCACTACTTATTTTCGATGTTTTGGAATCAAAACACGCCCGTCTAAATCTATAAAGTGCTGAAAGTCTGATCTTTTCTTCTTATCAACTAAAAAATTTATGTGTAGTAAGTACAAATATAAGAAATATAAAATTGTTAAGTGAGGTATGCTTTTAAAAGTGTTATTGATTATAGATATGCTAAAAGACTTTGAGTTGGGTCTTATCAAGTAGGCTTGTCGGGCTTTATTGTTTTACATGGGGTGACTCAGATCTCAGATGACAAAATGTGACATCTACTCTAGAGTGCCTCGGAGTTTGGGAAGGTGTCACCCAATTGACAAATGTGCTTATGTCATGATCAATAGGTACAACTAATATTTGATTCTTTACAAATAAAACTTATACTACTAAATAAATTGCAATTCTGATTATAAATCCTGAAATATATCAATAACTACATTTTAACAACCTTCTAGATGCATTAAGATTAATTCTTAAGTGAAACACATGGAATGAAAATGGAAAGTTATCACTCAGTTGTCAAATGTGCCCATGACCATATACATTAATTAATACATACAATAAACCAGTTAACATGATAGATACAGCTTATTCACAAATAAACTTAATACGTAGCTTTTACATTCTAATTGTTATATCAGCGGGTTTCTAATATAAGAGATGACAAGTGCAAATAGAGATTAAACAGATAATAACTATAAGCTAATATAAACAAAAAGAACAACATACTAGTATTTAACGTGGTTCAGACAAAGTGACTTACGTCCACGAGAGAAGACAACAAGAAGAATTCATTAATCAAAAGGGGAGAATACAAAGAGATTACAACTATAATCTCACTCACCTAAACCCACAAAACCCATCTACACAAGGGCTTAACAAAAAGAAAATATTCTGCAAACCCTAATCTAAAAGCTACCAATATAAGCTAAATTTTGACATTATCAAAATAATTTTGAAATACAGAATTCAGGTAGCACATGCTGTCACTATAGCCAACCCTGATCATTCCAAGGGTGTCAAATCGGAGAAATTCTCTGGCACATACTTTAAGAGATGGGAAAACCAAATGAAGTACTGGTTAACCACTTTAGATCTCATATCAGCCATAGATGACACCATTCCTACACCTTCTCCTAAGCCTTCATATGTTAGATCTTCTCCTATTGAAACTCCTCCTATAACTCCTTTCTCCTACATCTATTTGAAACCTGAGGAAATTGACTATCATTGTCTCCATAGATTCTTAGTGCACTCTCTGTAGTCTATATGATATTTATTATGAATATAAGAGTGCTAAAGAACTATGGATAGCTCTCGAGGATGAATATGGACTCGACGATACTGGAATCGAAAGATTCACCTCCTCCTCCTTCAATAAATTCATGATGACGGATAGTAAACCTATCAATGACCAACTTCATGAATTTCAAGATTATATCTGACACCTTCAATCGAAAGGAAATCAATTCTCTGACGATTATAAGGTGTCTTGTCTTATTGACAAACTCTCTTCTTCCTGGTCAACCTTCGCTAGAGACCTCCGCCACAAGCAAGGTGACATAACCCTTGTTCAAGCCCTAAAAGCGATTCGCATAGAAGATCAACATAGGCAAAACTCTAAAACCAAGTCAGAAATGAAAGTTAAAGTGAACTTAGTGAAGGATAAGCCTAAGCGCAAATTTTTGAATCCCAAGGGCAAGAAGTTTAAAAACCCAATCTTTTCATTCTTCTCCCCATGCAAGCTCTTCTTCTTTAAAACCTTCTCAATCTTCCTCCTTCAAACTCAAAACCTTTGGTCAGAAGACTGATGAAAGATTCTGCTACGTCTACAGAAGAACAAATCACATGGTGTCTCAATGTTTCAACCGGAAGAAAGAACCTATCAAAGCCCAACCAAGAGGAAATGGAGGAAATGGCGGGCATAAAGTCAACATGATGGAATTGAACTCCAACTCCTTTAGGTTAGATTCTTCTCTTCCTATTGTCAACTCTAACACTTTCTCCTCGGACTTGTGGTTACACTCAGGAGCCAATATTCACATCTGTACTAATCGTTCCTTATTTAAATTCTATCAGGAATAACGTGGAGGAAACGTGAGCCTGAAAGATGACTCCACTAGAGAGATAAAGGGAACTGGACGTATTGATCTCAGAATGACCTCAGGAAAAATTCTGACTCTTCAAGACGTCCTGCATATACCCACACTTCAGAGAAATCTGATCAGCGAGTCTTTACTTCTTAGAGCTGGTTATAGGATTGTCAAGGAATCCAATAAGTTTGTAATCTCCAAGTCTAATATCTTCATTGGAAAAGGCTTTGTTTGTGATGACTTTTTCATCTCAATGTAATAAATTCTTCTGATAATAAAATTTCTATTCCTGTTGCTTTGAACATTGAGTCTTCTGATATTTGGCATGGAAGATTGGGACATGTCAACTTCAATTCTATCAAGAAAATGATTAACTTGAATCTCATTCCTAAATCTTCTTTTGACACATTCTAGATGTGAAATCTGTGTCAGAGTAAGAATACCCGAAAATCATTTCCTTCTATCACAAGGACATCTGAACCCCTCGAACTTATTCATAGTAATGTGTGTGACTCGAACAGAGTTCTCACCCGAGACGGTAGAAGATACTTTGTGACATTCATTGATGACTACTCCAATTTTATCACACCTATCTTCTCAAATTCAAGGATGAAGTCCTCGATTGGTTTAAGGTGTATAAAGCCGAAGCTGAGAACCAACACGAAAAGAAGATCAAAATTCTAAGATCTGATCGTGGGGGGGGGAGTATACCTCAAATGATATGACAAAATTCTGCCAAGAACACGACATTATTCATAAGGTAACTGCTCTCTACACATCTTAATCTAACGGTGTAGCTGAAAGAAAGAACAGAACACTGATGGACATGGTGATTTGTATGTTACTCAGCTCAAGTGCACCTGAAAACCTTTGGGGTGAAGCTCTCCTTTTTGCTTGTTTTATACTCAATAGGGTTCCCCAAAGAGACTCCGACATTACTCCATATGACCGTTAGAAAGGGAGAACTTCTAACATTCAATTCTTCAAGGTTTGAGGTTGCCTGGCTAAGGTTTCGATACCGGAACCGAAGAAAAGAAAAATCGGCCCCAAGATTGATGATGCTATATTCATCGGGTATGCACTAGATAGCAATGTTAATAGACTTTTAGTGGTTAACTCTGGGATCAGTGAAATATCCAACAACACCATCATTGAAGTTAGGGATGTTGTTTACTTTGAAAACATCTTTCCTTTCAAGTCTAGAATCCCTAATGATCCTTCTTGCACTCCTTCTACCTCTGATATCTCTTCTTCTAGTTCTACTCCTGTAATTGATTCTGAACCTAGAGAGTAAAAGAACAAGAACTCTTACATCTTTCGGTGAATATTTCTTTAGCTATCTTGTGGAAGGTGATCCTAGCTCCTTCAATGAGGCAAAAGAATCTTCCGAATCTCCTTTCTGGGAAGAAGCCATTGACAGTGAGATCAAGTTCATAATGGATAATAACACTTGGATTCTCATTGATCTTCCTCCAGGATGCAAAGCTGTAGGTTGTAAATGGATCATGAAGAAACTCCAACCTGATGGCACTATCGATAAATACAAAACCAGATTAGTTGCCAAGGGTTTCACCCAACAAAAGGGTATTGACTTCTTTGACACCTATTCTCCTGTTGCCAGAATCTCCTCTGTCAGAATCCTTCTAGCCCTTGCATCAATTCATAACATGTTCATTAACCAAATGGATGTCAAGACTGCTTTCCTGAATGACGATCTTGAAGAAGAGATTTATATAGACCAATCAGAAGGATTCATTGCCAAGGGTAAGAAAATAAAGTGTGCAAACTTGTGAAGTCATTGTATGGACTTAAACAAGCACCCAAACAATGGCATCAAAAGTTTAACTAAGTTATTGCATAATTTGGATTCACTGATCATGAACATGAAAAGTGCATATATTCTAAGAAATTTGACAATAAGTATATTATCCTTTGTCTATATGTAGATGATATTCTTATCCTTGGAACTTCTCTTGATGCAATCTAAAGAGTAAAGGATTATCTTTTCTAAAACTTTGATATAAAGGATCTAGGTCCTACTGATATGATATTGGGAATGAAAATATCCAAAACCTCTGATGGAATTTCTTTGAGTCTAGCTCATAGCATTGAAAGAATGCATCATAAATTTGATTTCTATAACTCTAAACCTATTTCTACACCCTATGATTCTTCAATTGCTTTGAAGAAGAATATGGGTGAGCCTCTGTCTCAACTAAAATACTCTCAATTAATAGGTTCACTTCTCTACATTTTCAACAAGAGTAGGCCTGACATCTCTTATATAGTAGGTAGATTGAGTAGATATACATGTAACCCTAGTAGAGAACACTGGACTGCACTAGAGAGAGTTTTCAGATATCTTAGAGGCACAATTGGCTATTGTCTGACTTATACTGAATATCCTGATATTATGGAAGATGATAGTGATACCAACTGGGTCACTGATTCCAACAGTGTTAAGTCTACTACCGGATATGTATTCATGTCCGGTGGTGCTGCTGTGTCCTAGAAATCCTGCAAATAAACAGTGATTGTCAGGAGCACCATAGAGTCCAAGCTCATTGCTTTGGACACAACTTGCTCTGAAACTGAATGGTTAAAGGATCTTTTATCTGAATTCTCTATCGTGCCCAGACCCATACTTCCAATCTCAGTTCATACTGATTCAAGATCCACCATTGAGATTCTAAAGTAAGATAATGCCAGTAAGAAGATGAACCGATATATTTAAATCAGACTTAAGTCTGTTCAGCGCCTATTAGACAAAGTTGTGCTTCTGGACTTTGTAAAGTCCGAGAAGAATATTGCTGACCCATTGACTAAGGGTCTTTCTAAGAGTGTAGTCCTAGAATCATCGAGGAAGATGGGGTTAAGCCCATAGTAGAGTTCACCGACAGCGGGAACCCAACCTACTTGATTGGGAGTTGATTTCATGAAAGAGGTTCAATGTGGTAGGAACAAGCTGGACTGGTGATACTCGTATGGAGCATCGACCCAGATATATTTATATCCTATATGTAGTATTGTAGCTACTACCCCTTCTCTATGGTGACAATGCTCTTATGATACAGCTAGGTAAGGATGAGTTTAACTCTTAATTTTCAACGCATGTAGTGTGGAGGGTATACTATCCGCTGTAGTAGCCTTGGAGGACTTACCTACATGAGAGGAACCGTGATGGCCGCAGTTGGGGGGCAGGGCTGACCTAGAACTCTCATGAGTCGGTTATTGTGAACATGGCCTTTAACGCTCAACCCGCTTGCTCAATAGATGGAGACTTACAGTGTGTATTCTATAAATATCTAGTAAAAGAGGCTAGTTCCAGGCGTAGTCCACTATGTCTCTCAGATGACGATGAATTCACTAAGGAAGGCTCCTGGCATAGTCCACCTGTCCCGAATTCACAGTATGATGTTGTCCGATTTCACTCGCGTTTTATGATCTGATGATTTAGTTGGTATTTACTGTTGATTTGTTTTATCTTCCCTGAAACTCAAGTTTTGGGAGGGACTGTTGGATGTGTTTTGAGTTGGAGGAAAAACTTAAGTTTTCCTCTTATTTAGCTTTGATCTTAGTCTCACATTAGATAGGAGATGAGAGGTTGGGTAGTATATATATCAACTCCTTTCATGCTATTGTTATGAGTGTTGGGCCATGGGCCACATCCCTACACGCGCACACACACGCCGAGCCGAACCGGGCGGGTCGCGCGCCCACAACCTGCTGACACGAATGCAGTTCGATTCAGGGGGCTCTTGAACGTAAAACTTTTTTTCGGTTTTTCTATTTTAATTTTTATTTAAAATTCTGTTTTGATTTTTTCGGGATTTTCTGTTTGGCTTTGACCCACTCTCTGGATCTGCTCGCGAACTGCACAATCGTATGCAGATTTGGAGCGAGACTGTTACAACAGATGAACTTCAAGAATCTATAAATATCTTCTCGCAGTTCACTCTGTTCACTGCAAAAATCCTATAGCATTCTCTGTCTCCCTCCTCCATATTTCTTTATTGCAAATTCTGGTTCAGTTTTCTTGGTAATTTTTGGAGCATTTCTTTTACATACGGGCAGCGAATTTCCATCTGAGCAGAGACCTAGCTCATCGTCTGGGGCTGGGTGCTAGTGATCTACCCCGAGATTTTACCGCTAGGAGAGGAGGTCATTCTAAAGTCCGGACGAGGGACCGGCCATCTATCTTCTAGGGCAGTACTTTTACACGACTGTTACCCCAGGCCAGCAAATTTAACTTTTCTTGTCATTGTTTTATGTTAGTTGCATGCTTAGGATAAGTAATTAATTTGATTAAAATTTATGTTTTAATTTGTTGCATGATTTAAGATTTAAAATTTAAAAATACTGTTATATACCCAACATCTATTCCCACGTAATGCCATGCCTATTTATATGCAAAAATGATGAAGTTCTGCAACGTCTCGATCTTGCGGGTACGGAGACGTGATGATGACGTATGTACGCAAGTCAAAAATACCTTCATACACACACGCGCGCGCGCTAAGCATCAGTACATGCAAGAATTAGAGTATGAAAAGACGCAGTGCATTATACATTTCAACATATGAGTACAATTACAAAGTTATCACAGGATGTAACATAACATTAATTGGTATCTTATTGTTATTATATCTCTCATTTGACCTATATGTCTCGGTATGCGTCCAGGCCTTCACACATACATCCACATATGAGCTAGACGAGATGTTATTGGAAACTGATTAGGAAAATTTTGAATTATGTTTACAATGGGTCCCCGTACATACCAGGACCACGACCTCAGTGTCATTCCAGAGGATCATACCATAAAGCATTACTGGAGTAGGGGCATCGTGGGGAGCTCGTCAGAGCTGGGGAAGTCGGCGGTGAGTGGGTGGTCACGGTGGTGGCATAGCTGGCTATATAGAGAGAAGAAAGAGGGAGAGATTAGAGTGATAGGGAGAGATTTAATTAGAGAAATAGAGAGAGAAATAGAAAGAGAGAGATTGAAGGGGATTTTAAGGAGGGAAGAGAGGATGACCTCCGCGTCAACTCAAGGGGAAGACCCACGTTTGGGATGAGCTCCGCGTTCAGCAGAGGAAAGAGGAGTGGAGGGGGAGAAGATATTCTGGGAAAAAATATGTGGAGAAGAAAAATGGGGAAAAGAAAAGGAAAAGAAAAAGGAAAAAAGGGAGAAAATAGAGTGGAGAGAATAATTAGAAAGAGAAAAAAGAAAAGAAAATATCTGAACAAAAATTCTGAATTGGGGAAACACCGAAAACACTAGAAATGTAAGAAAATTAAAGTAACTCGAAAAGGTCTCCAAAAATTCTTAAAAATAGAGAATATTATTTGAAAGACTATAGTGAAATCAGATTAAGAAATTCAATTTTATTTTTAAAATAAAAATTCTGAAATCTACCAGCGATATCAGCAGACACCAAATCCGGCTGAATTTTGATAAATTCAGAAAAATCTCCAAAAATGTGTTTAGATAGAAAATAAAATTAAAAAATAATAAGAAAGAAGTTTCTAGAAATTTAACTCTGTTTGTAAATAAAAATCTGAGAATCGATCGGCGAAGGTCGATACCGGTTTCGAAGATTCTATAATTTAATTTGAAAAATTCAAGAAAATTATGAAAATTCTAAAATATTAGAAAATTGTGTTTATAACTAAAATTAGTTAAATCAGACTACCTAAAAGGTTAATCAAGCAGTACACTGGGATCAGGTCTCGGGTTTAGACTCAGGTTGAATCTGAATCCAGAAATCCGGATTTAATACCAAACGATAATATAAATAATCATAAAGAAAAAATAAATATTGGAAAATTGAAAGAATGTGATTGAAAAATTAGAATACGTATCTGAGTACGTATTTCAAGAATGGGGTGTTACATTCTACCCATCTTACAAAAAATTTGTCCCCGAAATTTCGATAAGGGGAAGATAACACAGAAATGATAGGGATGGGGTTATACTAATTAAGATATGAACAAATTCAGACGAATGCTCATAACTGACTGATCAATAGCCTCGAGACTTAGACGTCATCTGCACTTCCTGTCGTATAAATTTCGGGCGGTGCAACACCACTACTGATCTGACATCTGCTAAGAAGAATACTGTCGAAATTTCTGTAGACTGACTTACTCTGAATAATAATATAAAATGATCTGTCTTTAAAACTGGCCCAACTTTCATTGCTCGAACTCTGCTAGAATTGATAGTGATTACTTCTTTTGAAATGTCGTGGCCTAAGAGTATGGTACTTACCTGTTCAGAACGCATACTCACACTGTTGGGCGTGAAGTTATTCCTGATGAAGAGTCTGCAATAAGATTATAAATGTTCTATCTATTCTCTGTCACTTTAGGAGTAGACCATAATAAGAAAAAACCCGATAAACTGATCACAATTAAATAATGAATTCTGGATGTTGGACTCTGGACGCCTATTACTCAGAAAAGCATAGCTAAGAATTTGTAATAACCGCTCTCTGGATGATAACCTGACTGTAGATTAAATATCTAGAAAATCCCGAGTCCTGCAAGATCAGTTGAATAGATTATAAATAAAGATTGTGAGCAGTTGTTCAGATACCGTGATAAAACTTAGTTCATTAAATTCATGAAAATATATTAGGCGGGAGAAATCCGAGAAACAAGGCTAGAGTGCTAATTCATGAAAATAGATACCACGAGAAATGACGTCTCTCGGGTGGTGATATAGTCTATCGAATTATATAAGTGATAGCTACCTTACGTTCTGTACTGATTCCTGTGATGCGTTCATACATATAAGATTAGAATGCGAAGCCGAAGAACTGTGATATAAGATAACATGATGCACTAGAATCGAAGAATGCCAGAATAGAGTGAGAGAGAACCACATCTGTCCTGCCGCTACCTTACTAGTCTACCTATATCTTAAGTTGGTATAAAAGCGATGAAAATTGGGATAGAGAAAAGATGGCAAGAATTCATGAATCAAAGGAAGGACAATCAAAATGAACAACTATGTACTTGTAGTTGGATTGTATAACCATGACTCATGCATTCCAACTGCAAATTTTCTTACCATTAATTTGTCGATTGGTTGTACTGTGGATATGAGAGCCCATGCTCTGATACAATCTTGTAATACCCCGATCCCGCGGGTACAGAGACGTTACTGCAATGTATATACGCATGTCAAAATTCCCTCACACATACACATATATGCTAAGCATTAATATAGGTAAGAATCAGAGTACAAAAGTACGCGGTGCATTATACATTTCAACATATGAGTACAATTACAAAGTTATCATAGGATGTGACACAATATTTCAAGAATATTCAATCACAGATTGGTGCAAATGTGAGAATACAAAGAGATATACAATTATGAATAGTACAAAAAGCACTCACGAGTTACAAAAGAAAAACTTGAGAGAAGAGTATGAGGTCTAGGAAGAATAGGGCCCCGGACTGGTCAACTGCTGATCCCTGACGCTATCGCTGCGCATCTCTGATCACCAGGAAGTCCACCACGGTCCCAGCTCTAAAATCTGGAAATGTAGATCTAGAGTTGTCGAAAATAATCCAAGAAGTGGTAAGATGAGTGCCAAGTGGCGTGCATGGATAGGCACACGTGTCTCGATAAATCCGAATCATAAGAATACATATTAAAAATTGTGTCGTGGGTACAGACATACAGGAGCAGGCAATGAGATTGTAAGTAAAGTAAATGTGATAAAATCAGTTATATAAGCCCAAATTACCGATCCGTGAGGTTAGTACATCGAAGGAATAATCCAAACAAGAAAACCTTCATATATATACCTTATATCTCACATCATTATATCCTGAGTTCATATAACCTGAATTGTCTCCTAAACTAAGAAAACATCATAAAATTGATAGAAAATTGATAAAATTGATAATATCAAATACAAGAAAAATTAGTCGTACTAGCCCAATTTACGGTTTCATGGGATTAATACATCGAAGGAATAACTCAAACAAGAAAACCATCATCTATACACCTTTACCTCATGTTACCATAATCCGACTGTACAACCCGATCTGCAAAATAACACAATGAATTATTAATTGGTACCTTATTATTATTATGTGTTTCATCTAACCCATATGTCTCAATATGTGTCCAAGCCTTCACACATACATCCACATGTGAGTTAGATTGTTTGGTGGGAAAATTGAGGGCGCGTGTAAATTTTTTATTTGATTGTAAAGAAAATTAGAACGGATCAATAATCCGATTACAAGAGAGAGAAGATATTTAAGCTCAAATCTTCTCTTTGTTTAGTGCTGAGTTCTTGGTGTGACGATGGAAAGTGAATCTTATTTTTCGTTGACCGGGTGAACGTTAAGACCATTTGGGAATCTTCTCTTTGGATGGTGGATAAAGTAACACAGCTTCTATCTAATAAGAATCTCAAAAAGACTGTAGGCAAGGATAAACTTATACGCAACAAGTTATTAGAAGAGTTGAACTCTCTCTTTCTTTTAGCTGGAGATTCTGGTCCTTCTAAGGCTTACAACCGAAGTTCTTATGATCAAAATTTTCTGACCCCTCTTCCTTAGCAAATTGGGCTATTTATAGAGGTTTCAGGGGGGTAAAAGTGTCCCCTAAAAACACTCTATAATGGGAGTTAACTCCCTCATTTCGTGGGCAGTAATTGACCCAGTAATGAGAGCAGTTATAACCGAGACACGGACGTTGAGCCTCGCGTTTTGTTGTTGACTCGAACCTTACTGGACGCGAGTTTCGAACTCTACCAGACGCGGACTTCAGGCTCTGCGTCTTGAGACTGTACTGATGTAAGGACACGGGCTTCAGGCTCTCGCGTCTTGGTTTTACGGAGCAGCTGGGACGCGGGTTTCAACCCTCGCGTCTTGGTACTGTACTGATGTTGAGGCGCAGGCTCCATGCCCTGTGCCTTGGCATTATACGAGTGGCTATAATTAGCCCTGCGTCTGTAGTTTTGAACTCTGTTTTCTGATGACTTATCCTCAGTGATTTTTGGACAGTCTACAGAACCCCCTCTAAAGTTTTTGATATTCCGCGGTTGACTAGGACAGATTTTGAAATACTTTGGATCTTGGTTGGATTAATACTCCTCATAATTGGGCTGACAATCATTCGGGATGCCCTGAGCTTGATCCTGTCTGGAATGTGGTCTTCGTGAGTGTACTGTAAAACCCTTTGAAGCCACCAGAGATGATTATGGTGAGTGTCTAGAAACGCAGTCTCGACCTCCTCAATGCTCTGAGCTGTTTGTTGGTGTACTGTTGAACCAGGGGTAAACAGTCATCTGCTTGTGCCAGTATAATGTTGAACTGATTGCAGAAGTAAAGACTGAATGTAAGTCTTGTAGACGCAGGGATCATGTTTCTCTATAGATGCAGTCCTCACTCAGAGTGAGGACACATCTATTACTCTACTGAAGAAACGCGGCCTCTGGAGGGACGCAACTTTGAAGTGAAGACGCAGCTTTATTCTGTTGACTAGACGCAGCTTTGGCCTTACTGAAGAGACACAACCTTTGGAGGGACGCAGCTTTGTTAAATGCGAGTCTCACGTTCTGGACGCGTTGCCACGTGTCCGACAGAGTGGGGGGGACATCCTTCATTTAACGCACGAAATTCGCATCTATTTAAGACACATGCCACGCGTCGGGCGAGGATTAGGCCTCGAGACACGCGCCGTGTATCTCTGCGGATCACTGTGCCTATAAAAGATAACAGTCTTTCAAGAGTCATTATTAGACTCTTCTTCTTCTTCGCTGAGCTTTATACTGAGGGTTAAGAAAAGCTTAAAACTTTTTCCATTTCATCGTCTTCAACACCGATTTCACGGTTGAAATTGCACTGAAGACCAAACCTGCTTCCTCGTCCTCGAGCGCTGTCGCTCCAGAGATTCAAATGGGTGGTCCTTCCACGCAGGAGGCCCCCATTTCAGGCAGTAAAACCATCTGATCTGATTTCCGTCATTGAAGAGGCTTAAAGAGTTCTCTTAACTCTTAAGTCTCTTTTGAATGTGAACCGCCAACGCGAGGCTCATGCCCGTGTTTGATTTTCAGACGAGGCTCTTGAATTTTGTAAGCAAGACGCAATTTTGACGACCTTCGCGCCTTCGCTTCATTAATTTCAGTCCGTCATTATTTGTTGAATGCGGGCCTCGTTGAGCCCTGCGTTTTGAACTCAATACTCAGAATTTTTCTAAGTGTGGAAGGCTCAGACGCAGACTTCATGTGATCCTCGCGTCCTTTAAGATCAGGCGTGGGTTTCACTGATTCTCGCATATGAGTCCGACACTTAGAAAAATTTCTAAGTTGTGGACTTTGAAATGCGGGCTTCATGCAAGCCTCGTATTTTTTTGTCTAGACACAGATTTTGCTGATTTCCGCGTCTGGATTCACTCCTATGTTTGAATTTCAAGCACTTAGCCACTTCCTTTTAGACTTCTGACTAAGTGTCATCTTCATTGCAGTGCGATACTCTTCCAGCCCCTTGTCCAAGAAGTGCCACTTTGGGTACGTAGGTGACACTGATCGTAATCTGACCTTTCTGCTCCAGAGGACTGCTCCTGTAACTACTGAAAAATCAAAGAAACGGAAGGAGAGGATCACCAAGGCTAGTATGTTGACGCTCCGGGAGATTATTTCTGATGGTCAGTTTGAGTCGGATTCCCGTACTCTACTAAGGAAGCCTGGTTTCTTCTTTGGTGACGCCATTGAAGAGGATGATAGGATCCTGTACGACAGAGATTATAAGTGGCTCCGTCAGATTGGGGACATGAGGTTCTTTCTTCCCAACATGGAGAGGATGTATACCTTGTCCTATCTTCAACATATGTCCGTTCATCGTACGATGGAGTGAGATCTTTTTTGGTTTGACTCCGGCGTGTCTCTCGGCAGATTAGGTGCCAAAGAAGTATAGTCTGCTGGCCATAGGAAAGATGTCTTCGGTTTATTTTTCGGGTTAGTCAGGCCTGAATATCCGAAAGGAGAAACCCCTCAGCTTTCCGCCACCTTCATCAATCAGTTTTTAAAAGTTAGAGGTGATTTTCCCGTTGACTTTTGTCCGCTCGGGTGGATCCATTCTACCGACAAATCATGGTGGGGTAGAATGGTTGGATTTGTTCTTGTCAAACTTAAGGCTCTACTACAACAGGCGGGGTTATACCATTTAGTTAGGGCCGTACAGTATGACCTCCCGTAGAATTCCCACAATTTTTATGACATTTTGGAACATTATAATCCTCTGACAGGCACAATTTTTACCCCAGTCGAAGAGATGGGGCTCACTCTTCATGAGCTATATGAAGTCTAGGGACTAGTTATGGGAGATGCCCCTTATGAAGAATACGTCCCAACTTCTGAGGAGTTTCACCTCTTGAGAAAAGAGGACCCTCAGCTATACGAGACATACTGGGAAGTGTTGTGCCACTTCCATATCTGCGGGCAGATATCCTCTTGGAGAAACAGAGGTGTCAAGCAAATGTCCTGGGCGAGCTATCTGTTCAACGGCATTAACGAAAAGGATAGCCTAGTGACTAGTCTGGCTCCTTGTGCTGACGAGGAAATTACCGAGAGAATTAATGCCTCTACAAGTTCTTACACCACCGAGTCGAACGAGGACACTTTCAGACCTGATACGGTTTTTGAAAGTTTTCATCACCAGGCCCGAGTTCTCATTTCTGACTGGGCTCTATTGGCGGGCTTCCTCATGTTGTGGCTGAAGCGTTGTGTGGTGCCAACACTGCCACATGAAGTAATCGTTGCCTATATGGTGTACCCAGTGGTCTTGCTTGCCTACGGGAAGTCTATCGCTCCTCTTCCAGCGATGGTAGCCGGAATTCAGAGTAGATTACAGGCTCTGGTCAAAAGCCTGTGACAAGTGGAGGCCATTGTAGACTCCCAGGGCAGGCCGGTGGTAGATTCAGAGGGAAGGCCGGAAGAAGACCCCTAACCCCAGGATCGAACTTTCATATACGTACCTGATGGCCTAGTATGTTATGCACTGCCCTTCACTAATGACTGCGGTGCCTTCCTCCGAAGGCTTTGTTCCCTTCGTGCAGAGGCTGGAGAATTCGAGCTGGTCTCATTACGACATGTTCTTTATTTGGAATTCCATTCTAAACAGTTCGAATTACCAGCTCGACCGTTGCATCTCCGAGATTTTTGTTGCTTCCTACGAGGATAAGTTGCTGACCTTGCAGGACCAGATGACTTCACAAGGCTGTCATCAGGAGTCTTCTGGTGGTTGATCAATATTCGACCTAGATATCTGATCTTCCGGCAAGGTGACTCATGTACGATCGAGCCTTACGTGCCCAGTCATTTTTCTCGGCAGTTCGGCTATAATCAATTATATGTCGGCAACCCTAACGCTGGCCTCTGCTTCAGTGGAAACTTATTTGAAGATGCTCGGGTGTGGTACTACAGTGTAGCTGGAGGGACAAGAGCTATTTTTAGCCTGCCTCACAAGACGCCCAATTGTCATACCAGCCTCAGTTTCTACACGTGGTATTTTCTTACTAGTAGGATGGCTGATTTTGGAATAAACTCCACTTGCATCAAGAGCATCAAGGCGTCTTACAAATCCAAGTTGGAGTCCAACAAACGTGTGCGAGGTATGAACGAATATCAGGAAGCCGAGAGGGGAACAGGAGGAGAGGCAGGGATGGAGCCAAGGATAGTAGGCGCGTAAGGGTCAACCCACTAGAAAGAGTCGGCAGGCCGTGGCCAAACGTTCCCGTCGCTCTGCTTCTAAGGGTGAGCCTAGCCCAAAGAAGGCCCGGAGGGAATCTGAGGCTGAAGCCTCGATGCCCGAAGTAGTTCCTCCTGGCATTGAGGAGCATGGGGAGGAAGAAGAAGAGGAGGAAGAAGTTCCCGTCCTTCGCTCCCGAGGTCTGCGCAGTAGGGGTCCCGTGATCCTAGAGGAGGGAGAGCTCGCGGGTGAACTTGTCACAGATGAGGAGGTCGAGCGATCTAAAGTTGACTTGGTGAGGAAGGATAATGTTGAGATTCTGGGAGTCTCGACTAAGCCTGGACCTTCTTCAGCTCATGGGAGAAGGGTGGAGGTGCAGCAGCCTGGGTCTCCCAGTGTATTGATGTCCACCTCGCGGGTTATCGAACCCAGCCCTACTACTGGGGTACTCAGTGGTAAAGCTTCGATCGCTGAGACGTCCTGTGTTGAGTTGTCGTTTTCCTCGTCTGAAGAACATGGATATTATTCTGGCAAGGAAGTCGATTTTGGCGATGAACCCGCTCTTCCTGACACAAGCAAATTTTCACACATCTCAGAGGAAGAGATACAGGGGTTTGTCCCTGTGGCGGTTTCACCGATAGTAAGGATCACCGCTACTGAAGGTATTTTCTTTATCCTCCTGAACTGGTTCCCCAATAAGTTAGGAATGAGTTCTAACATTTCCTTTTGACTTTCTTCTACAGGGCTGGCTGCCGGTAGTGAAGCCACAACTTCTTCTCATATTGAGGGGATGATCTAAGAGCTGGCCCAGTAGGAGAGCCTCGAAGCTCCCGTTACCGGGATGCCCCATGAGGGTGCAACCGCAGAGGTCGGGGAGCCCTCATCCCTAAGTGGCTTATCCCGGAATTTGCTATCTTCAGATCCTCAACATGGTAAGAGAATACTGACGTGTTGGATACTCTCCTTCTCATCATTACCACTGACGTTTAATGTTATGGTTTACAGAAAGCATTGTGGTAGCTCAAGTGGAGGATCTTGCGGCAAGCCTTGGCGCAGAAGATAGCACAGTTCAAGCTTCAGTCAGTGAATCCAGTGCCGTAGAGTTTGCTGTTGCTTCTGTTGCAGTGAAAGCTGTAACAACAACAACCGTCTCGGAGGTATTGGCGACGACCTCAGTGTCTGACGAGCCTATTGTCGGCCTCACCCCTGCGCAAGTTGAATTGGTTCTCATCTCTCAACTGTCATGAAAAGGGGCTCCAGGAGTACATTAGCAGGGTTATCTCCAGCTAATGACATCATGGAAGAGCTAGCACTTCAAATGGTGTGACAATTTTTTGCTTCCATGAGATCCTGTATCGACTTGGTCCTTTCCGGGGGTAGTTCCTTTGAGTTGGCCCGGATGCTTCTCGAGAATCAGATCGAAAACATCAGTCACATTGGGAGTCCTTCACAGGTTAGGGCATACCTGGTGCTGGTCGAATAGCTGGGGAGCCACCTGAAGGAGCTAAAGACCCTAGAGAATGCTGGCTCAATGGATGAGGCTCGGTCGACACTGAGTAAGCTCTTCGTCGCTTAAGAACATGAGCGAAAAGAGATAGAGGAGCAAATAGCTAAAGAAGCCTGCCATCTCCAGCACTTCCAAGCCGATTACCAAAGACTGGTTGACGATTCAAAGGAATCTGAAGTCGTCATCCAATGTGCGGAGCAAGTTATCGCCACTGCTCAGATTACTATTGCTAAGGCGCAAGCCTTGATTGAAGTCAACGAGCAGAAACTTGCTGCTGTCCGAAAAAGGCTGGAAGAGTCGGCCTGCCAAAAAGCTAGTCCAAGAGGATCTTGCTGCTCACTCCTCCAGGTTGGAGTCTCTTCAGGCACAACTGTCTACGAAGAGATTTTTGTTCGAGGAAGAGTTGCGGGCCTAGGCTTTGGTGGAAGCTGAAAGGGCACGTCAGCACGAGATGCATCACCTCTGGGAATAAATTCATTCTTTGGCGAAGCAGAATTATTAGCCTCCTTCTCCCTTTTGTAACACTCCTTTTGTCAAATAAGGGTGTTTGTTTTACTTTTATTATTTTCGAGTCAAATAATAAATTTTGTTAAATTTTTGTCTCGTCTTTATCTTTTCGGACTCTTTGATGCCTGGATGAACTCAGCTTTCATAGTCGCCCTCCTTGACTGTTTATAGAAATGTAGCCTTTAATCATTTTGATAGGGTATGGCCATGAATAATAAACTCAGGCTGTACTGAGTTCATGAATGAGACGTGACTTTCATCTGCGGTGGAGACGCGGTTTTGGGCTCCTCAAGAATGACGCGCGGGTCTCAGCTGGTTGGTGGGGACGCGGCTCTGACTCGATAGAGATGCGACTCTGGTCCCTTGAGAGCGGAAGCGCGAGCCTGCGTTCTTGATAAAGGAGACACGACCTTCAGGTTCATAAAAGGATGCAGATTTTAGGACGCAGCCTTCAAGTCTTGTGAATGGGTGTGAACTCAGGACGCAACCCTGAATAATCGTGGAGGGTGGTCCCAGTTTGCTGAGGAGACGCGGCTCTGAACCACTTCAGGAGACGCGGTTGTGGCCTCTTTAGTAGGAATGAAAGGAACGCAGCCCTCGGGTCTATGAAAGGTCGCGGACTTATGGACACGATCTTTGAGTCTGCGCCCGATGCAACTTCCTAAGCGTCGCATGCAGCCCGTCTTAAAGATCTTGTTGGATCTTTTAATGCCAAGTCGGCATTGACGATTGGGAACTTGTGTCCTTTGATGTTTCCCAAAGTGGTAATCCACACGTCAGCTCCTTATTGGACTTGATGTTCGTGCGAGAATTAAGGTTAATGGCTTTGATTTTTATGCCATTAATTGTAAGCCTTATGGCTTACCTATAAATAGGCCTTACCCCCTTAACAATCCATTATTTAGACTGTTTTCCTTTGGGAGCATGCGCTTTGAGGGTCTTCGTCTTGATTTGTCTAACTTCCCTTCAAGGGAATGTGTTCCAATGAACAGTAAGAACTCAAAACTTCCATGCTTTCCTTTAATCTTCTCCAAAGATTACCACTGTCAAGTGATTTCAAGATCAAAAAGCATTACTTTAAGTGCTTTCACAGCCGCGCCTTGATGAATAAAGTTTAACTTCTAGAGAATTCTTCCCAGAGTAGGAACCATTTGTCGCCATAAAATACTCAGTCCCATTGAGTTTCTATTTTCCTGTCTATTGAAGAAATTTGATCTCTTGATCTTCTCTTGAAATCTGATTGATGCACCCGTGTTCGAAAGTCGCGTTTTTTAGACTTCTTGATGAAGCGCGAGCTGACTAACTTTGAACTCTAACTCACAAATCCTTTGAACGCGCGTGTGATAAACTCTGTACTTGAATCTTGAGACGCGAGCTTTGTACATGAAGCTCGCATTTGAGGTTCTTGACTTAAGAGAATTCTAGCTCTTTTGAGACCTCTGGACATGGATATGTCAACCCCTGTTTCTCAAACGCGGGTGTGCGTCTGGGCTACCTCGCATCTTATATCTTGGACGCAAGTCTAATACCATATCTTGTTTAGATCTGTACTGGTCAACTCAGTATCTGAAGTTCACAACTTCAATCTCCCGTCTGCCCTTCAGCTTTTCTGTTTCTGCCTTAACAGAATTTTAACCTTTTGGTTTTTTTCTTCTTGCAGGTTCTGACAGCCTCAGTCAGTCTTCCGCATCTTCACTGGGCTCATGAGAGAATATTTCGACCAGCCAGCTTGTTCGAGCTCTTGAGATATCCGTCAAGGCCTTATTGAACATGACGCACCAGCATTGACCCAGATTTTTCATGGTCACAGTGGGTATAGTGGTGGGTATGATGGTGGATATGTAGTCCTTGAAGGCCACAGGAAAGAGAATGTCACCAGTAAGGTCTCGGATCTTTCCTTCACCAATCTTACCCCCAGAAGTGACATCGACGAAAAACTCATGCTTATTGGATAACTTTCTGGTGGTGGAGATGCTCATCAAGCGAAGGATTATGCCCAACACCAGTTAGTCAGATAGAATCAGAATGTTCCTCTGCATTTTGACCTCGAGAAACACTATTGTTCTCGGTTAGCGATGAGCTTCTTCAATGTTTCCATCATGCATCATGATATAATCAGCACTCGGTCATCTCAACACTGATTAACTGCGACATGATTCGGTGGAAGAAGAGATGAACCTTTCTTTGGCGCTCTTCCAATCATCTTGTATTTGGAGCGGTGTAGATGTCTCGAGGAGTGAGTGCAACCTTTAGCTGAGAGAGAGGGACTTCTTTGTACTCCTTTATTGTAACACTCAAGCTTATTGTATAAGAGAGCGTCTTGTATCACTTTCATATGTTTGAATATCAATAAAACTGACCCTTTTTGTTGTCTTCTGATATATCTTGAAGTCTTTTTTTGTATTAAAAATTAGACACATAGAAGTAAGAACTCTTGACTTGCTAGAAATGTAATAATTAACCTAACAAGTCAAAGATGGGGAAAATTTAGTTTCAGGAATTTAAAATTACTGTCAGAGGTGTGATATTAACTTGACAGGAATGTAAGCTAGAGGTGTGATATTAACTTGGCTTAACGGGAGTTTCAGCTTCATTTGGGAAGACTGAAAACATCATTGTCATAGGTGTGATGTTAAACTTGACAGTGAAGGTAATGCTAGAGGTGTAATTTTGAACTTGGCATTGGTCATCTCGACTTCGATAGGGAAGTTTGAGGAAAATTCATTATCATAGGTGTATTGTTGAACTTAACAATGAACTGAACGCTAGAGGTGTGATGTTAAATCTAGCATCGCTCATCTCAGCTTCGATGTGAAAATCTGAGAAAAAATGACTGTCAGAGTTTAATATTAAACTTGGCAGCAACTTAATTACTGTTAGAGGTGTGGTGTTAAACTTAACAGTAATTTGTCAGAGGTGTAATATTAACTTGATAAGAATTGGTTTGCGATAGGAGCAATTTTGAGGACTTGTCATTCTATTGATGAGAATTGACAAGTGAAATTTAGAATGTCAGAGGTTTAATTTTAACTTAACAAGAATTGATTTGCGATAGGAGCAATTTTGAGAACTTGTCATTCTATTGATGAGAATTGACAAGTGAAATTTGTACTTTTAGGGAGTATTGAAATTTTTCATTATCAGAGGTGTAGTGTTAACATAGCAATGATTGCATTTGTGGACTTACCACTCTATGGAAGAAAATTGGTAGGAGATCTTGGATGAAAAATAAAATGAACTGTCAGAGGTTTAATATTAACGTGACAATCGTTGATTTCCTGGGACATAGGAGATTCACCGTTAGAGGTGTAGTATTAACCTAACAGCGAGGATTTTTAATGAGCTTTGTTGTCAGAGGTTTAATATTAACTTGACAGAATCCACTGGGAATTGGGAAGTTCGGCTTGTCAAAGGTTTGCTGTTAACGTGACAACTTCCAACTCATTTTGTTGGAGAAATGAACAATGGTGTTTTTATGGTCCTACTATTCTGTGGGTGAGAGTTAGTAGGGGATTTTGGAAGAGACGATGGGACCAAGTCCCTTAGGATTTTTAGTAAACCCTCAGCTATCAACGGAATTGGTGTGCCTTTACCAACTACCGTTTGAGTTGGGCTAGTCATGCTATTCCCTTCAGCATGATGAATTGTTGAAGACTTATGTTGGACTTAAAAGCCAACATTTTTTCTCTATCCTTAGCCGTCGGAGGCGTCAAATGTCAATAGAAGAGTAACTAAGCTAAAACCAAAGTTTTACATTTTGTTTTTTCTTCAAATTTGACATCATGCATCATGATGTAACCAACGCTTGATCAGCTTGACACTGATTGACCATGATATGATCCAGTGGTGGAAAGAAGCTTTTCTTGGATCTGGAGTTTCGATCAGAGGTGTAGTATTAACTTGATCAGGAGAAGAATGCTATCAAGAAAAGTATTTCTTCAAGAACTTGAAAAGTCACCTAGAGGGGGGGTGAATAGGTGACAATGCTAATCAATGGACAATTTAAAAATTATGATGCAACAATCTCCCAACACAAGTGAATATGGCAAGATGAATGTAAAGCAAGTAATAGGAGCAATGAAAGTAAAGCAAGAATCAAGAGCAAGTAAACCAAACGCAAACACCGAGATTTGTTATCGAGGTTCGAGCACCCAGCTCTACTTCCCCGCCTTCCCCAGAAGGATTCCAACCACTTCCACTATCACAAAGATGTTACAAATCCACCGGAGTACCCAACTCCACAATCTCAAGTACAAGCAATCTCTTAGTAGTCAAAAGACCACAAACTCTCTCTTTCAAAATTCTCTTTCCTTACAAAGGTCCTTAGAGAACAATGAGTAGGAATGGAGCTCTTGTGTGCAAGGAGAAAAGAAAATGAAATCAGAAAATTCTTGAAAACACTTCAGAAAATGAGAGAGAATTTCAGCACAAAAACCAAGAAACCAAGTCTTTTTGAATGCCTTAAACTTGTGGAAATTTTGATAATTTTTTCTAGTAACCAATCTCTCCCTAAACACCCCTATTTATAGGAGAGGGCTAGGGCTTAGAGATAAAACATACTTAAGGCTAATCAGGTCGTATTAAGTTCAAAATATATCACTTAAACCAATTTTAAACACAAAAAGACAAAAATAAAACAGCTCAGAAAAATGCCCGTTACTGTTCAAACGGCTAGTACGGTCGACCGGCCGGTCGACCGCTCTTTCAAAAAATAGCCGTTACAGGCTACCGGTCGACCAGGACGGTCGACCCAAACAAACAGAGAGGAAGGTCTGTCAGTCAGGCAGGTTGCGGTCGACCGTCCCGGTCGACCGTGCAACGTGCACACAGATACGTGCATCTGCCAGAACCCCGGTCGACTCGGCCGGTCGACCGGCTTGACCTGACACAGATCGGTCGACCCAGCCGGTCGACCGGCTCAGGTCAAAACCCAAAGTAAAAACAGAATTTTGAGGAGAATTTTATTTTTATCAAAATAGTTTTGAATTAGATATATATGTAATGGATAAACAGAGTTTGTAGGCAGAAGATTGTATGCAAACTATTTTTGTACATATTATAGGAAATATATTTGAAAATGAGATGTGCACAAAAACGTGTGTGATAGAGCTTCAAACCTATTCACTATTCTTTAACAAAACTATTAAAACTAGAAACAAATCTACAGAAAAATCTTGAGCAATCTTGAAGTCTTGAGCCATGCAATGCCTTGCTAGAGCCTTCTCTTCTATGTTCCTTCCTTGATGTGCAAAATGCCTTCTTTGCTATAAGAACCTAGAATTTTTGCAATAGCTAAGCAATTGCCTTCAAATATGGTACTAACCTGAAACTTACTTAAACAAACTTATTAGTACCAAATAGCTCTTATTTGTTTTGTTATCATCAAAACTCTTAAACAAATGGAGAGTGTAACCTTTTGGGCCAACAATCTCCCCCTTTTTGATGATGACAAAACAAATAGGCTATAAGCAAAAATATAGGGGAGGGGAAAGCTCCCCCTCAAATTATGCTATCATGAAAACATGAAAACAATGTAAGGTTGCAAGTAAAAATCATAAGACTAAAAATCATGAAATAAAGTACTTGCAAAACAAAAACAAAGAATTCATAAAAACACATTCTTAAACATTCTTAAAAACACATCAAAAACCAAAAACATATATAAACTCATATGGAACCAAAACCATATGAATTCATAATCTTATCATAAAGACTCATTCTCCCCCTTTTTGTCATACATCAAAAAGGGTTATGAAAACATTTTTATTCAATAACACAAACATTAAGTTGACCACAAATGAAAGAAAATCTAGCAAAATCAAGTGGTTTAGTGAAAATATCGGCTAGTTGCAAATCCGTAGAAACATAATCAATATCTATATCTCCTTTCTCAAAATGATCTCTAAGAAAGTGATATCTAATCTCAATGTGCTTGGTCTTACTATGTTGATTTGCATTCTTAGTCATGTGTATAGTACTAGTGTTATCACAAAATATTTTTATATGATCAAAATGCAAATCATAATCAAGGAGAGTATGTTTCATCCAAAGGACTTGTGCACAACAAGCCCCGGCGGCAACATACTCCGCCTCGACGGTTGAGAGAGCTACAGAATTTTGTTTCCTAGAGGACCATGAAACAAGACAATTACCAAGAAATTGACATGTCCCACTAGTACTCTTTCTATCTACTCTACAACCCGCATAGTCGTCATCCGAATAACTCATCATTGAGAAATCTCCGGTTTTCAGATACCATAGACACATCCCAATTGTGCCTTTAATGTAACGAATAATGCGTTTTACCGCAATAAGATGGGATTCCTTAGGACACGATTGAAATCTAACACAAAGACACACACTAAACATGATGTCCGGCCTACTTGCCGTCAAATATAAAAGACTTCCTATCATGCTTCTATATAATTTAATATCAACATTTTTACCTTGGTCATCTTTATCAAGCTTGGTTGTAGTTGCCATGGGAGTGTTGCAAGCCTTTGAGCCTTCAAGTCCAAACTTCTTTACGAGTTCCTTTGTGTACTTAGCTTGACTTATGAACGTCCCATTTTGCAATTGCTTGATTTGGAGTCCAAGGAAGAAATTGAGCTCACCCATTGAAGACATTTCAAATTCAAGTTGCATGACCTTCTCAAAATCCTTGCATAAAAGCTCATTAGTAGAACCAAAAATTATATCATCAATATAAATTTGCACAATTAAAATGTCATTATCAACATGCTTAGTGAATAGAGTTGTGTCTACTTTGCCTTTAACAAAATCATTTGAAATGAGAAAACTAGAAAGCCTTTCATACCAAGCTCTTGGAGCTTGTTTCAATCCATACAAAGCTTTATCAAGTTTAAAAACAAAATCGGGATGAAAATGATCAATAAAACCGGGAGGTTGAGCAACATAAACTTTTTCATTAATAAAACCATTCAAAAATGCACTTTTCACATCCATTTGAAAAAGTTTAAAATTTTTAAAAGATGCAAAAGCTAGTGTCATCCGTATGGCTTCAAGCCGTGCTACGGGTGCAAAGATCTCCTCAAAGTCAATTCCTTCAACTTGAGTGTAACCTTGGGCCACTAACCTAGCTTTATTCCTAATCACATTTCCGGACTCATCCATCTTATTTCTAAAGATCCACTTAGTACCAATTATTGGTCTATCGTGGGACCTAGGAACAAGGTGCCAAACTTGGTTGCGCTCAAATTGATTGAGTTCCTCTTGCATGGCAAGCAACCAATATGAGTCCGTCTCGGCTTCGAGAATGCATTTGGGTTCAAAATGAGAAATGAAAGCAAAGTTACCACATAGGTCATGGAGTTTGGAGCGCGTTGTGACTCCTTTAGATGCATCACCCAAGATGAGCTCCTTAGGATGATTTGTAGCGTATCTCCAAGTTTTAGGAAGCGGTTGAGAGCTTTCTTCTTTATCCTCTTGAACATCACCAATAGGTTCTTGCTTTTCTTCTTGAGTGGGTGAGTCCTTCAAGGATAGTCTCTCCATGTCTTCACCTAATGGTTCAATCTCTACAACATTCTCAACAACCACATTAGATTCTTCAAATTTAACATGCATGGATTCTTCAATGGTAAGTGAAGATCTATTAAATATTCTATATGCTTTGCTAGTAGAAGAGTATCCAACAAAGATAGCTTCATAAGTCTTAGCATCAAATTTACCCAAATTATCCTTAGTATTTAAAACAAAACACTTGCATCCAAAAACTTTAAAATATGCAACATTTGGTTTTCTAGAGTGATACATTTCAAAAGATGTTTTTGAAGAATTTTTGCATAAATAAATACGATTTGATATATAGCATGCGGTGTTTACGGCCTCGGCCTATAAATATAGAGGGAGGTCATACTCACTTATCATTGTCCTAGCCATCTCTTGAAGTGTTCTATTTTTCCTTTCTACAACTCCATTTTGTTGTGGAGTTCTAGGACAAGACATTTCATGCTTAATTCCCTTTTCATCACAATAAGTCATGAAGAGTTGGTTAACAAACTCACCACCTCTATCACTCCTTATTCTCAAAATCGAAAAACCCTTTTCTTTTTCAACTCTTTTTCGAAAAATCTTAAAATGAGAAAAAGTTTGATCTTTGTGTTCCAAGAAGAAAACCCAAGTGAATCGGGAAAAATCATCAACTAAAACAAATGCATATCTATTACCATTTAAGCTTTTAGTTTTAGTTGGTCCAAAGAGATCCATATGAATTAATTCTAATGGTCTAGTTGACATGATATCCTTGATTGGTTTGAAGGAAGACTTGGTTTGTTTTCAAGTTGGCACGCACCACAAATGCGGTCTTTCTTAAACTTCAAGCAAGGTATACCCTTCACCAATTCCTTAGAATTAATCCTAGAAAGATGGTCAAAAGATGCATGTCCTAATCTTCTATGCCAAAGCCAAGAATTTTCATCAAAAGCATTCAAGCATTTAGTAGAACAATCCAAATTAAGCATGTCAATGATATAAACATTATTGTCACGAAAATCGGTAAGAATACAAACATCAGATTTAACATCAAAAATCTTGCAAGAAGAATCATCAAAAATAACTTTAAGTCCACGGTCACAAAGTTGACTAATGCTAAGCAAATTATGTTTTAAACCATCAACAAGAATAATATTTTCAATAATAGGAGATGCACCAATTTGAATGTTACCTATACCGATGATAGTGCCTTTGGAGTCATCCCGAAGGTGACGGTGCCACCTTCCATGTACCTTGATAGGGTTGTAAAGTTATTGATGTCCCATGTCATGTGTCTTGAACAACCACTATCAAGGTACCACCGCTCCCTACGTCTTGGAGCCTTGGTGTGTACCTACATCAAATAATTTAGGACTTGATTTTGGTACCCACATTTTCTTGGGTCCTAAAGAGTTAGTTTCATTAACCCAAACAAGATTATTGGTTCTATTTACTTGGTCATAACAAAACTTAGCCAAATGTTCATTCTTACCACAATAAGTGCATCTATACACTCTACCATATTTAAAAGTATAGTGAGTGTATGATTTGTGAGCATGAGAATTGTGAGCATGAAAAGATTTAGCATGAGAAGTGTTATGTGTAGTGTGAGCATGGGGAGTCTTAGCATGAGAAGTGTGCTTTTTAGAAAACCTGTCCTCAAGTTTCTTAGTGTTAAAAGCACAATCCTTTAAAACTTTTTCAAAATCAATCATTTTAGATTTAAGAGAAGAAATTTCTTTTTCATCAACCATAGGAGATTTTGCCTTACAAGAAACCTTGTAGGCACTAAATTCTTCTTGTATAGAAATGAGATTAGAAGAAATATCATCTTTTTCTTTAGAAATCATAGCAAGTTGATTTTTAAGAAAAGCAACTTCCTTTTGTAATTTAAAACATTCAATCTTCTTATTGTCATAGGTTTCGGAAAGTTCAACAAAGGCATGTACAAGAACTTCCTTACTTAATTCATCATCTTCATCATCAAGAGATTGAGGGGTTACCTTTGGTGTGTTTGCCATGAAACACATGTTCGCCGTATCCACCTCTTCTTCGGACTCGCTTTCCGAATCCCACGTTGCTTTGTATGCTTTCTTTTCTTCCGGTTTCTTTGGCTTGAAGGAGGAAGTCATCTTCTTCTTGAACTCCGGGCAATCGGCCATGATATGTCCGGGTTTTCGGCAATTATAGCATATAATTCTTCTCTCCTCTTTACCTTCAAATTTCCTTCGGAAGTTGAGCTTGTTCCTCCGGTACATTCTCTTCACATTGCGAACAAGTAGTGATAGCTCCTCATCTTTTTCTTCATCTTCTTCATCGTCTTCATGAGTGGATGAAGACTTGAAGGCCATGGATTTCTTCTTTGAAGGAGCGGCTTCTTCTCTTGACTTCTTTTCCATCTCATGGGTCTTTAAGTTCCCAATGAGACTAATGAGGTCCATCTCGTTCTTGTCGTTTAATTCTTTCAAGGTGGTGGCCTTTATCTCTCATGATGTAGGAAGAGCCCGAATCACTTTCCGCACCTTTTGATTATTGGAGATGTCATCACCTAAGGAAGAAAGAGCATTTGTGATTTTAGTAAATCTAGTAATTATACAATCAATAGATTCTTCATCAAGCATTTTAAAAGATTCATATTGGGACCTCAAGAGATCTATCTTAGCTCTCTAGACTTGTGAAGTCCCTTCGTGCGTGACTAACAAGTGTTGCCAAATCTCATAGGCGGATTGGCAATGAATTACCCGTGTGAGGTCATCCTCATTCAAGGCGGTTAAGAGGGAATTTTGGGCCTTGGAGTTAGCCTCATATTCTCTAAAGTTAAAGTCGGTCCATGTGCTCTCATCACCATCGGGTGCTACATAGGGTTTGGTCAAGGATTTAGCTACTAAACTACCTAATGATTGCAAGAAAATAGTCATCCTAACCTTCCAAATAGGGAAATTAAGTCCATCAAATTTAGGAGGGGTTTTGATGTTGTCGGTCATGTTTACTAGTGTATGAATGGATGAATGCAAATGTTGATTAGCAATATTTTAAGGATCTCTCTAAGGATGTTAAGCCAAACCTAGAGTCCAAGCTCTGATACCAATTGAAAAGTCACCTAGAGGGGGGGTGAATAGGTGACAATGCTAATCAATGGATAATTTAAAAATTATGATGTAACAATCTCCCAACACAAGTGAATATGGCAAGATGAATGTAAAGCAAGTAATAGGAGCAATGAAAGTAAAGTAAGAATCAAGAGCAAGTAAACCAAACGCAAACACCGAGATTTGTTATCGAGGTTCGAGCACCCAGCTCTACTTCCCCGCCTTCCCCAGAAGGATTCCAACCACTTTCACTATCACAAAGATGTTACAAATCCACCAGAGTACCCAACTCCACAATCTCAAGTACAAGCAATCTCTTAGTAGTCAAAAGACCACAAACTCTCTCTTTCAAAATTCTCTTCCCTTACAAAGGTCCTTAGAGAACAATGAGTAAGAATGAAGCTCTTGTGTGCAAGGAGAAAAGAAAATGAAATCAGAGAATTCTTGAAAACACTTCAGAAAATGAGAGAGAATTTCAGCACAAAAACCAAGAAACCAAGTCTTTTTGAATGCCTTAAACTTGTGAAAATTTTGATAATTTTTTCTAGTAACCAATCTCTCCCTAAACACCCCTATTTATAGGAGAGGGCTAGGGCTTAGAGATAAAACATACTTAAGGCTAATCAGGTCGTATTAACTTCAAAATATATCACTTAAACCAATTTTAAACACAAAAAGACAAAAATAAAACAGCTCAGAAAAATGCCCGTTACTGTTCAAACGGCTAGTCCGGTCGACCGGCCGGTCGACCGCTCTTTCAAAAAATAGCTGTTACAGGCTACCGGTCGACCGGGACGGTCGACCCAAACAAACAGAGAGCAAGGTCGTCAGTCAGGCAGGTTGCGGTCGACCGTCCCGGTCGACCGTGCAACGTGCACACAGATACGTGTATCTGCCAGAACCCCGGTCGACTCGGCCGGTCGACCGGCTTGACCTGACACAGATCGGTCGACCCAGCCGGTCGACCGGCTCAGGTCAAAACCCAAAGTAAAAACAGATTTTTGAGGAGAATTTTATTTTTATCAAAATAGTTTTGAATTAGATATATATGTAATGGATAAACAGAGTTTGTAGGCAGAAGATTGTATGCAAACTATTTTTGTACATATTATAGGAAATATATTTGAAAATGAGATGTGCACAAAAACGTGTGTGATAGAGCTTCAAACATATTCACTATTCTTTAACAAAACTGTTAAAACTAGAAACAAATCTACAGAAAAATCTTGAGCAATCTTGAAGTCTTGAGCCATGCAATACCTTGCTAGAGCCTTCTCTTCTATGTTCCTTCCTTGATGTGCAAAATTCCTTCTTTGCTATAAGAACCTAGAATTTTTGCAATAGCTAAGCAATTGCCTTCAAATATGGTACTAACCTGAAACTTACTTAAACAAACTTATTAGTACCAAATAGCTCTTATTTGTTTTGTTATCATCAAAACTCTTAAACAAATGGAGAGTGTAACCTTTTGGGCCAACAGAACTTGCCGTTAATTGGCATCATAATCGTATCACCGTCTGAGATTATTAGGCGATATGCTCCATTTGATTAGACTGACTCTACTGCAAATGGTCCTTCCCATTTGGGCTGAAATTTTTCATTGGTCTTACGCGTCATTACCATAGGTCTTCTGACAGCTAAGACAAGGTCACCTTTCTTGAAAGTCCGCTCCTTGACTTTCTTGTTGAAGGCTCTGGTAATTCGAGCTTGATAGAGCTCGATTTGCTGTTGAGCTTGCAGGCGTTTGTCATCCAAAGCCTCCAGCTCTTAGAGTCGTAGTCGATACTTCTCCTCATTTGTCATCTCTGCCGTCAAGGCAACGCGTAGAGATGGGATTTAGATCTCTAATGGGAGTACACCTTCACACCCATATATCAAAGAGAATGGTGTAGCTTTCGTTGGGGTTCGAACCGTCATGCGATAGACCCATAAGCATTCACCTAACTTGTCGTCCCAGTCACGTTGGCTTTTCGAGACGAATTTCTTGAGAAGTTTTCTAATAGTCTTTTTGAAAGCTTCTGCGAGGCCGTTAGCGGCTAGATAATATGCCGTTGAAGACATGCTCTGGATCCTGAACTTGTTGCAGAATCTCTGAAAAGCCTGACTGATGAACTGGGGCCCATTATCATAAACAATCTGTCACGGTACACCAAAGTGGTAAATGACGTGATGTTTAACGAATTTGACCACGTCAGATGCTTTTACCTCCCTCAAGGGAATAGCTTCAGCCCATTTAGAGAAATAGTCGGTTATAACTAAGATAAACCGATTTTCTTTGGATGAAGGTAGGCTGATAGGACCAACCACGTCCATCCCCCACATCTCAAATGGCCAGGTTGAGGTTGTAGAGCGAAGATATCCTGGTGCTTGATGGATGAAGTCACCATGGACTTGGCAGGCGTGACATCGTTTAGCGTAAGTTATGGCGTCCGGGATCATCTTGGGCCAATAATATCCCAGACTTCGGAGTCGATCTCCATGCTCAGACCAGGCTGATGAGCTCCACACAAGCCGTCATGCGCTTCTTTGAGTACTTCTTGTGCCTCATTTTGTGACAGACAGCGGTGGAGGATCCCATCATATGATCGGCGATACAGTGTTCGCGTGATTGCATTATGGTAGAATTTGGGGGCTTTCCTTCTAATGGCAGCCACCTCTTTGGGATCCTCAGGCAGGATATCATACAATGCATAGTCGATGTACGGGAATCGCCAATCCCTAGGCTCTGGACCTGCTGAAGTCACTAAAGCTTTTTTAGCTTGACAGTCTCCTATAGGTTTTTGGTGATCTTCAAAAGTGATTCTTGGGAAATACAAGTCGTGACTGTAGACAAATATTTTCTCTACTACTCCAGCTAAAAGAGCTAAGGAAGTAGCGAGAGATGCCAGTGCATCTGCATGCGCATTTTGCTGGCAAGGCACATGATCGATGAAAAAGTTTTTAAATCTCTCGGCCATGTGAATAGTTGTGTTGTAATAAGGTACTAAGTCTTCATGTCTGACTTCGTACTCCGCACGAACTTGGTTAATGATGAGTTTAGAGCCACCGTATACATCGAGATTTTTAATGCCAATCTCATCGGCGATTTGCGTTCCGATCAAGTGAGTATTGTATTCCACCACATTATTAGAACATGGCTCAGTTAATGAGAATGCACGAGGGATCACGTAGTTCTGTGGGAAGACTAGTACTACCCCTACTCCTGCTACGACATGCCCTCTGGGCCTGTTCTTGATGCACCGTCGAAGAAGAGCTGCCACACTTGTCCTTCAAAAGATGTCTGGGTAAGACAAACTTTAGCGACCTTGTCTGGGAGATACTCATAAAGTTCGGTCGCTCTTAGATCTGGATGTTCAGCCAGGAAATCTGCCACCGCTTGTCCCTTCACAACTTTTTGTGGTAGAAAGTACATTTCATATTGGGAGAGCAGTATCGCCCATTTTGCCAGCCGACCATTTAGCGATGATGGCTTTATCATAAGAAACCTCAAAGGGTTGACTTTTGATATGACATGTATAGTTTGTCCCACCAAATAGTGTCACATTTTTTGGACAGCGAACACTAACGCCAAACATTCCCTTTCGATCGGGTTATACGGATGTTCGATTCCGATCATAGTTCTGCTCAGATAGTAGATTGCCTGCTCATGTCCCTGATTATTATTCTGGGCTCGTAAACCTCTTAAGGAATGATCAATCGCTCGAACATATATCAGGAAAGGTTTTCCTGAAACTAGAGCTGTAAAGATGGGTGGTTGCGTGAGGTATCGTTTGATTTCCTCGAACGCTTGTTGGCAAGCATCATCCCAAATGAATGAGACGCCCTTTTTCATTAATTTGGTGAAGGGTTAGCATCATCCTGAGAGATTTGAGATAAACCTCCGGATATATGCTAAGCACCCTTGCAATCCTCTAAACTCTCTGAGATTCCTTGGAGGTTGCATCTCTTGGACAGCATGAACTTTTTCTGGGTCTAGGTGAATTCCTTTAGATGTAACAACAAACCCTAAGAATTTACTGCCTGTTACCCCCAGAAAAGATTTTGTGGGGTTCATCTTCAACTGATGTGGCCGCATGATCTCAAAAATCGTCTTCAGATCTGCTATGTGATTACCCTTGGTGCGGCTTTTCACTGCAATGTCGTCAACGTAGAATTTCACTATTTTAAGTATGTGCTTATGAAAAATTGTATTCATAGCTCTCTGGTATATTGCCACTGCATTTTTTTATCCGAAAGGCATGACAGTATAACAATATACCCCCAGTGGTGTCCTAAAAGAAGTATGTTTTTCATCATCAAGGTACATTTTGATTTGATTGTACCCTGAGAGTCCATCCATAAAGGACATTCGATCAAACCCACACATATTGTCGATCATGACATCCGTGATTGGGAGAGGGGATTCGTCTTTGGGACAAGCCTCATTTAGATCACAAAAATCAATGCAAATCTAGATCTTCTCATTTTTCTTAGTAACAGGAACGATATTGGCTACCCAATCGGGGTGTTGTTCCTCCCTGATGAAGTCAGAGTCTATAAGCTTTTTGACTTCCGACTGGATTGCTTTCATTATTTCTGGACGGAAACGTCGCTGCTGCTGTTTGACTGGTTTTGCATCTGAATTAATATTGACGATGCATAACAACCCGAGGATCAAGCCCAGGCATGTCCTCATAATTTCAAGCAAAAATATCTATATTTTCTCGCACAAGAGATATTAGATCTTCTTTCTCAGAGGGTGATAAGCTTTCGCTTATAAATATGGGCTTAGGATTAGCTTCATCTCCCAGATTGATCGGGGTGACCTTATCCTCTGTGGGTGGTTCACGTTGTTCGAAATGAATATCTCAGAGAGTGTTCAAGTGTTTGATCCAAGGATCTGTATCAGACTTGATCATTCCTTCATCTCTGTTTTTCAGGTGGCTTGTTGAAACCATGTTTACTGAATGTTCTCCGAAGATGCTGCCGACACTAACATCCGACTCTCACGATGATGTGCCTGATGAGTGATTATGGTATAATGATTCTTCAGACTCAGAGGCTAACAGAATTGGAGTTGATACATAGCCGAACCCCCTGCGAGTTTGATGATAATAATCAGGGGTCTTCCTTTTCGGAACGAAAGATCAAAGTAGTGTTCTTCTTCCTTTGCCAAAATTCAAACCAGGACCATTTGTTAGATCATACCCCATGCTCTCCATCATTCTGAGTACATTTGGCTTTGATTAGTCTCTAATTTTGCATAATTTTTATCACATCTTCACATTTATTTCATATTAAATTCTGCTAATAAAGCTTTGTTTGCTTGATTCTAGGTCCATGGTATGCAATGAAGAAGATGACCCTAAATCACCATTTAATTGGTGATTAAAGGCCTATTAAGATAGCCGGTGACCTAGGAGGCTGATTCTGTCAAAACTAGGGGCTTCAAATCAGAAATCGGGCACAGGAGCTGACAGGGGACAGACAAGACAGCGCGCGGCTCGAAGCGCCGCGCGCGCGGCCACTTTATGGCCGCGGAAACGCGACTCTGGCTGCGTTTTCGCGGCCGCGTTTTGGGCCAGGGTTTGTCCCCTGGCCCCCCTCTTCCCTGGTGCCTATAAATACCCCCCTGGGGTTCCAGAGTTGAACATATATAGAGTTTAGGGTAGTTTTTCATTCCATGTTGTAGTTTAGTTTAGGTTAGGTTAGTTCTTCTTCTTTCTCTTTGTATTTTTCATTTATTTTAGATCTTGTATTAGGAGAAAGAGTGATACATGAGTGGAATGTAAGAGTGCTTGTAATAGAAGGTGACAAGCTATGAAAGGTGCTCTCTTTACCTCTCTTTGTTTTTTATCTAACTTCTTTTACATGTTTAGCTAGTTTTTCTCTCATGGCAACTAACTACTAACCACCAACTAGTCTAACTTCTTTGATGATAATCCACATGAATCTAATAGCCTCTACTTGGCCTTGCTCTTGCAAGAGCCATTGATGGCTCATGATGATGGATCTAACACTCTAACTTCCTAACCACTAACAAGCTAACATTACTTTACTTCATGCTTGCTCTTATTGGGTTTTGATGATTTAAGTGTAGCTTGAACTTGTTTTATTGAGTTGGATTGTGATGAGTTACATATGGGTCATGCTTTGAATCGCTCTTGAACCAAGGACTAGTGATGGCCAATGATACATGTGAGGCAACTATCACTAAGAGGTTAGCGTGTTGGTGGAGTCATTAGTAGTTAGTAGCCATGGGTTTTTTTTATCTTTTTCACTTTGTTTTAGACATACAAACAAAATCACAAAAATAATTCTTCTATGTTTCCCACTTCCTTGTTTTCACCGTACACTTCTCTTTTCATTCATTCTTTTCTTTTCTTTTGATTCTTTAATACTTTGAAGAACTTTTTAACAAACACGTGAATCAACCGGTAAAGCTTCTATCGCCTCCCGTCCTTGAGGATTTGACTTGTTTTAGCCTCTATGCTATAACGGAAGTATCGAGGAAGCCAAAGCACACACACTTTAAATCTTGATTTCAAAACATACACTTTTTGTGCGCGGTTTCCCCCGATCAAATTTTGGCGCCGTTGCCGGAGATGGGAACGGTTTGATTTCACAAGTTTATTAACTTTTCTTCATTGTTTTTTGGTGTGCAGGTTAAATTTTAGCATTGCAGAAGTTCACACTTGCTCAAGTGTGATTGGGTAACTTCTTGTATATTTTTATATTCTGCTGCTAATTTTTTTTATATTACCTGTGCACTGTAAATAATTGTAAGAACTAAAATACAGAAATTGGATGCTTTAAAACGGTTTAGACATTTGCATCTAGGTACGTGTCAATTTTTATTCCAATATACTGTATTTTGTTCTTATGTTGTACTGATAGTTGGTGTACATATGGCATTGCATATAGCATAGGACAAACACTTCAGTGATTTACTCGTTTTTTGTGTTCATTCTTATCTATATTGCACACTTGCACAAATTTAACTTAAGGGCAAAACTCAATACAACATAAGGTGGGAAAGTCATTACCCTCCCTTAGCCCAAAAATCACCTCCTCACTCACACAACCAAAGCCTAAATAAAATTTGCTAGACGTTGGCCCCTAGGGACATCTCGGACTCATTTAAGAGATTGACCTAAGGGGGAAGTTGTTAGAAGTTGACTCTTGTCAAATCGGTGTTTAAGGCTGGGGATTGAGAGGCGAAACCTCGAAGAACAGTGGTTTGGCATAATTAGGCCCGTTACTCCAGCACGGATACCTCCCACTGATCTTGCCCCAACCTGGCCGATTAACTTGTGGTCAGCTTCCGACAATATACCCCCCGTGGACAGTCTAACCAATTAGGAGTCGTCTAGGTCTAAGTCAATCCTAGCATAGACTTGTTTTCTTTTTCTTTTTCTTTGTTTGTTTGTTTGTTTTCTTTTTTGTATATTGTGAAATGGATTTTAACAATAATAATTCTTTCAATCAAAATATGAATCCATATTTCACTCCGACCTCATTTGACTCGGATAACTCCAACCCGGCTATGTACAACATGAACCAACCATATATGCCGAGTTGGGATTATCCGACTCAATATGACCCATATCTCCAATCCTATAACCAAGATTTTCAAAATAATTTCAACTCTTCACAGAGTCAATGGGGATTCACCTCCCCCGAGTCAAATTCTCAACCATATTGTCCACAATTTTCACAATATTCATTCCCTAATTTTGATTCATATACTCCTTTTCCTGAACCATCAATTGAAGAAAAATCATCATTGGAAAGGACTTTGAAAGAAGCGATAGAGGCCCAAAAATAATTTGAAAACAATATGGCCTCATCATGTCCACAAAATTTCCAAAATTTATGTAGTTCTTTCCCAGAAAAACTCAAAGGAAAATCATTGTGGGAAAAAACTATGAAACTCGTGCAAGAGACCGGGCGCATAATGTAAAATACGATTGACTTCCCATGTCCATCAAATGTTCAAGAATCTTGCCATTTTGGAAATCCAGCTTCAATTTCATCAAACCAACCTGAACTTGACCAACATCTAATTCCTGATGCTTTAGCAAGTTATCCATTTTCTGAAATTGAACTTGAAGATGAATGTGAACCTGAGCTTCAAGTTAGCGATTCGAGTCCGTTCATTGAATCACTGTCGACTCCTATAGTGTTACCTAAACTAAGTAACGTTCTTGAGCCAGTTTTGATTCCCATACTTCCTGAACTTGAATCAATCATTTCACCCATTCATATTCCTTCTGTGGACGAAAATCAAATTTAATTTCCTTACATCCTTTTGAACTTGCCCAAAATTTTGAGAACCACCTTGACATTTTAGCAAGTTATCCTTTTCTCGAAATTGAACTTGAGCTTGAAACTGATCCTGAACCTCAAGTTGGTAATTCTATTTTACTTTTTGATTCAATAATGACCCCAGTATCTTTACCAGATTTTTTCTCTATTCCGGAGTCAACATTGAATCCTATACCAGTACACCGTGAAATGGAATCATCAATCTCTTATGATCACACTTCATTCATGGGGACAATGTGTGAACATCAATTCTTTAGTTTGGACCCCATTTTTGAACCGATTTTGACTCTCATTGTTAACTCTCGACTTGATCTGAGTCAAATTCCCGAGTCAGTGTCGATTTTTACTCCTATTCCATTTGAGTCCAAATCAATCATCTCCCTAAATCACACATCATTGTTGGACAAGACTATTGACGAAAATGACCCAGTAATTATTTTTGAAAATTGGAAACTAGATGGGGATAATTTTTTTAAATAAGATCATTCATTCAATCAACATTTTATTGGGTCATATTAGAGAGGTTACTGGTGGGTTCCTACACGATCCACGCTATTTTGATTGGGTCGCAACGCTTGGCCCAATCAGACCACCACCGAGCCACCCCCTTGAGGTAATTTTCTTCCCTCTCCATTTGTTTCATGTATTTACACATTCACGATGCATTGAGGACCATGCATGAGATAAGTGTGGGAGAAGGTTTACTAACATAGTTAGTTTTATATTTTCTTTCTTTTACACTTCTTTTTACTTAAACAAAAAAAATCTTTTATATAAAAACTTTTTTTCTTTTTACAAAATTTTTTGAAATAAGAGAAATAGTTTTTGATTTATTTTTAAGAAAATTAAGATTATCTTAGGAATTAGGAAGACCTAAAATTATAAATTTTAAACCGAGTCAAAATAATAGATCTTGTTTAAATTTTAGGATAAGAAAGTAAAATTGAAAAGATAATTTGATCTTGAATTTTTTGCCTTAGATTTATGCACTCCACACTTACACAATTTTTGGGATTGAAACAAAGACTAAAAATGCCATAAAAAATATATATTCAAAAAAAAGTATATGATAAATAAAAATCACTTATTGAAGTTGGGTAATTATGTCGCAGGAAGCATGATTATTCACACCTAAAACGGTGAAAAAAAATAAATAATCCCCTTTAGTTTTGTGGCCTTGTTTACTCGAGTCCTTAAGTCTGAGGGATGTTTTCTCATCTGGTGCCCTAAGACCATCTGGTTTGGGAGTCACCGGCTAAAGACTCACTACCCGGGTAAATAAGAAAGCCTAAGAAAACTAAGGGAAGAAAAAGGAAAAATATATATATATATATATAATAATATAAATAAATGACATGAAAGTTAGAGTCGATATTCCAAAAACCTTCACTGCTCACAAAGTGCATATTTTTCTAAGAGTTTTATGAAAGTTCAAAGAGTCAATTCAATTTTAAATTCTTACATTTAATTTATAACAAGATTTTTTGCATTTTGACTTAGTTTAAGAAAGAACAATTTCTGGTTAAACTCTGACCTTGGATCACTTATATTTTCACAAAAATACTTTAACACTTTTCTCTATTTCAAAATGCGTTTTCAAAATACTAACATTTGATTCTTTCTTTATGGATTTTGTGGGTGTAATCCACTGAAAACCCTCAGGAGACAAACTCCTCCTCTAGGGAAAACCTAGAGGTTTAACGGCTTGTTGATGCTCAGTGCAATCGCGTCACCTGCGAAAGTGGTGTAATAATTTCCTTAGTTTTTTGTTTTGCTCGGGACGAGTAAAAGTAAGTGTGGGGGTGTGATTAGTCTCTAATTTTGCATAATTTTTATCACATCTTCACAATTATTTCATATTAAATTCTGCTAATAAAGCTTTGTTTGCTTGATTCTAGGTCTATGGTATGCAATGAAGAAGAAGACCCTAAATCACCATTTAATTGGTGATTAAAGGCCTATTAAGATAGCCAGTGACGTAGGAGGCTGATTCTGTCAAAACTAGGGGCTGCAAATCAGAAACCGGGCACAGGAGCTGACAGGGGACAGACAAGACAGCGCGCGGCTAGAAGCGCCACGCACGCGGCCACTTTATGGTCGCGAAAACGCGGCTCTGGTCGCGTTTCCGCGGTCGTACGGCCGCGGCCGCGGCCGCGTTTTGGGCCAGGTTTGTCCCCTGGCCTCCCTCTTTCCTAGTGCCTATAAATACCCCCCTGGGTTTCAGAGTTGAACATATACAGAGTTTAGGGTAGTTTTTCATTCCATGTTGTAGTTTAGTTTAGGTTAGATTAGTTCTTCTTCTTCCTCTTTGTATTTTTCATTTATTTTAGATCTTATATTAGGAGAAAGAGTGATATATGAATGGAATGCAAGAGTGCTTGTAATAGAAGGTGACAAGCTATGGAAGTGCTGTCTTTACCTCTCTTTATTTTCTATTTAACTTCTTTTACATGTTTAGCTAGTTTTTCTCTCATGGCAACTAACTACTAACCACCAACTAGTCTAACTTCTTTGATGATAATCCACATGAATCTAATAGCCTCTACTTGGCCTTACTCTTGCAAGAGCTATTGATGGCTCATGATGATGGATCTAACACTCTAACTTCCTAACCACTAACAAGCTAACATTACCTTACTTCATGCTTGCTCTTATTGGGTTTTGATGATTTAAGTGTAGCTTGAACTTGTTTTATTGAGTTGGATTGTGATGAGTTACATATGGGTCATGCTTTGAATCGCTCTTGAACCAAGGACTAGTGATGGCCAATGATACATGTGAGGCAACTATCACTAAGAGGTTAGCGTGTTGGTGGAGTCATTAGTAGTTAGTAGCCATGGGTTTTCTTTATCTTTTTCACTTTGTTTTAGACATACAAACAAAATCACAAAAACAATTCTTCTATGTTTCTCACTTTCTTGTTTTCACCGTACACTTCTCTTTTCATTCATTCTTTTCTTTTCTTTTGATTCTTTAAAACTTTGAAGAACTTTTTAACAAACACGTGAATCAACCGGTAAAGTTTCTATCGCCTCCCGTCCTTGAGGATTCGACTCGTTTTAGCCTCTATGCTATAATGAAAGTATCGAGGAAGCCAAAACACACACACTTTAAATCTTGATTTCAAAACATACACTTTTCGTGCGCGGTTTCCCCCGATCAGGCTCATAATGAGAGAACTGAGGGGATTTGTTCTCGCTTTCTAAGTCTTCGCGAGACATCAATTCGGACTTAATCTTTCCGAAAAGAATTAGTTTTTGTCCTTTGCGTCTTGCTGGGACCATGAATACCGATTCTTGCGCATCACCGACATCTTGGTACGTTTTGAGGGATGACTTCATTGGTACATGCAATGATGTCAGAGCATCCATTGCTGACCAGGGGTCATTATCCACCTCGGTACTAATGTCTGACGGCACTGAATCAGAAGCAAACACAGAAAAATAGGTCAAATTCAACTCTTCATTAATATACCACTCGCCTACATCATCGGTGGAGTTATTAACATCGAGCTTATTAATGCTCGTTACAAGTGGATTTAATTCCCACATGCACTCTTCTTCCGCCTCTGGCTCAGTGTCAGCTTCATTATCAGAGTCTGGTTCCTCTGATTGTGAATTCTCGTTCGTTTCTAGAGAGTCTTGGTACAGGAGGGAGTCTGTGAAATAGTTTTCTACCCCCTTGAACGGATGCCTTTCAGCAATCAACGTTCGGACTTTCCCACTCCCATCGATGTACTCATGACTTGATGGAGAGTGGAGGGGACGATGGAATTACGATGAATCCACGGTCGTCCAAGCGGTAAATTGTACGAAGTGTCAGCGTCGATTACATAGCACATCACTTCAGATCTCAGGTCCCCGATCTGACATTTGAGTTTGATCTTCCCCATTGGGCTCGTACCGTTGGCATTGAAACCATAGATGATAGTTTGGGTGGCGCTCAATCGGTGGTGGGGATCCCTGAGTGCTGCATGACCCGGCGAGGCATGATGCTTAATGCGGATCCTAGATCTACCTGAATGCGGCTCACTTCAGATGATCCAATGTACCCCGTGAAGTACAGGGGCCGATCATGTTTCCCCTTGACCTGCATGTCATCTGACATGAAGGTGATGCGGGGGCATTAGAGGCATGGAGGCAATCCTCTTCATCTTCTTCTTGTGGTCCAGCCGGGATCTGGGCTATGAAGACCTTAGCATCAGCTAGGGCTTCCCTCAGAGCTTATCTTTTGACCTTGATAGTCTCAGGAGCTCGTAAAGGGTGATCCTGGCTGAGATATTGGCCAGTTGGGCCAGGACGTCAAAGCGGTAAGTTGTTGGAGATCCTTCCGCATTGTTCTTTGAGAGAGCCTTGAAAAACTGAAGCTCTTTCTTTTTCTCCGCAGGTTGCTTCGCGGAGAGCTTAGTTGGCTCTGCAGTAGGTTGAGGACGGCTTGCCACCGTCTCATCGTACTTCTTTAAATATGACTGATCCGAACGAGTTTCTGCCACGAGCAGTTTATTGAGCTCGGCGGCAAGGACGACTGTTTCCTCTTCCGAATCGGTTAGTGAGGGAACATCGGTTTCAGCTTCCCAGAACGAAACGCACACCACATTGTAGGATGAAATTTTTGCTTTGCCTTTGGACTTTCTGTTAGTAACAGTAGTCCACTATTGGCCATCCACAAGGTCAGGATGAACCCACATAATTTCTCCCTGAGGTGTAGGAATAGGTACAAGATCTTTCTCCTGCTAGTGATGCGGGTCTGTATTGATCATCTTTAGTTCCCCTTTCGGGATGGGAACTACTCCGGCTGGTGCTGAAGGCTGGTTTTCGAACAATATCTTTTAAAATATAACAGCTCTTAGTGGGGTGCCCTAGCATCCTATGATACAGGCAGTAGTTAGGATTGTCAGACTTGCTGACTTCCTCAGGACGTCTAGCTTCAGGAAGCTTCAATCTGTTGCTCTTGTTGAGCAACTTGAATAATGAATCGACGTGTTCATTCTTGAAAGCGTACTGCTTGTTGGCGCGTGACTGACTTGAAGAACCCCCCTCTGGCTGGCTGAGATTTCAGGGGGGATTTTGTCTCTGTCGCCAATGTATCTTTTCTTTTTAATTGAAAAGATATTTCTGGCACGCGCCTTGTCGACTTTTCGGGTCTGGGCTTGTTTTCTTCCGCCCTCACCCTGGCGACAATTTCTTTATCCTGTTCACCTTGCTGGACCTACTGCTTTCAGGTGCGACTTTCAGCAACTCCTATCTGGGCTAGGAGTGAAGTTTGTAGATTGTAGCGGCATGTTTCTACCAAGGTGGCCTGGGTCATACCGCTAGGATATCGGAGCGCCATATTCTGAAATCTCTCCACAAATGCTTTAACGGACTCTCCCTTTCGCTGCTTCGTTACCAAGAGAGTGGGCATTGTTATCTCCGAGCCGTCTTCAAAGAAGCGTGTCGGAAGAACTTCTCCAAATCACCCCAATTTTTGATGGAGCCTTCTGGGAGTTTCATGAACCATTCAAAGGCAAGCCTTTTTAGAGTGCTGATGAACAAACGCGCCAAGATGTCATCATTATTTATCACATTTCCTGTCTGAGATTTGAAGTAATAGATGTGTTGGCTCGGTGACCCATTGCCATCGAAAGCCTGTAGGGTCAGAGCTTTGAACTTGGGAAGGTATGAAACAAGGTCCCACTCGGCCGGATATGGCCGGACCCCTCCTGCTTCTTGGAGGCCTTTCTAGTTGGTAAGGGTTTTTAGACGCTGCTCCAATTGACTCATTCTTTTAGAATGAGTACCCTCATTCTCCGGGTTGCCTACATCTTTAGACGAGAATTTAGACGACTTGGAATTAGATTGCCCCTTCTCGTCGATATGTACGGAGGACGAGCTTTTCCCTTCCTTTCGTTTGCCTTTAGACTTCTTAGAAGAAGCTTTGTCGGTTGACTTCTTCTTGTCCTCGAGCAATTGTGCAAGCATCTGCTTGAGAGTGTCGATAGATTCTTGTTGGGTACGAATCATATCGAATTGTTTTCTCTGGACCTGGGCTTGCTGTTCTAAATGCCTGGCCGTCTCCTCGGGAGTGTTTGTCATGTACACAAAGGTTTTCTTCTCCATAAAAGAGTTTGAGGCCTACGATTCTGTAACGGCGGAGTGTGATTCACTTACTTCAATGCCCTGAGCTATGGCATTATAGTTGACCAGGGCTACCACCCAGTCTGGGTGCGAGTGTGCCGGTACACTCCTTCTGGTTCTGTATCAGACTCGTCAGAGCTAACCGCCGGTTGTTTTCCCTTACTTCTGCTTGCCATGTTTGCAGTGACTTCGGGGTACTCCATGTCAGAGAAGGCTCCCCTTCTGTAAGAACGACGCCTTTTGACTGATCAGGAGTTTGAGGTTACTCGTCTGAATACCGACTGCTTACCTATATGAGGGCTGCAGCGACATTCAGAGAGCATTGCTGTGATGAGCCGTTCACAGCAACAAGACGGAGTGATCTGATTAGCACCTTTTTTCTTTGTCAAGTAATCTCTTTGATCCTCTTAGATCTGTCGGAGGAGGATCAAAGAGATTAGCCTCGGGTTTTCGAGGCTTTTCAGCTTCTGAGAGCCACCCTTGCATCATGAATCTGAGACGCAAGGTTCAGAAACGCGGAACTCACGCTGTGTAGAACAGGCGCAGCTTTCGCGTTTTGACTTTGAAACGTGGGTCTCGTACCTCTGCTGAGCAGAGACGCGGATCTCACGTTGCTGATTGTCGCGTTTGGTTAGCGACAGTTGAAACACGCGGACTTTCTCAATTCCGCATTTGGTTATAGAGACGCGAGTCTCATGTCTCTGAGAAGAAGCATAGCCATCGTGCTGCTGAATGTTGCGTCTGAAAAGTGAAGTCTCAGAAACGCAAGCCTATTGGGCTTCACGTTTTGGTCTCCATACGCAGACTTCACGCGTCTGACGTAACTTAGAAGGGACACAGGCTTGAGCCTCGTGTTCTGTGTCTGCTAGACAAATGGTTGTTCCAGCTTCTTGCGCTTGTAGTTGACGCGCGTCGTCTCTGTCGACTTTCAACGTTCCGGTTACGCCGTACGGGTTGCTGGGAACCCCCGGTAACCTGGAACTGAGGAAGAGGACGAGCATGAACGGGCTGAATATCAGCAACGCTAACTTCGCGAGTCGCGTGGGAGACGTTGACGCGGGTGTTACATGTGATGTGGTTAGCCATGGCACTCTTCTTGTCTGAAGAGATCTCAGAGCGGACTTGAGAGCGGGTCCCTGAGGAGACCTTGTGGTACTGCCGCGCCCTTGGGCTCTTAGAGCCGGAAGAGAGGAACTCTTCATATTTTGCCTAGTCGAACTCCACGACAAGTGATTCGATCATTTTTCCCATGTAGGTGATGTCACCTTGCGCCACGACTTGCTCATCGGTAGAGAAAGTTGTCCCCAGTGGAGTCGCCATCTCTTGTTTGGTGGGAAAATTGAGGGCGCGTGTAAATTCTTTATTTGATTGTAAAGAAAATTACAACGGATCAATAATTCGATTACAAGAGAGGGAAGATATTAAAGCTCAAATCTCCCCTTTGTTTAGTGCTGGGTTCTTGATGTGGCGATGGAAAGTGAATCTTATTTTTCGTTAACCGGGTGAACGTCAAGACCTCTTGGGAATCTTCTCTTTAGATGGTGGACGAAGTAACACAACTTCTGTCCAACAAGAATCTCAAAGAGACTGTAGGCAAGAACAAACTTGTACGCAACAAGTTGTTAGAAGAGTTGAACTCTCTCTTTCTTTTAGCCAGAGATTCTGGTCCTTCTAAGTCTTACAACCGAAGTTCTTATAACTAAACTTTTCCGACCCCTCTTCCATAGAAAACTATGCTATTTATAGAGGTTTCAGGGGGTAAAAGTGTCCCCTAAAAATACTCCATAATGGGGGTTAACTCTCTCATTTCATGGGCAGTAATTGACCCAGTAATGAGGGCAGTTATAACCGAGACGCGGGCTTTGAGCCTCGCGTTTTGTCGTTGACTTCGAACCTTACTGAACGCGAGTTTCGAACTCTACCAGACGCAGACTTCAAGCTCTGCGTCTTGAGACTGTAATGATGTAAGGACACGGGCTTCAGGCTCTCGCGTCTTGGTTTTTACAGATTATTCTGATTATAACTCAAATTTATATTTCACCCCAACCTCTTTTAATTTGGATATTACCAAACTGGTATCACATAACTTTAATCAACCAAGTATGCCATATTGATCTTATCCAAATCAATATATGCCCCAATTCTAGTATTATGAACAAGATTAGGATAATCATCACCACTCTTCACCGAGTTAGTGCGGATACAACTCCCCCGAGTTTTACTATCAACAACCTTACCAACAAACAGCTTAATATACTCCATACCAAGACCAACTTATAGAAGAAAATTTTCTTTAGAAAAGAGTTTTGAAGCCTTCCATGAGTCCTCACGATAAGCACAAATCTTTGCGGACTTAATTCTCCCAAATAATTCCTAAACCCAAGATCCTAACTCTAATTTTTAAGTCCAACCACAACAAGAAGAACCTTTTAACTTCAAAGAGAGTATGAAATCCATGATGCGGAGTGAAGATCCCTTTACCCACTCCATCGATATGATAGAAGTAAGACTTAGTCAATTGGAAAACATGCTTAGGAATGAGAAAACTCGCCCTACCCAATCCATGACTATTCACGATACTTTTAGCCATATTAATGGAAACCAAGAATCATGGTATCTTGAAGATTATGACCAAGATTCAATTTCACCACAAAACTTTGAACTTGACAATACCAAACCATTGACAAATTGGCAAGTTTTCATTTCAATGAGATTGAACTTGAAGATGAATGTGACACCAATTCTCAATATTATGATTTAGTTTCACTTTTTGAATCTATGATGACTCCGGTATTCTTATCCGATTTGGACCCAATTCCGAAGCCAACACTGATTCCTATCCCTACAGAGCTTGAACATGAACCATCTATTTTAGATAGTTACATTCCATTGTTGAAAAATGAATGTGAATTCCAATTCTATGATTTGGACCAAACTCATGAACTAACTCCGATCCTCGAACCTAAACTTGATTTGAGTTATATTCCCAAGTCAGTATCGGTTTCTATTCCTTTTATTGTTGAGCCCAAATCATCCATTCTACAAAATCATATTCCATTATTAGACTAAGGTTTAGATCAAGATGACTAGTGATGATATCCCGAGGTTGGTCATATAACCAGGAAAAATATCATGTTAGGATCTTGCATGATCCTATTCATATTGGGTAGTATGAAAATGTTAATAGGAAAGAGGTCATGAAAGTTGTATTCCATGAAAATTCACAGTATCTAAATTGGGTAGAAATGCTTGGCTCAATAAGACTGCCATCGGAACCACCACCTTGAGGTGACAATTTTCCTTCCCTTTCTCTTTTTTCATGTATTAATGCATTTCATTTATACATTAAGTACAATACATGAGTTAGGTATGGGAGAGAGTTTACTAGCATACTAACTTAGGTTTTACTAATAGATATATATAAAAAAAAATTCTTTCTTTAAAACTTTTTGAAAAGAAAAAAATACTTTGACTTATTTTTGTAAGAAATTAAGTTAATTTTAAGGAATAAGAGGATCATAATTAGGATTTCTTATACTTGGTCAAAATAAAATTATTTATCTGATTTTAAGGTTAGGAAGAAAAATTGGAAAAGTCATTTAGTCTTGATTCTTACCTTGATAAAATATGCATACTTTATACACTTACACACTTAGGGTTCAAAAAAAAAAGATTTTATGACTTATATATATATATATATATATATATAAAATTCTCTGATTAAGCTGGGTACTTGTGCCTCATAAAGTTTAAGTATTCACGCTAAAAGTGATTCATACAAATAAAAATCCTTATCTTTGTAGCCTTGTTTGCTCGAGTCCTAAGTCCTTGGGGTGTTTTCTCACTCGATGCCCTAAAACCGTCCGGTTTGAAAGTCACCAACTAAGGCTCGTTACATGTGCGAATTAGAAAGTCTAATAGAGCTAAGGGATAATACCACCATAAATGTAAAAAAAATGAAGGCATAAGAGTTAAAGTTGAAGAATCCCGAGTCAAATTTTCACAGTCACAAGGTGCATAAGACTTAGGGTAAAATAATAGACAAAATGAGAAAAATAATTTTAATCCTTACCTTGATTGAAAACAAATTTTTGAATAGAGACTAAGTTTAGAAATGACTAAGTTTTGATAATCCTATGACTTATAGATTACTTGATTTTTTACATTAATACTTCAAATGTTTTATCCTTCAAAATGCATTTTCAAAAATACTAACACTTTATTTCTTTTGTATGGATTTTGTAGGTGTAATCAACTGAAAACCCTCATAAGATAGAACTCGTCCTCAAGCGGTAACCTAGAGGTTTAACGGCTTGTTGCACATGCTAAGTGCAACCGTGATTCTTACAAAAGTGAATTAGGCTAGGTTGGTTTCATTTTTATTTGCTCGAAGACGAGCAAAAGATAAATATGGGAGTGTGATCATGCACGTGCATTGCATGTTTTCATATCATATGTGCCTCATTTCTGCATTTATATTTAAATAAAACTCTGCTATTAATGAATTTTCATATCTAGTGACGTGTAGGTTAATTAAGAAGAAAAGAGAGAGAGAGTGACAGATTTATTCAATAAAATTCAAAAGTTCAAAAGAAAGGTGATCGATTCAAATCCCGAGTTTCTGGAAGTCAACTTATCTGAAGATCTGGTATATCAGATGAGATAAATACCATTTAAAATTCAAACAAAAATGGATTTTTGAAGACCCAATTGATTGAGCTGAAGATCAAAGGATATTTCGTCAAATTCAGAATAGAAATTCAAAATCCGAGTGGATAAAAGGATAGAGGACAGATGAACGATTAAGCGCCCCCAGATCCTGGCCCTATGACCAGGATCTTGCCGCGAAAATGTGACAAAAGCTGCATTTTCGCGGCCTGTTGGTTGAATTTGGGGGAGCTCTAGCTCTCTTATTTCCCTACACGTCCTATCCTCCTGTTTCTTTCCTATAAATACCTCACACCTCGAAGAAAAAGGGGCACCACTTCAGAGAAAGCTTTAGGTTAGTTTAGTTTAGGTTTTTCTTTTCTTTTTAATGTAATTTTTATTTTTATTTTAGGTTAGAGAAATTTACATGATAGAAAAAGAAGAAAAATTGTAATTATAGTGACACTGGTGTAATTCTTCTTCAAGAGAGAATTGTATTAAAGTGACATCAATGGAGTTTTCTACTTTTCTTCATCATGCTGAATCTAACCATGCACCGCTTTCAAGTTACTTTTCTATTTTGCTTTAAATTACTTCGCATCGAATCATGGTACGTTATTCAACGATAAAGGTAAGTCTTCTTCCTTTTTGTCTTTTTTATTTCTCTTTCTTAGATTGATCTAACAATTTCCAAAAGTAATACTTTCTCTTTCTTTTTCTCTAAACTCATTTATCTTTTCTTCTTTAACAGCACCACCATCTCTTCTTCTACCATCTCCTTCTTAACTTAATATTTTTTATTTTCTTTTTATAAAACTGAGAGAATAAGTATTAATTAGTTTTGATAAATTAAAAGAAGAAACTTATACAACACTTCCATCATTGTCCCTCCTTGTGGATCACGACCCGTAATAATTATTAATTAGTTTTGATAAATTAAAAGAAAAAACTTATACAACACTTCCATCCCTGTCCCACCTTGTGGATCATTACCCGTTAGCCCTAGGCTACACGGTAGATTAAGGACCTAGCACTGTTCTAAAAATTTGTATTTTTCTGTACAGGTTTGGCTCGGTCAGAGGATAACAAGCATAATAAGATGAAAGCTTAATCTTTTTCATCTATTCTAACATTAATATTTTTCAAACTCATGAGAATTTTAATGAGCTCATCTAAGCGGTCTTTAATTGGCATAATTTCTTTCATGCGAGGGTGAAATGGCGCTGCTGCAAGTAGAGCATGTTGGTCAGGGACTTCATCATATATAAGCTCTCTAATTTTAGCCACAAATAGGCGGTAGTATCTTTATCGGTAACCACTCACAGATTTTCGATGGCTAGACAAAATTATATGGCACTGTGCGCCTTAATGTCGAGTTCTTCCTTCTCATCCTCGGACATGAACTCCGGTAACTTGTTCTTACCAGATAAGACTTTTAATAAGTCTTGTTGCACCAAGAGAGCCCGCATTTTGACTCTTCACAAACTGAAGCTTTTTCTCCGGTCAAATTTCTATAATTTGTACTTTACCGATGTCATCGTGAAACTCACAAGAAAATAATATTAGATATCAGTTTGTTATATCAGTGGGCTTCTAGTACAAGAGATGACAAGTACAAGCAGAGATTAAACAGATAGTAACTATAAACTAATAGAAACAAAGAGAATAGTACATCAGTTTTTAACATCGTTTGGTCAATGTGACGTACATTTACGGGAGAAGATAGTAAGAGGAATCCACTAATCAAAAGGAGAGAATGCAAAAAGATTACAACTCTAATCTCACTCACCCAAACCCATAAAACTCAACTACACTAGGACTTAACAAAAAAATAGATAAATAACAAAAGAGAGGAGAGAATAATACAATTGTTTATTTGTAACTCTCCGATTCTCTTCTCTTGCTTCTAATCCTATGCTATGCCATGCCTATTTGTAGGCAAAAAAAGCTGAACCAGTTCACACCAATCATCTTACACACATTTCAAGGAGACAATCCATTGGGTGGAATATTATGTCATTAATCATGCTGCCACCATTTATTCAAAAGTGGTAAGCTAAAGCAAAAGCTTGAACTTTCAGATAGGCTAGGTTCTCATTTGTTTGCATTCAAGACATATCAACACTAATCTATAAATAAATTAACAGATGCAGTATACTTGAACAATTTTCATTATGGGTTAAGAACTTGAGATTCTTAAATGAAATACGTGAAAGGTGAGTGCCTAACTCAACAGGTAATGTATATAATTTTTTTTAAAAGTGATAGATTCAGTCACCACAATGTTAGATGCATGCACTTATTCTCCTCAGAACGCTACTATGATATTAATTAATAAGTATCAAATTAGTTAAATGTATCTATGAACATTAAGGCAAATATGCTCTGTCAAGGTGCATGTTTGAGCCTATATACATGGTACAAGCAACTCATATTTGTGCTCACCATAAGCATAACTCCTCCCTAACTCTACTCTCCTCATGGATCCTCCAGCTGATCAACTCAAACCAATATCAGTAGTAATCCTCCCCTTGCCTGCCCAAGGCCACCTCAACCAGCTCCTCCACCTCGCCCGCCGCCTCGCCGTCCGCGGCGCCGTCCCTGTCCACTACGTGGGCTCCACAGTCCACAACCGTCAGGTCCGGGACCGGGCACACGGCCTGGACCCGGACGCCACCCCCAACCTCTACTTCCACGACTTCCCCTTACCTCCCTACCCCACCCCACCCCCAAATCCTAACTCCCCGGTCAAGTTCCCCAGCCACCTCCAACCGGCCTTTGACGCCGCCCTCCACCTTGGCTCCCCTCTCTCCTCCCTACTCCGCTCCCTCTCCTCCTCCTCGCGCCGCGTCGTCCTCATCCACGACTCCCTAATGTCCTTCGCTGCGGGCCTCGCCTCGCCGCTCCCCAACTCCGAGTCCTACGTCTTTCACAGCGTCTCGGCCTTCACCAACCTCTTCTTCCACCTCCAGTCCCGGCAGCACCCGCAACCCTTCGACGAGTCGGAGCTCACCTTTGAAGACTGCTTCTCCGATGAATTCATGGAGTTCTTGTATGCACAGTACAAGATGACGGGGATTGCCCACGGCAGGATACTCAACACGTGCCGTGAAATAGAGGGGACTTTCGTCGAACACCTACAGTTGGAGCCCAGCTGGAAGGGACAGAAGGTCTTTGCCCTTGGCCCGCTCAATCCCATCACCGTCGACGAGCGCCGAAGTCACAAGTGTTTAGATTGGCTCGACCAGCAGCCGGAGAAATCAGTCGTCTATGTCTCGTTCGGCACGACGTCAACCTTGTCAGCAGACCAAATCGCCGAACTCGGCAAGGGGCTCGAGTCCAGCGGGCAGCGGTTCATCTGGGTCGTTTGCGATGCCGACCGTGGCGATATTTACGCGACGACAAGAACCGACGACGATGATGATGAAAAAGTGAACTTGACGAGTGAAAACATGGGGATGGTGGTGAGGGGGTGGGCCCCGCAGCTGGAGATACTTGCGCACGGGGCGACCGCGGGGTTCGTGAGCCACTGCGGGTGGAACTCGTGCATGGAGAGCATGAGCATGGGGGTGCCGATGCTGGCGTGGCCCATGCACTCCGACCAGCCCAGGAACGCGGTGCTGGTCACGGAGGTGCTGCGGGCGGGGATCGTCCTGCGGGACTGGAGGAGGAGGAACGCGGTCCTCGCGGCGGCGGAGATCAAGGAGGCGATCTTGAGGATGATGGTGGGTGATGAAGGGAAGGAGGTGGCGAGGAGAGCCGTGGAGGTGGGAGAGGTGATCAGAGAGTGTGGGAGGAGGCATGAGGAGCTTGACTCTTTCATTGCTTACATCACTAGATAACAAAATAAAAGATAAAATTATCTTTTTGTTTATTTATTGAGAGAAAGAAAAGAAAACTTTGAGAAGTTATTGACAAATTCTCCGTTGATTGCTTTCATTTAAAAAGATTATTGAGAGAGTGAGAATGAGGTCTCAAACTCGAAAATTTTCGTCAATATTTTTTTTTATTTATGGAGCTGGTCATAAAACTCAGGCTGAATTCCCCCCCTCTTTCGATCCATTCTGTATAGGGAGAGAGAAGAATTGTATGGAGGAGATCAGAAGCCAAAAGGAGCGAGAACGGCGTGAGAACGGAGACGGAGTTTATATCAAACCAGCAACAAAGCCGGTCGACTACCCGGTCGATCGGTGTACACAAAGCAGAAGCCAATCGACCGCCCGGTCGACCAGTGTGCACAAACGTGCACATGATAGTGCATAGGATAGCTCGGTCGACCGCTCGGTTGACCGTAGCAGGAGAATGGTCAGCCGCTCGGTTGACCGACTGACATGATGAGACTCTCGGTTGAACACGGTCCACCGACAGGTCGACCAGGTGTTTGGGTCGATAGACCGCCCGGTCGACTGACAGGCGTATCTAGGCACGGATCTGTCTCTCTTTTCTGGATTCGGACTTTGTTTCTGAATTGGAGACGAATCCAATTGGGGTTTTCTAAATTCCTGGGTCTCTTTGGCTATAAATAAAGGGGCAGAGCTCCTAGAATTGTATGCAAGGTACAAATTGTATTGGCTGTTGAATCAATAAAATCTCTCTCTCCCCCTTGCCCCGAGGACGTAAGCAAATTGTCGAACCTCGTTAAATATTGTGTTCACTTTCTCTCTTGTTTCTTATTCTTGTTATTCTTGGGTACTTCTCTGTTGCATCTATTTGGTTCCTCACTGGTTGTTGCCTCATGCGTAACAAGTGGAATCAGAGCATCCCAGGTTCGTCGTGAGATCGTGTGTTGATTCCAAGAGCATTGGTTGCTGTTTGGCGGAGACCGTGTGTTGATCTCGAAGCAGCGTTGGGACAGTTTGTGGGATCGTGTGTCGATCTCAATACAACATTTGCATTGCTCAAGGAATCAGATTCGGTGGGGTAGATTATTTCAGAAACTCTTCTAGGGTTTCACTTTGAGGTAAAGATCCCATCTTTATCTAGTTTGTTTAATCTAACCCCGTTTACTTTCGCATTGCTTTGAGGGAACCATTGAGAAGATGGCCGGAGATAGTACATCTACGGTGAAATTCATGAACCTACATCCTTTGAAGATTGATGTGGTGAAGTTCAATGGCAAGAACAACTTTGGCATGTAGTGGTGTGAGGTAATTGATGCACTGACGGCATCAAACCTCGAAGACACTCTACGATTGAAGAAAAGGCGTGATTCTACTTCTGAAGAAGATTGGGACAAGATGAACCGAACAACGTTTGGCTTGATCAGGTCTTATTTAACATAAGATATCAAGTATCATGTGTTACATGAAATATCTGCTAGGTAGTTGTGGGAGATCCTGAGAAGAAGTATCTGACGAAGAGCATCAGTTGCGGCTACAATTGAAGAAGAGGCTTTATCGCTTCCAGATGAAGAATGGACTCTCCATTGATGAACACATGAATAACTACACCAAGCTTCTTACAGATCTAGTTAATGTGGATGTCAAGATTGATGAAGAGGATAAGGCAGAGATTCTTTTGAATTCTCTTCCGGACGAAGAGTATGAGACCTTTACTCTTACCTTGATCAATAGTAGACAAACGCTTAATTATAATGAAATATCGGCTACTCTTGTAAACTATGAAGTAAGGAGGCAAGATAGATTGTCTTCTCATGAGAGTACATCAGCAGACGCGTTGGCGGTAAGAGGCAGAGGTTCATATAGGAAGGGCAAAGGTGATCATGGGAGATCAAAGTCCAAGCCAGATTTCAGAGATCTGGAGAAGAACCAGTGCGCCTTCTGTAAAGAATTAGGGCACTGGAAAGTTGATTGTTCAAAGGCCAAAGGTAAGAAGAAGGAGTTAAAACTGAGGCAAACCTCGCACGGGTGGTCAGTACTCACGCCAGTACTTCACAGGCAGGTGGATCGGACCCAGACTCATCAGTATTCTCTTTCTCTGTTACTACTCTTATAGTTTGTTACTCAGGAGATGCTGAGTGGATATTAGATACTGGAGCTACTTACCATGTGTTCCCGAACAGGGATTAGTTTTCTAGCTTCGATAAGCTAGACGGATATTCAGTAATCATGGGTGATGATTGCCCATGTAACATGGAAGGTATAGGAACAATCCAGATCAAGATGTTCGATGGGATGTTACGAGAATTGAAAGAAGTGAGGTATGTACCTCAATTTAAGAGAAATCTTATCTCTGTTGGTGCTTTAGAAACATTGGGTCTTGAGGTATCAATAAAGGATGGAATTCTCAAGATGATCAAAGGCTCAATGGTGGTTCTGAAGGGCGTCCGCCGAAATAATCTCTACTACTTGGAGGGTAGTGCTGTTACAGGACAGGTGGCGACCTCTACTGATTTAGATAATGACTCAACCAGGCTATGGCATATGAGGCTCTGATACACAGGTGGCAAATCTTTTCAAGCTCTTGCAAACCAAGGACTATTGAAAGGTGCCAGAACCTGCAAACTGGATTTCTTTAAACATTGTATCATCGGAAAGAAGACCAAGGTGAAATTTGGTACAACGACTCATTGCACCAAGGGGATTCTGGATTATGTTCACACCGACGTTTGGGGACCTACAAGACTACAGATTAGAGGCAACCACTACTTTGTGACTTTCATTGATGATTATTCTAGGTGATGTTGGATATATACCATGAAGCACAAAGGGGAAGTCCTAGAATTATTTGTGGGTAGAAGAAGAATTTGGAGAAAAGCACGGGAAGGAAGATCAAGGTTCTCCGATCAGATAAATGAGGTGATTATAAGTCTGATCCTTTCCTAAAATTATGTCGTGATAAGGGCATAGATAAGCACTTCATAGTAAGGGAAACACCGCAACAAAACGGGGTAACAGAAAGGATGAACAAGACTTTGCTAGAGAAGGTCCATTGTATGTTATCCAATATCGGATTACCAAAGAATTTTTAGGCTAAAGCTTTGGCATATGCTTGCTATCTCGTCAACAGGTTGCCTTCGTCTGCGATACAAGGTAAAACTCCTTTAGAGGTTTGGTCTGAAAAAGCAGCTCAAGACTATGATTCGCTAAGGATATTTGGGTTTCCGGCCTACTACCATGCTAAAGAAGACAAGTTAGACCCAAGAGCGAAGAAAGGAGTGTTCGTAGGATTAAAGAGAGGAATAAAAGGCTACAAGATCTGGGATCCTAAGGACAGAAAATTTGTTCTCAGCAGAGATGTCACATTCGATGATACTTTAATGTTGAAGTCTACAATCTCTCAGCAGGTGGAGATGGAAAGGACCAAAGAGGTATTGCAATGAGTCAAGAGTGATGCTACTTCACCGTCTCTAGAAAGGTCAGTATCTTTGGAGATCATACCCTAGGTGACATAGGGCAATGATTAAGTAGCCGAGCAGGATGCTGATGACGGTAAGGATCAAGGGCGTGTTATAGGTGATGTCCATGAATCTATTGCAGTTGGATGACTCAAAAGAAATCCATGTAAGCCAAGTTGGCTCACTACAGATATGATTGTGGCCTATGCTTTCTTAGTCGTTGAAGAGGTAATCCCGTCTACATATAGGGAAGCTGAAATCAGTTCAGAATCAAAGATGTAGAAGGATGCCATGGAAGAAGAGATGAGTTCTCCACACAAGAACGACACTTGAGAACTGACAGAGCTGCCCAAAGTAAAGAAGGCAATTGGCTGTAAGTAGGTATATGCAAAGAAATAGGGATCTCTCAAGGAAGATATTGTACTCTACAAACCAGGTTGGTGGTGAATGGCTACACACAATGAGAAGGAACTGGTCCCCTGTTGTAAAGCACTCGTCAATTCGAATTTTGCTGGCGCTGGTAGCACATATGAGTTGGACCTTGACCAGCTCAATGTGAAGATCGCCTTTCTCCATGGCGATCTTGATGAGGAGATTTATATGACTCAGCCGATGGGGTTCAAAACTGCAGGCAAAGAGAACATTGTATGCAAACTGAAGAAATCACTGTATGGATTAAGATAATCTCCTAGACAGTGGTACAAGCATTTCGATAGCTTCATCAGAGGAAAAAGGTACACACGCAGCCATTATGACCCATGCGTGTATTACAACAAACTACCTGGAGAAGAGTACAACTATCTACAGTTATATGTAAATGATATGCTTATCGCTTCTAAAAGCATATCCGCAATTGATAAATTGAAGAAAGACTTGTCTTCTGAATTCGAGATGAAGGATCTTGGTGAAGCAAAGAAGGTGCTAGGCATGGAGATTGAGCAAGACCGAAAGAGTAGCAAGGTGAGCTTGACACAAAAGGGGTATTTGCAAAAGGTACTTCAGAGGTTCAACATCGATGGTGATACGAAATCTGTAAGTACACCACTAGCTCCTCATTTCAAGTTAAAAGCCACTATGTCTCCAAATACTGTTGAAGAACGTGAGTACATGACTCGCGTGTCGTATGCCAGCGCAGTTGGTAGTTTGATGTATGCAATGGTGTGTACAAGATCAGACTTATCACAAGAAGTCTCAATAATTAGCAGATACATGCATGATCCTAGAAAGGGTCATTGGGGGACAGTAAAGTAGGTTTTACGGTACATTAAAGGTACCATAGATGTTAGATTAGTATTCGAGAAGGATTTCATAGGTAAGCAGGAGTGTATCGAATATATTGACTCCGATTATGCAGGAGACCTTGACAAACGCCGGTCTATAACAGATTATGTTTTTACACTGTCTCAAGCACCGGTGAGTTGGCGTTTTATTCTACAGTCTACCGTTGCATTGTCTACTACAGAGGCCGAGTACATGGTCATGACAGAGGTTATGAAAAAGGTAATATGTCTTCAAGGGTTGCTTGATGACTTGGGAATTGAACAGAATCTATTGAAGATCAATTGTGATAGCATGAGTGCTATCTATTTGGCGAAGAACAAGGTGTATCATGCAAGGACGAAGTACATAGACATCAGGTTCCACTTTATTCGGGAGATTCTTGATGAAGGTGATATTGAGTTACTAAAAATTCACACAAAGGAGAATCCCGCAGATATGCTTACTAAGGTGGTGTCAGGAGTAAAGTTTACACATTGTAAGGAGTTGCTCCATATCTTTCCAGTTACTTGAGCTCGTTTGGAGGAACTACGGATGGCTTGATCCCTTGGGCAGGGTACGTAGGCAGCCACATTGGTGCAGTCACTTTCGAGTCGACAGGTACTATGATCAGATCAGCTCAGATTTGAGAAATCTTCACCGAAGTGGAGAATTGTAAGGAGAGAGAAGAATTGTATGTAGGAGATCGGAAGTCAAAAGGAGCGAGAACGGCGCGAGAACGGAGATGAAGTTTATATCAAACCAGCAGCAGAGTTGGTCGACCGCCCAGTCGACCGGCGTGCACAAAGCAGGATCCGGTCGACCGCCCGGTCGACCGGTGTGCACAAACATGCATAGGATAGTACACAAAATAGCTCGGTCGACCGCCCGGTTGACCGACTGACATGATGAGACTCTCGGTTGAACACGGTCGACCGACAGGCGTATCTGGGCACGGATCTGTCTCTCTTTTCTGGATTCAGAGTTTGTTTTTGAATTAGAGACAAATCCAATTGGGGTTTCCTAAATTCCTGGGTCTTTTGGCTATAAATAAAGGGGCAGAGCCCCCTTCAGTTAAATGAAATGTACAAATTATATTGGTTGTTGAATCAATAAAATCTCTCTCTCCCTTGCCCTGCGGACGTAAGCAAATTGCAGAGTCTTGTTAAATATTGTGTTTGCTTTCTCTCTTTTTTCTTATTCTTGTTATTCTTGGGTACTTCTCTGTTGCATCTATTGGGTTCCTCGCTGGTTGTTGCCTCGCGCGCAACATTCTGTTATCTTTTCGGTTGTTCCTCATTTTTTTCCTATTTTTCATTTTTCCTTCTTGTAACTCTAGTTACATTACGAGGATATACATCTTGCACCCAACCAAACACGAAAAAAATAGTCAGAGTATAATGAGTTGATGAGTTTAGCTTTAACTATTAGGCTGTAAGCATATCAAGCTAATTTAATACTTAAAGCTCCCTCTCTCTTAGTTTTTTGGGTGATGTGGGATGGGGAAGAGAAAAAGACGAACGACGCCGGCTAGATCTCGTTCTAATGCTGACAAATCCTGAAAAACCATTCAGGTTGAAAATTTGTGCTCGAATCTACGAACACCGCACTCGAATCCACGAGTAACACGACCCGAATCCATGAACCAAATATAAGGACTAGATCCACGAGTAATTTAAGAGAGAAATCTCAATTTTGATTCATAAAAAGATGATTATAAAAATAAAAATACAAGTGCATTTATATAGGCTTACAAAAGTCACATTCTATCGATGAAAGCTGATAATTGTGATTATCATCTATATTTTGTACCACTTTATACCACTTTTGTTACACATTTAATGTCGCATAGGTGTTTTTGTTTATGTTTACGCAGAAATTAGGTCAATAGTACAAATTAGAGTAAAGAGATGAAAAAGTAGAAAATCGAGATTAAAGAGATGATTACAGCAGTATATTTCAAGATTCAGATATCCAAATATTTAATAGACTTGTTAAAAGAGTCTATAAAATATGAGAAAGCATCTAACAAAAATTTGAGGTCAAATCAAGTCAAAGTTCAGCCAGGTAGCTGGATTTTTAGCTGCCTGGCTGTCTACTGTTCAACAGAAATCAGAAATTTATTTTAGACTCGGATTCAGACTGAACACCTTTTAGTATTTTGATCATAACTTTCGCTACAGGTATCCAATTCTGATGATTCAAAATGTTATTGAAATAAGACTTAAAGATCTACAATACTTCTATTTACACATTTCTTAATTCGGTTATTTTGATAAGCATATTCAGCAATCAATGATAGCAATTTGCAGATCAATTCACGATTGAATTCCCACAACAAACTGTAGTAGAATTAGAATTCGTAATGAGTTTTTGATTGTAATGGGCTCTGAGGTTTATATAAAGGGCTGCAAACTCTTGTAATCTCATGAATCCCATGACTCTTATTAGATAAATAAATTTTATATTATTTTAGATTTCAGTTTTCTTAGCTTTTGGAGAATAAATTCTGTGTATTGAAGTTGAAGAAGAATAGCAAAGAGGCATCATTTAGAGTTCCTAAATTGGTGTTTTCTAATCTTTTTCTCCTTTTAATTTATTATTTCATGAAGTTCATACTATTTATCATGTTTTGCGTCTCTTTTAAAATGAACTAATTCTTTATAGTTAGGGCATTGATGTAGGTTAAATAGTATGACGATGTAATCTTGTTGCTTTGTGCTATTCTACTGTTTTGTTCTTCAAGTTTAAATCTTTTACATGTTAACTTTTTATTCTCGAATTTCTTGTTATTAATTGGTGGCCAACAATTATATGGATAGTTAGGTTTGAGACCGAGAGGAGATCACCTAGCATAGCATCATAGGAATAGAAATCACAACTTGGCACGTTGAGACGAAAAAATTGTGCAATCATATAGAAAAATCCACCGTATTTAATGCTTCTTCTAACTTATAAATCTATTAGATCGAGAAATTATAGGTACTTGAATTAGAAGATTGAATTAGTATTGCTCGAGAGAGAATAGTAGTTAGGTTAAGGACTTTCGATTGTTAACATGAATAGTTAGAATTCACAAAATTTTATATCTGATTATATTTAACGAAATCAATTGCCCTAACACTTTTCTTCTATAAAAACCAACTCTTTTAAGTTTCTTGTTAGTAGTTTGTTTTGAATCATCTTCTTAATCAATTATTCAAATAAAATTAGGAAAAATTAATTTGGTACTCAATCGTCAAAATCCTCATGGGAACGATACTCTACTCACTACTTTATCACTTGTAAACGATTGGTGCACTTGTCATTCAATTCACACCAAGTTTTTGGCATCGTTGCCAGGGATTATTTTTTTTATTGATATCAATAATATTTTATACTAATTTTAATTTGAATTCAGGCAGCAAACTTAACATCTGGACTTTCTATTTTACAGGCTACAGAAAACGCTACCCCAAAAGCTACAAGAATTCGGTCAGGCACCGAAATTTTGGCTACGCAACCGACCTATAGTGGAGACATGGGAGGATCTTTTAGGAACTACTTTCTGATTGATTTATGAAACGATCTAGGAGTGCTAAAATTCCATACTCTTGATCCAGAGATCGACATGACCTTATGACGCTTGTTTAAAGAGAAGAAAGATCGAGAAGCGGTGATGTCGTGCCAAGAAGAAAGAAGAGCGCTAAGGGACTATGCTTTTCCCTCCATGATTGAAGCAACATCATGCATTAAGAAGCTGACAATCCAAGCGGACAACTTCGAATTGAAGATAGGGTTGATTCGAATGGTGCAAAATGATTGTCAATTTGGAGGTCTTCCCAATGATGATCCATATGAGCATACTGCAAACTTTTTAAAGATTTGTGATACACAATAGCATAGTGGTGTGCCAGCGGAGAAGGTAAGATTGATGATTTTCCTTTCTCACTTAGAGATAAGGTAAGGATATGGTTCAAATTTTTACCGAAGGAAACAATTGCTACATGGGATGAGATGGCAAACAAATTTCTTACCAAATACTTTCCACCCGCAAAATCAGCAAAATTTCAAGGTGATATCACAATCTTTACCCAATTTGATACTGAATCTATTTATGATGCTTGGGAAAGATATAAGGGCTTGATTAGGAAAGGTCCAAATCATGATCTCCCTAATTGGTTGGATATTCAATTCTTTTATAACAGGCTACAACTAAAGACAAAGAAGATGGTTGATGCAGCGGTCGGTGGAGCACTTATGTGAAAAGATAGAGATGAAGCCTACGAGCTGTTAGAGGAGATGGCGTCGAATGATTATCAATGGCAAACTGAAAAAGCGACGCCGATTACGTGCATGCATGGACCTAATGATATCACAACAATTCTTGTCCAACTCGCATCATTAACGAAACAAGTGGGTGCCCATAATCACCAACAACACCTATCACCACAAGAGAAGAAATCAAATTCAGAGATCGTATTAGAGCAACTTGCTACAACTATGCACACTTTCATGGCAGACACCGAGATAAAGATAGAAAATCACGAAGCCCTCTTCAGAAATCAAGCATCATCTATACACAATTTGAAAGTTCAGGTGGGGCAAATTGCTAGCCTACTCTCTGCAAGAGCACAAGGATCGCTACCAAGCAACATCGATAAAATTCCAAAAGAGCAAGTACATGTGATTACCTTAAGGAGCGGAAAGCAATTGGAGCAGGTACAGAAAGAGTCTTCTAAAATAGTATATCAGAAAGATATTAGAGAAGAAGCAGAAGACAACTAGAGAAAGATAGGCCAGAGCAGAGAAGAATTTTCGGCTGCGCGGCCGAAAATTCAGCCGAGCAGCCGAACCACATTAGAATCTGAGCCTGATCCAAAGTCTGCAGTAAAGCCCCCAACGAAACCATATGTTCCCCCACTTTCGTTTCCTTAGAGGCTCAGACTAAACAAAATAGATAAGGATTTCTCTAACTTTTTAAATATTTTCAAGAATTTACATATTAATATTCCGTTCATAGATGCTCTAGAACTGAATCCAAAGTATACAAAGTTCATGAAGGAGATCCTAGCTAAAAAGAGGAAGTTAAAAGAGCACGAAATGATTAAGCTCAATGAGGAGTGTGGTGCTATCTTGCATAACAAACTACCCCCTAAACTTGAAGACCCAAGGAGTTTTTCTATACCTTGCATTACTGAAAATTTTAAATTCAATAATGTTTTATGTGATCTTGGTGCAAGTATAAATTTAATACCTCTCTCTATTTTTAGAGCATTGGGTTTGGGAGAACCGAAGCAGATTACTGTCTTACTCCAATTGGCGGATAGATCGATAAAGTATCTGCTTGGTTTATTGAAGATGTGCTCGTTAAAGTCGACAAGTTGTATTTTCCTGCTGACTTCATCGTGTTAGATATGGAGAAAGATAGTAATGGTTTCCTCATATTAGGCCGACCTTTCTTAGCCACATGAAGAAATTTGATTGATGTGAAGGAGAACTCATCTTGCAGATGAGCAAGTTACTTTCAATGTTTTTAAAGCCAGCCCACAACCATCGAATGTCAAGAAGTACTTCAAAATTGATACCAAGGACAAGCAAGTATTTGAAGCACCAAACCAGGAGACTCAAAAGCTGCTTAGCAAAGAGTCCAATCAGCCCAAGTCCACTAAGTCCAAGAATGCAAAAATTGAGAAGCAAAGTTTCTACTTGAAGGTTGCACCGCCAAACCAAATATGAAAGAAACTCCAAAAGATTGTAAAGAACTTATCGAGGCCAACACCTTTCATACATGAGCATCCATGAAGATCAGAGAAAGTCTAGCTAAAGAGTATAAACTAAAACGCTTCTTGGGAGGCAACCTAAGTTTTCTAACCTCTATTTTTAGATTTTTAGATTTTATTTTAGTTTTTTTTTACTTTATCTTATTTTTCTGTGCCAGATACCTCAACCAAACCCAAATTCAAAATCAGATCACAAGATAAATAACCAAGATGATTGAAATAAGTGAACCAAAACCCAAAAACAGTAGAGCTAAAAGTTCGGCTAGGCAGCTGACATTTCGGCTGGACAGCCGAAGAAAAATTTATCGATCTAAATTCTGAAATTTTGCAGGTGATTTCTTTCCTATTAATGAATGTTTATAATTTTTTATTTGTTTTATAGACATGGGTAATTTCTGATAGAGATTTTTTTCATAATTGTCTAGAAAAAAAATTTGGGGAGGTGATATATATTTGTGATTTGTATGGATTATTGTTTCATCTTGCTTTGCATGAAGACATGCCAAGATTTATATATTGGGAGGGGTATAGGGATTTTTTTATTATTTTACTTTTTTTTATTTTTAGGTTAGAATTTTTTTATTTATTTATTTTCTTTTTAGGATTTTTCTAGATTTTTCTTTTTCTTTTTCTTTTACTAACTGAAAAAATTTCAAATTTCAGTAAGTTTACTAATTTTAAGGAATTTAGTAACCATATGTTTGAATTGGATAGGAATATCAATTTGATAGATTTCTTAATTTTTGAGAAGGGGTGAAAAATCTGAAAATTAAATACCATCTAGAATTTGTCTACGTGAATATGCATCTTATCTACACTTACACATTGATTTAAACTTAAGATAATGAGGATTACTTAATACTTGAAAAAAAGAAGAAAAATTTAATTATTGATTAGCTAGATACTTTGACCTCAAGAAGCTTTATTATTTACGCGACAGATAGTTAGGTAAGTTGAAAAAAATATAATTTTTTTAATGTACTAAAAAGTCTAATGATCAATTAGTTAGATATCTTGGCCTCAAGAAGGCTTGATATTTACATGAAAGAGAATTAGATGAGTTATATGTATGAAAAAAAAAGAAGTACTTAAAGGGCAATGAAGTGGTAATACTTTGAAACTTTCATATTGTAAAAAAAAGTTTAAGTATGAAAAGTTTGAATCAAAATTCCAAGTTGAGAGCCATCACATGTTCACACAGATACATAAAATCGAAAAAACTTAGAAAAGATGGTGGGATATATTAGGATTTAAATTTCTAGGATAAGAAGATGGGATTTATTGATAGGAGATTGAACTTGAAGATGATTACTTATGAAAACTATTGAACTTATTTTCTAATGATGCTTATTGATTTAAAAATATTATTCTTTTTCTTTCTACTTATTTTTCTTTTTCTTTATTTTTTCAGTTATTCTTATTTTTCTTTATCCTTATTCCTTAATCTCTTTATATTCTTTTCTTTGAATTTTGTGAATTTTGTGGGTATATTCAATGCAAACCTTCACGAGACAACACTTGTCCGCTAGGATAACCTAGGGGTTTAAAGGCTTTTTGCACATGCTAAGCGCAATCATGATTCCTACGAAAGTGAGTTAAGATTTTTTAGTTTTTTTCCTTTTAGATTAGTATTTTGCTCGAGGATTAGCAAAAGTTAGGTATAGGGGTGTGATAATTGTGATTATCATTTATATTTTGTACTACTTTTATACCCATTTTGTTATACATTTAATGCTGCATGGGTGTTTTTGCTTATGTTTATATAGAACTTAGGATAAGAGTACAAATTAGAGAAAAGAGATACAAAAAGCAGAAAATCGAGATTAAAGAGATGATTGCAGCAGTATATTTCAAGATTCAGACATCCAGAGACTTAATAGACTTGTCAAAAGAGTCTATAAAATATGAGAAAGCATCTAACAAAAGTTTGAGGTCAAATCAGCCAAAGTTCGACTAGGTAGCTGAACTTTCGGTTGCCTGGCCATCTATTGTTCAACAGAGATTAGAAATCTGTTTCAGGCTCGGATTAAGACTGGACACCTTTTAATATTTTGATCATAACTTTCTCTTTATGTATCCAATTCTGATGATTCAAGGTGCTATGGACTTAAAGATCTACAATACTTTTGTTTACACTATTTCTTAATCCGACAATGACACCAAGCTCCTTCTCTATCTCAAGCTCCTTCTCTATCTCAAACTACACCAACTCTATCTTCTCTAATTTCCCAAAACCACCACGAACACCTTCTTCATCTTATCCATCTTCCTCATCACCACCCCCACCACCCATTCCACCACCCACATCCCCAAATTACACTACCACCTCCTCCATCAAGATCACCATCATTACCCTCATCATCTCCTCCTCCTAACTTCTCCATCACCACTAACATCACCCTATCACCACCACTACCACCTCCCATCACCAAGATCTTCTTCATCTCCACCGCCAAAACCACCACCACCACAACCATCAACCACCATCACTTTCATCCTCTTCCTCCATCCAAAACCACCCTCCAACAAATCTCTTCCCTTTCCCTCTCTTGGCTACCTGCGGTCTTCGTGGCTGTGCCACCGCCCGGCGTTGCCAGGCCGTGGAGCCCCTCCCCAGGCCTTGGCCGTGAGCAGGCTAGCCCCTTTCTTTACTTTTTTCTTTCCTTCTCTCTTCTGATAACTCTCTCTCTTTATTTCTCTCTCCTCTCTCTACATATATATATATATTCATATTTATATTATTATATTTAAATACTTGAATGTGCACACGAGTTGATTTGGAGTTCCTGGGATTTCTCAACATATTCTGATATTTTAGGTGAGTGATCTCACCTTATTCTGTGTTTTCCCGCTTCGATGGGTTGTATGTATTTTGGAATTTGTGTATTTGTGAAATTGTATTTCTCTATTTTGTAACTGTATTTCTATAGACTGTGTACCTATATTTGTATATGGACAAGTGCCTAGGACTGTATGTGGTAGACCTGTGACGAATGCTTGTATTAATGTAGTTTAATACTTGTACATATATACTGCCTGTGACGTGTTCTTTTACTGCATTATTATCATGCGTGGCCGACCCTTCACGGTCGTTAGCCTCTAGGCTCTATCCTCCAGCCTCCGGGCTTAACCGCTCTGCGGTTCTATATCAGCTTTTGGGCTAAACCCCCTGGATTTTCTAGCTTCGTCGAGAGCCTAGTTAAGCCATGTCTCTAGCTGTGAGGTTAATTAAAGTCCTCTGGACTTTCTTTACACTACGCTTGGTAAGCGGACCTAGTGTTCAACACTTCACCACTAACTCTTTCGAGCGTAATTACTTTGCGAGCGTGGCTTCGTCATGTGCATCTAACTGTGCTGCGAGTAGTAATCACGCCGAGCGTGATTAACATATAGTACTGCATATTAGCTTCGCTCCAGCTTTACTTAGCTCTGTTTGGATATTTGCTTACTCGCTTACTCGCTTGCCTTCCTGATAGTTTAATCAATTCTTTTATTGATGATTGTGAAGAGTTTGAAGCCATTCCTTATACTGTTTTTCAATACTATATCATTTTTCTATATTCGTACCGATCCCCTGTATCGGTACTGTTCCTATATTCATACCGATCCCCTGCATTGGTACCTTTTTCCTGTTTTGTGATATACAATAATGGATATCTGTTATGCTATCACCTCCATGCTACCACTTGACACATGACACCTGCTTGTTACCACCTAACACTTATATGTTACTGCTTATCACCTGTCACCTGTTATATTACCACTTGACTTGTGATTATCATATTATGAGAATCCTATAACTGCTATTATGTATTATATACAGTGAACTTGTACCTCCTATACTCATGTTCTTAAGTACTCATGTACTCTTGTAACACCTGAACTTGTCGTACTACTGCTATTCCTGTAAATTGATAATTACTCAATAATCAGTAATAAAAATAACAACTTACATTGGGTGATGGGAAACTGATGGACTTCAACTGGTGAATATGTTTATAGTGGTATTAGTTATATTATGCAACTAAAGTTTTCAGTTCTACCTGAGGGCCCTCAGGTGCTCCAAGGGGAGCACTAGCTCCCTAACTCCTGTTATATTCCTAAATGGGCATAATATAAGACCCTCCTCCTATAAGCGCGGCCGGATCCGTATACCAGCAACAGAACATCCTGGACCATGGTCCTGGGCATGCACGAGACCCACTGTAAACATAACCCGTTGGTTTCATCATCAGTTTTCAATAACAATCTCGACTTACTCATATATGGAGTATGTGGGACGTAATATACGCCTGTACACATACTTAGATATATGAGTCGGGTGAGTAATACTAATAAGATGCTAATTAATAATTCATTATGTTGTTTTGCAATTCAGGTCGTATACACTCGGATTACGATGACATGAGACATAAGGTATATATATGAGGATTTTCATATTTGGATTATTCCTTCAACGTACTAGTTTTATAAAGCTGTAAACTGCGCTTGTACAGCTGGTTTTTCTGTATTCGATATTATCAGTTTTATCAATTTTCTATCGGTTTTATGATATTTTCTTAGTTTATGAGACAAGTCAAGTTGTATGAACCCAGGATATGATAATGTGAGTTATAGGGTATATATATATGAGGGTTTCCTTGTTTCGATTATTTCTTTGACATACAAAACTCACTGATCCGTAATTTGAGCCTGTACAACTAGTTTTGCCATATTTACTTTACTAGATGCCTGATTGTCTGCTCATGTGTGCATGTGCTCATGACACAATTTTTAATGCAGCTTTTCTACTCGGATTTATTGATACATGTGTGCTTATCCCTGCACGCCACTTGGCACTCTTCTTGCCACTCGTTGGGTTGTTTCTGACAACCCTAAATCTGCATGTCTAGATCCCAGAGCTTAGACTATAGTGGACTTCCTGTTGATCAGAGTTGCGCGGCGGTAGCATCGTGGATTAGCGGTAGCCAGTCCGGGCACCTATCCTTCAAGGTCCCCTGCTCATCTTTTGTGTTTTTCTTTTGTAACTCGTGAGCGCTTTTTGTACTGTTCATAACTGTATATCTCTTTGTATTTTTGCATTTGTGTCTATCAGAGATGTAATATTCTTGTAATATTGTATTACATCCTGTGACAACTTTGTAATTGTACCCATATGTTAGAATGTATAATGTATAATGCATCACATACTTTCGTACTCTGATTCTTTCTTATACTGATACTTAGCATATATACGTGAGGGTATTTTTGACCTGCATATATATATATATATATATATATATATATATATATATATATCGCTGCATATATATGTTACAGTAACGTCTCTGTACCCGCGGGATCTGGGTGTTATAGTCCATGTTCAGTACATCCAGATGACAAACTAATGGTAAAAAAATTTGCAGCTGGATTGCATGGATCCCGGCTATACAATCCAACTACAAATACAATGTTATCTACTTACTCTTGATCGTCCTTTCTTTGATTCATGAATCCTTTCCATCTTTTCAGTTTTCATCATCTTTTTACCAAATTAAGATATAAACAGACGGGGAATGTAGCGGCAGGTAAGTTGCAGTTCATGCTTACCCTGTTCTGTCATTCTTTTGATCTCAGTACATCGCAAATCTTTATATCGGAAGTTTTGTGAAGCTCAGGTATTTTCTAAATATTCATCTATAGTCGAGCTATCATTCAGAAGATGGTATTTGAGACTCGCTATGGTAATTCTAAATTCTTGATTATATCTTTCCAGTGGCCAACATTCAGTAATCAGAATTCCTAATTATCAATTTTCTTTATTTATGATTAGTCTTATCATAGTTTTCTTTATTTGTGTTATTCTGGTCTACTCCTAGTATAATGATAAGTATGCAGCACATCTGAAAATCTTATTACAGGCTCTTCGTTAAGCATAACTTCATGCCACGTAGAGATTTTATATTATTTCTATGGATTTCTATGGATTTGCTGAGCTTTGTCTTGCAGTCTGAAAGGATATTATTGGTCATCTCACTCAGTCAGCTTATCTCATATTATCCGGGTGAGTCAGTCTACTGAAATTCTATCGGTATTCTCTTGTTAGCAGTTTTCATATCAGTATTAGTATGGCACCGTCAGAAGATTTATCTGACAGAAAGTGCTGAAGATGTCTATGTTCTGATTATTTTTCAGTTGACTTCGGAGCGTCACTTGTAGTTACTCACATCTTAATTGGTATAATCCTCATCCCTATTCTTTCTGTGTTGATTTTCCCTTATCGAAATTTTGAGGATGAAATTTTTTTAAGGTGGATGGAATATAATACCCCATTCCAGAATACATACTTAGATACGCGTTCTTATTTTTCGATCATATTTTTCATTTTATCCCCAATTTTATTTTTATTTTGAGATTATTTATGTCATTATTTTGTATTGGATCCGGATTCTTGAACTCAAAGTCAGCCCAAGTCTGAACTAGTGACCTGATCCCAGTGTACTGCTTGATTTGGCCTTTTTACTAATCAGATTTAATCGATTTTAGTTTCAAATATCATTTTCTAATATTTTATATTTTTTATGATTTTCTATATTATTTCGAATTATTTTATGAAATCTTCAAAATCAGTATCGACTAGTATCGTCGATTGATTTCCATATTATTAACTTACAACAGAGTTGAATTTCTGAAATCTTCTTTCATATTATTTCTTAGAATCTCAATTTATACTTTAAGTGCATTTTTGAAAATTTTGCTGAATTTATCAATACTTGACCAGATTTGATTGTCGGCCAATATCACCAATTGATTGCAGAAATTTTAATTTGAAAATGAGATTTAATTTCACAGAATGATGCTACCTCTGGGAATTTTTGGAGATTTTTTTGGATTAATGAATATTTACCGAAATTAAATAATATAATTATATTTGGGTTCTTTCCTTTCTTTCCTTTCCTTTTCTTTTTCCTTGGTTCTCCCCCAATACACTGGCGCCTTCGTGGCCTGGCATCCAATTAACCCCCCCAATCACATCTATCTCCCCCTCACTCTTTTTCATTCTCTCTCACTTTCTCAATCACTCTCTTTCTCCACTCTCTCCCCTCCTCCTTTCACCCAACGCGAGCCGGCCAAGGCCTGACGGCCTCCCTCCTCTCTGGCCGACGTGCAGCTCAGCTCCCCTTTCTTAAATCCCGCAAATCACTCTCTCAGTTTCTCTAAATCTCTCTTTTTCTCCTTCTTTAATTAATTATCTAAATTTCTCACCCTCTCACTCTTTCTCTCTTTCTTATCCTCCATGAGGCCGACGATGACCAATCACCTCGGCGGCCCTCCGGCGAGCCATGTTGGTGGTGACCCCCTACGACGGTGGCCACATCTCCCCAAGCTCCTCCTCTTTCTCAAACTACACCACCTCCATCTTCTCCAATTTTCCAATTCCACCACCACAACCATCTTCTTCGTCTCATCCATCTACCTCATCACCACTCCCACCACCCAATTCCACCACCCACATCCCCAAATTACACCACCACCTCCTCCATTAAGATCACCATCATCACCCTCATCATCTCCTCCTCCCAACTTCTCCATCACCACCAAAATCCACCCTATCACCACCACTACCACCTCCCATCACAGGATCCTCTTCATCTCCACCCCGAAAACCACCACCACCATTAACCACCATCACTTCAACCCTCTTCCCCCATCCAAAACCACCTTCCAACAAATCTCTCCCCTCTCCCTCTCCGGCTGGCTGGCGCCACCGCCGGCTACCTGCGGCCGGCGTGGCCGTGCTGCCGCCTGACGCAGCCAAGCCGTGGGGCCCCTCCCCCTAGCCTTGTCTGTGAGCAGGGCCATCCCCTCTCTTTTCTTTTCTTTCTTCTTTCTTTCTCTCTCCTGATAACTCTCTCTCTCTCTCTCAATTTTTCTCTCCTCTCTCTACATATATATATAAATATATGTGTATATATATATGTATATGTATATGTGTGTGTATATATATATTAATACTTGAATGGCATGTGCATTGATCTGGAGTTTCTAGGATTTCTCAGCGTATTATGGTATTTTAGGCGGGTGATCTCGCCTTATTCTGTGTTTCCCCGCTTCGACGTGTTGATATGTATTTTGAGAATTGTGCATTTGTGTAAGTATTTCTCTGTATTGTAATTATATTTCTGTAGACCGTGTACTTGTATTTGTATGTGGCCGAGTGTCTAGGACTGTATGTAGTAAACTTGTGATGAATGCTTGTATTAGCGTAGTTTAATACCTGTACAGATACACTACCTGTGACGTGTTCTTTTACTGCTTTATTATCATGCATGGCTGACCCTTCGTGGTCGTTAACCTCTGGGCTTAACTGCTCTGTGGTTCTATATCAGCTTTCGGGCTAACCCATGAGTTTTCTAGCTTCATCGAGAGCCTGGTTAAGTCGTGTGTCTGCAAGCCAAGCTTAATTGCGTAGCCTTGTCAGGAATGGCTTAACAATGCATCCACCTTGCTTACCCTCTGGGTTTTACTAGCTATACCATGTGTCTGCGAGCCGAGCTTAATTGTGTAGCTTCGTCAGGCACGGTTTAGCTATACTCCCCGGGCTTACTCACTTGTCAGTTCTATTACCTTCTAGCATGTTTGGTACTAACATCTCCTACAGGTATATACTAAGCGTGCTGGCTTAACCACTATATGGTTCTATACTATAACCTCTAGGTTTAACCTCTTTGAGGCTTATAAAGTCCTCTGGACTTTCTTTATGCTACGCCTGGTAGGCAGACCTAGCGTTCAGCATTTCACTGCTAACTCCGTTCGAGCGTCGTTACTCTGTGAGCGCAACTTTATCATATGTGTTTAGCTGTGCCGCGAGCGGATACCACGCCGAACGTGATAGCATATAGTGTTGGACATTAGCTTTACTCTAGCTTTGCTTAGCTCCGCTTGGATATTCGCTTACTTACTTACTCGCTTGCCTACTTGATATTTTAATCAATTATTTTATTAATGGTTGTGAAGAGTTTGAAATCATTACTTATACTATTTTCTAAAACTGTATTGTTTTCCTGTATTCGTATCGATTTCCTGTATCGGTACTATTTTTCTGTATTCATACGATCCCCTGTATCGGTACCATTTTCCTGTTTTATGATATATCATAATGAATATTTTTTGTACTATCACCTACATGGTACCACTTGACACCTGACACGCGCTTGTTATCACTTGACATCTACGTGTTATCACCTGACACTTGTATGTTACTACTTATCACCTGTCACATGTTACATTACCACTTGACTTGAGATTATCATATTATAGGAATCCTATAACTGCTATCCTTGTTTTCCATTATATTTGCAAAGGGAAAAACTTACAAATAAAAGTTTGAGGAGCTAAATTACAAGTATTCTTAAAAAGATTACAAGTAGATCTCCTCAGAGATTCTGGGAAAATGTGCCGATAGGAGTCTGGTCAGCGCGCGACCACTTTGTCCCTTTGACGATGCGAGCGATGAGATTCCCTTCTCGCCTGGTTCCGGGAATCAGAGAATAGAGGATTGGTAGAACCCTCTTGCTGCTTCTCAAAATCGCCTTCAATTAGGAATTCCTTCTCGCCTGGTTCCGGAGATTCCTTGAGAAGAAGGACGATGATAGGGTATCAACACCTTGGATAGAGAAAGCAATTCTCTAAAAGGTCTCTGAATTCGAGAGCGCACGGTGCTTTTTGAAGAAGCCTCTGTTGAAGAAGTCGGTTGATCGATTCTCGTGATCCGAAGGCGATTGATGGCTCGATCCCTCTCTGCGCGATGCGATCCTTTTCCCTTGTGCCCCTGGCGGGCTATTTATAGGGAGAGCAAGGGTATAATCGTCCCCTTGAAGATATGAAAACAGATTGAACCGAATTTATTCGAATCTGGAAAGTAGCCTTGCTGCGAGGCTAGAATAGCTTCCGCGGAGCTAGAAAATGGCGAGTCGGTTGCTCTTTCCGATTTGTTATGATCCTTTCCATATCGTTGAAGGATTTTCTCTGATCCTCTTACTCGTTTCAAGAGAGTCAAGAGATTGCGGCAATCACCTGCCATATTTGAATCCCGATTGGATTTGATTTGCTTGGATCCGATCTCATCAGGAGATTTGATTGGTCAAAGGTTGACCATAGCAGGCTGATAGCGGAGCTGCCCGCTTTGAAGCTCATAGCGGAGCTAGAGGCAATTCTTGGCGAAGTCCGAAAAGAGGCTTTTCGGCGAAGCTGTCAGTTAGCTTCCTGGCGATGCTCTGGATGATGTTAGCCTCTCAAACGAGGCTATCTCCTTGGCTAATGTAATGCTAAATGCTAGCATTTTAGACCTGCTGAGGTCTGTTTAGAAACAATCCGGGTTCACTGTTCTGCTTGCTGGATCAGTGGAGTCCAAACCGCTTCCTTGTCCCTTGGAGGTAGGTGAAAACTGGTCTTCAGCGTGTCTGTCCCTTGTCTTTTGTAAATGTCAACAAGTTTAGACATCGTTCGGACCAATGAGAATCTTGTCTTTTTTAAGTGTCAACAAGACCCCCTTCAAAGTTTTCGAGAGTCTGCAATAGCTCAGACTCCGAAACACTTTGAACTGTTGTGATGGTATGTGGAGTATGAACGTCGCCATGATGGTTGAGTTCAGCTTCGCCTTCAATCCTGCTTTGGGATGGATCAGCCGAAGAATTTGCACTGGTTCGCGAGTAGCTTCGCGTCGGGGTAGCTCCGCATCTGGGCTTCCAAGAAATAAGTTCGCTTTGGAACTCCTGTTGCCTTTTCAAAGCCAACTGCCGTGGGGCGGTTATGAGGAGGATCATTCCTTCTTTTGCGCCAATCGAGAGAGATGTTCTCTGATTCGCACATTTCCAAGGGAGGATACTCCCTTTCTTCAAGGCGCCATGAGTGCCTTTTATGAGGGAGACGTTTTCTTCCCTTGTACGGTTCCAATGGAAACTGTCCCTGTTATCAAGGCGCAATAAATGCCTTAAATGCGCTCGTGCTTCCACGCTTGAGGTGGTTGCGCTCAGGCCATGGGGCCTATAAATAGGACACTTGAGGTCCTCTGAAGAGAAGTGCCTTACCTTTCTTCTTCTCTTCTCTTGGTTGAGAGAGATACTCAGATCTCTGAATTAGTGGGAAAGCCCACTCTGGTTGTCTAACCGGCCAAGGACCAGTAAGTCTTAATCATTTAAAGTCTTCACCGCTTTTAGGGAACTCATCTCCCTTGATTTAGCTTTGACAGCTCGCTTCAGGGATTAGCTTCCCTTATTCTTCATCTTGCAATTGGCTGCTGCAGAGAAGGATCTCATCATGGCTTTCTGCGAAGCCATCGTCTTGATTTGATCAGAAAGACCATTGCTTGTTAAGTCCGCTGCGCAGGCAGGCCTTGGGACTTGGCCTCTTCAATAGTTGAGCCAGTCTTGCCATGTTGGTGAATGTTGAGACTGTTTCTCACAAGATCAGTCTGACTTTGCCGTATAGGTGAGGCTAGGACTTGGCGTTTGCTGAGCCAGCCCATGGTTGCTGCGCAGGCGGAGCTTGTCCTCTGCTGTGACTGAAGTCGGATTACTTTGCCGCTGAAGAATCTGACTTAATATTTTTTTGCAGCTTTTTCCTGTGCTTAACTGCTAACTTGCTTCAATTTGCCTTGCAGTGAGCTATGCTTGCCAGTCTGGTAACTTGATGGAAGAAACCATGAAATCGCCTTATGCTTCCCCGGTTGAAGCTTTACTTTTAAGCAGGAGGAACAATTCGGGGCAGCGGGAGCATGTCCCAGAGGTTATTGGCAGCCTCTTATCCGAGATGATTCGTTCTGAGGTGAGGCTGGCTGCCGCTTCGTCGGAGGTGACCAGTGAGATCACTGACATCATTGCCGACTTTCAACTTTGGTGGCCTTCGTCGGGGACGATCCACGTCAGGGGAGTGGGCCTCACACCCGTCAGATCCGTGGCATCAAAACCAGTTCCCATTATAGGTGATCTGACGTGTTGGCGGCGATAAGCTTTATTGCCAGGCTTCACAAAAAATGGCCTGGTAATACCTGCCATTTTGTGGAGAAAAATGACCGTGTCCTTGTGGCACCACAGATTACAGCCTTGTGCAGGAGGAAGGCCTTTCGTGTCCAGTTGATCTGGTTTGGAAGCAGATAAAACCGCTTGTATGCCTTTTATGCAAATGGCCTTGCTAGGCAACTTGGTGTGTTGTATGAAACACAACTTTGGTGTAATATCAAGTGTACCCTTGCTTTTAAATCAATGAAAGTTCTTTGCCTGACCATCTGATTTTTGCTTACTTTCACTGAGAGTTCGGCCATTGCTGGGCTGGACTGTGTGCGGAGCTAAGGACATAGTCCTTCCTTCGAATGATCTTCGCGAGACTGGTGTGTACCGCGAGCAGCACGCTTTTTAGAGGGCTAAGGTAGGCTTGGCGAAGCCCTTGAAGGATTGTGCGAAGTCTGCACTTTTTGCACTAGTGCGAAGTTAACTCTTAGTAGAGTTGAACCGGCGCTTCTCGGGAAGGCGCTTCGGGCGCTGTTTCGAATTAATTCGAAACGGCGGCATGGGCCCTTTTTCGAGGCCTCGTTTCAGGCGCTGATTGGCCTATAAAAGCCCGATCGGGCTGAATATGGAAGGGTCTCCTTTTTTCAGAGAACTTTTTCATCTCTTCCTCTTCTTCTTCCCTTTCTCCTTATTCAAGAGTTCAAGAACTCCCGTGGTTCTTCAATGGCGCCCAAGAGACGAGCGGGGAAAGAAGTAGCAACTTCTGCAGTGGAGGGCCTTCCTCCTCCGGTCATCGAGCGACCAGTCACCGGTAAGGAATTTTCCTGTCTGGTTGGAGACCGAGGTCTCTTTTCTTTTGAAGCCGGTCATTTGGCGATTTAGGATGGTCGAATGGGATCTATCCTCATTAGGGAACTTGTTTCCCTGAACTTCCCTATTTTCCTTGCACCAGGGAAGTAAGAACTGAACAGTTCTTCTTTTAGGCTTCCGTAGGAAGCCATTGCTCGAGCAGTCTCTGGCCTGTTGAGGAACAGGATATGGGTCTATTCCCTCAGTCGTGGCCACGAAGGGCGACTGTTGACCATGACGTCTTTTTGATGACGTCAGCCCTTAGGGTTGTGCCACTTCCTGTAAAGATGCAATCTTATCCGTGAAGCGAAGCTTTTTATCAAAGCTATCGCCTTGCAGTCCCTGCTTGCTGGGCGAGGCTATGCCTTAGCGAATTTTTTATGTCTTCGCATCCATTTGATTGGTGAACTAATCATAGTTCATTTCTGTTTTTGCAGTGCATTACGCCTCCGGTCTCCAGAACAGTCTGTTTGGTGTAACCAGTCGAGCAGGCGGGAGCATCAGCTTGCAGTTCATCGGGCAAGCTTCCTTGTTTAGCGAGCCGAGCTCCCTTGTACGGGATACGCTCATTCAGAGTGGTGGCCCGCAGGCCATGCGGAGCATCTTGACTACGGCTCCGTTTGAAGATATCGACCGTCAGGCTTACAAAAAGCCTGACTTCATGTTTGGGGATGCTGCACCTGATCCCGATCGCCAGCTGCAGGCCGGTGAAGGCCAGTGGATCTTCCAGTTGGATGGCGAGAGATTCTATCTCCCGTCCACTAAGCGGCATTTTGCTTTGTCTTCCTTCGCGAGCGTGACTCAGGCTCGGAAAATGTCGTGGGGCGTGAGCCTATGTGCCGAGTCTGTGAGTGTCGGGAGGTTGACATTCCAGTCTGGCTATTCGAGGGCGGGCCCTCCTCGTAACATAATAGGGCTATACCCTGGGAAGGTGTCGCGGGACCTTCCAGTAGGAGAGAACCCAGCTGCAGCGCCGACCTTCGGCACTCAGTTCTGCGAAGCTGACGGGAACTACCCCGCCACTGATTTCAGGGCTCCTGATTGGGTCCACCCTCCTAGGTCATGGTGGGCGGAGTTGACCAACTATATCCTCCATCATTTTGAGGGAGAATTAGAGGTTAAACCTCTATGAGGCCGTCAGGGCGACCTGCTACGGCATTGAGATGAAGGTGGCGTGCTTCTACGCCATTCTTGAGTTGTACTGCCCGGCCTCGGGGACTTTCTTCACCCCGGTTGGTGAATTGGGCATGGCCCTGCACGAGATGCGAGAGATCTCTGCTTTGCCCTTCGGGTCTCTTCCATATGAAGAGTATTTTCCCTGTGAGGCGGAGTTGGCTCTCTTGTAGAAGCAAGAGCCTGCTTTGCTTGAGACATATCAGGAATTGATGTGCCACCTGCACATTTGTTCCAGCATCCACACTGGTGGTAAGGGTAGCTCGAAGAGCTTGAAGAGCTGGGGGAACTACTTGTTCCCGGATATGACTAGTGCGCCTGAGGCAGCTCATTGCGGAGTTGCTAAAGAAGACATCTTAGCAAGGATGGAGGTGCATGCTGAAAAAGACATCGTCGTGACAGAAGATGATGGTCCTTTCGAGAAGGGTGATGTTCTTCGGAGCTTTCACCATCAGGCCCGTCGGCCTATGTCTCGCAAGGCGTTGCTGGCCGGATTCTTAACCATCTGGTTAAAGAAGTGTGTCGTGCCTTCTTCTTCGGGTGACATCGTCCACCCGAATGTGTTGCTGCCTGCCGTCCCCTTGGTCCATGGCCACTGTCTGGGTCTTCTCCCGGCCATGGTGTGTTGTATTCAGAGGGGCCTTCGTGTACTGACGGAGGCTTTCTGCAGGCCGATGGCGTCAAGGCGAGGGAAGGGTGCCGTCCTGCCTTGTGACGGACCCAATCCTAGGGTAGGTTTACCGTACACCTACTTGATGGCGTGGTTCGCCTTGCACTGCCCTACTTTGATTGGAGCTGGGGAGGACCCTCCGCAGGGTGTTCAAACGGCGCTTCTCCGTCGTTTTGAAGGTTGTTTGTGGCAGAAAACTTATGTGGCCGAGGCCCGTAAGTTAGTGCGTCGTTATGACGCTTATAGCCTGTTCCGTTGTTTTCCTCGTCTGCGGGGTGCAGGATACAACGAGGAATTCCATGATGTGGAGTCAGGTCGATCTCCCATGAGTCGGGGTGTTTTCGAGTGGCTGGTCTGTATCCGGCCCTCGCATTTGCTGTACAGGAGTGGGGATACCTGCTACATGGAGCCCTACATCCCGAGCCGGTTCGCCCGCCAATTTGGGTATGACCAGCTGTATGTGGGCAACCCCAATCCGGACCTGGCTTTCATGGGGAGCCTCATTGATGGGGCTCGTGCTTGGCGGTTCTTTACCGCGGATGACACTGGAGCGTGGCTACGCACGCTGTTGAGGGATCCCGGCCTTTGGACGATCCTGTGTTTCTGCCAATGGTATGCGGCTTCAAATTCCACGCCTCCTGGATTCAATGCCAATAGTTCAGGTGTGAGGTTGATTGCTCATCGGATGAGGCAGAAGGCTTCTGAGAAGAAGGAGGGTAAACGAGTCCGTGTCCCTGGCATAGAGGAGTTCATCGCTGTGGATGATAGCGAGGCTTCTGATGCAGGGAGCCCTCGCTTTGAGGTAGGGACAGGAGCTGATGTCCGTGGAGCTGACACCTGTGAAGCCGGTTCTGGTGTAGTGGGGACAGCTCCCCCACCACATGTGGAAGAAGTGGAAGAAGAGGACTCTGAGGTCCATTTCAAAAGGAAGCGTGGGAGTGGATCCCGTAGGAAGTCGTCGGCGAAGAGGCCCCGTCGCTAGACTCCCACAGTTGTGGTAGAGGGCGAACCCTCTACTGTGCTTCCTTCTGTTGCTCCATTAGTGGCTGAGCCGTCGGTTGCTGAACCGACTACTGGTAAGATTGGCCCCATTTAATATGCCTTCAGCGCACTTTAGATAACTCATCATTTGCTTTTTGTTGCAGGCGCTGAGGCAGTTGGAGAGCAAGGGGAACACTATGATCCCCTGTTCACTTATGGAGCTGCAGCTGGTTCCTTTGCTCGCTCGGAGAAGTCTGGAAGTGATACGGCCGACTTAGGCCTTTCAGGCGCTGGGACTTCTAAAGGATGTCCTATGGCCTCCAGCTCTATCGGGTGGTTTGCGGAGGAATCGGCGAGCGGGCCGGCTATGCGCGTTGAGTCCGGTAAGAACTTTCCGATGGGACCCCTGGATTCTGATGCGGCTGACGAGGTGACATCGGCCTTCGGTAAGACTAAGATCTCTTGGTCTTCGCCTGTTTGCTGCGTCTCCTTTTTTTGACCTTGGTTTTGTTGCAGGTATTCGTCCCCAAGGTGCATCAGCTTCGAAAGGAGCAGAGGGTTTCCCTGAAGGGTCAAGGGGCGATATGAGCGCTTCGACCGGGGCAGACGCTGCTGTGTTGGACGCGCTGTATGGCGACCTGCCTTTTTATCAGCCCAAATCAGCGGAAGGTCCTGAGGTTGAAGAGGCAGCAGTCCCGGAGGTATCCTCACTTCCAGTCACATCAACGAGTGAGGTGCAGACCGTTTTGTCGAATACGACACTGAGGGTGATTGTGAGCCCTACCTCTCCGACGCTGGTAGTTGAGCCTGCTGCTCAGGAGGTGGTTGCCAGTCCTATCTCCGCGGTGGCTGGCGTGCTGGTATCGCTGAGGACTCCGCCGAGGTCACCTTTGGCTTGCCCTGCTGCTATCGATGTTCCCGCTTCTTCTTCTGCGGCGGTGTCGACTGGGTTGGAAGATTGCTCCGAGGTTGTCTCAAGGATTGATGAAGCTGAGAATGACTTCATCGGCAATCTGGTTGACAGCTTTTACAACAGTTTGGAGCAGACTATCGGTCTGGTCTTGAAAGGCTCGCCTGTGCCATTCTCGAAGCTGAAGATGGTCCTCTCCCGCGGCATTGAGTGTATTCGGGACTTTGAGGGGTATCACCAGGCTACTGCTCTGGAACTCTTGGTGGATAACCTTGAGAAGGATGTAGAGGAGTGGCGCCGTCTCCGTCGTTCCGACCCGGCGTCTTTAGCTGATGAGCGGCTCGCACATCTTGTTGCGCAAAGGCGCGAAGCTCGGCTTGCTGCTCAAGAGGCCGCTGAGGCTATCTCCTCTGACTTGAAGTCCTTGGAGACGGAGCAAGTAAAGGTCGGGAGCGCGATTGACGCTTCCGCCAGCGCTCTTCTAGATGCTGAAGATAAGGTTGAGAGGGCCGAAGAGATGATCCAGAAGGCAAATCTTCTCTTGTCCAAAGCTACACAGATGCGTCTTGAAGAGACTGCGCGGCTTGAGCAGCTTAGGGCTCGAAGTAAGGAGCTAGCACGGCAGGAGTCGTCACAGAGGGCGACTCTGGCGGAGGCCGAGGCTCGTCTGGCTCAGTCAATGGATTTTGATGAGGCTGAGCTGAGATCACAGGCGCTGGCCCAGGCTGCTGATGACAGGAGTACGAGGCTAGCTTCGCTCGAAGATCGGATCCGATCTTATCATGTACGCCTATAGGCTCCTTCATGTATCCCATCTTTTTGGAATTTAATAAAAATTCTTTCTTTTGTCGTCTTTGTTTGTTTGGATGATGAGGCATGGCTGTCTGTTGGTTCAGAGGTCGCAATGACATAACCGAATGGGACGTCGCCAGTCTCGAGGTCAGCCCTTTGCGGGGCTAAAAGGGGAGATACTTGCCTTTTGTAAATGTCAGCAAGCATCGAGATTGAGACTTAGCTGTCTGCTGGTTCAGAGGTCGCAATGACATAACCAATTGAGACGCCGCTAAGCTCAATGGTAGATGAGACTTGGCTATCTGCCAGTTCAGAGGTCGCAATGACATAACTGGTTGAGAAGCCACCAAGCTCAACAATGAGTGATACTTGTCTTTTGTAGATGTCAACAAGTATCGAGACCTGTCTTTTGTAAATGTCAACAGGGCTCAAGGTTGAGACTTAGCTGTCTGCTGGTTCAGAGGTCGCAATGACGTAACCAATTGAGACGCCGCTAAGCTCAATGGTAGATGAGGCTTGGCTATCTGCCAGTTCAGAGGTCGCAATGACATAACTGGTTGAGAAGCCACCAAGCTCAACAATGAGTGATACTTGTCTTTTGTAGATGTCAACAAGTATCGAGACCTGTCTTTTGTAAATGTCAACAGGGCTCGAGATTGAGACTTAGCTGTCTGCTGGTTCAGAGGTCGCAATGACATAACCAATTGAGGCGCCGCTAAGCTCAATGGTAAATGAGACTTGGCTATCTGCCAGTTCAGAGGTCGCAATGACATAACTGGTTGAGAAGCCACCAAGCTCAAAAATAGATGATACTCGTCTTTTGTAAATGTCAACGAGTATCGAGACCTGTCTTTTATAAATGTCAACAGGGCTCGAGATTGAGACTTAGCTGTCTGCTGGTTCAGAGGTCGCAATGACATAACCAATTGAGACGCCGCTAAGCTCAATGGTAAATGAGACTTGGCTATCTGCCAGTTCAGAGGTCGCAATGACATAACTGGTTGAGAAGCCACCAAGCTCAAAAATAGATGATACTCGTCTTTTATAAATGTCAACGAGTATCGAGATCTGTCTTTTGTAAATGTCAACAGGGCTCGAGATTGAGACTTAGCTGTCTGCTGGTTCAGAGGTCGCAATGACATAACCAATTGAGACGCCGCTAAGCTCAATGGTAAATGAGACTTGGCTATCTGCCAGTTCAGAGGTCGCAATGACATAACTGGTTGAGAAGCCACCAAGCTCAAAAATAGATGATACTCGTCTTTTGTAAATGTCAACGAGTATCGAGACCTGTCTTTTGTAAATGTCAACAGGGCTCGAGATTGAGACTTAGCTGTCTGCTGGTTCAGAGGTCGCAATGACATAACCAATTGAGACGCCGCTAAGCTCAATGGTAAATGAGACTTGGCTATCTGCCAGTTCAGAGGTCGCAATGACATAACCAATTGAGACGCCGCTAAGCTCAATGGTAAATGAGACTTGGCTATCTGCCAGTTCAGAGGTCGCAATGACATAACTGGTTGAGAAGCCACCAAGCTCAAAAATAGATGATACTCGTCTTTTGTAGATGTCAACAAGTATCGAGACCTGTCTTTTGTAAATGTCAACAGGGCTCAAGGTTGAGACTTGTCTGTCTGCTGGTTCAGAGGTCGCAATGACATAACCAATTGAGACGCCACTAAGCTCAATGACAGATGAGACTTGGCTATCTGCCAGTTCAGAGGTCGCAATGACATAACTGGTTGAGAAGCCACCAAGTTCAAAAGTCGGATTGGATTTGGAAAAGGTCTCGTCTTCTCGGGGAGAAACGAGGAAATCACTGTCATAGGTTTAATGTTAACGTAACAGCGGAACATGTGTGGTCCTACCATTCCATAGATGAGAATTGGTAAGTGATTTTGGAGGTCTCGTTCTCACGAGGAGAAATGAGGGGACTGCTGTCATAGGTTTAATGTTAACGTAACAGCGGAATATATGTGGTCCTACCATTCCATGGATGAGAATTGGTAGGTGATTCTGGAGAGGGAATCAAATGGGAACAGGTCCCTTAGGATTTTTAGCAAACCCCCAGCTATCAACGGGTTTGATATGCCTTTACCAACTACCGTTTGAGTTGGGCTAGCCATGCTATTCCCCTCAGCATGATGAGCTGTCGAGGACTCATGTTGGGCTTAGAGGCCAACATTTTCCTCTATCCTTAATCGTTAAGGATGTCGGATCATTAGGTTGATGTCTGCACAACCTCGATTGTCTTTTAGGGTGACTGGTGCACGGCCAGGTCCCAGTTGATTCATGGCCGTATAGTCTCGCTTGGAGGAAGAGAAAGGCTCTCTTTGTGCGCATTTCGGACGCGCGGATCTCGATCAGAGGTGTAATGTTAACTTGATCGAGAGAAGGATCCTTGATTAAGGATAATACTTCTTTAAGAATTTGCCATTGATCGGCATCATGAGTAGGTCGCCACCTGCATTCATAAGGCGGTATGCCCCGTTTGAATAGACTGTTTCTATCACAAACGGTCCTTCCCATTTAGGCTGAAATTTGCCTTTGGTCTTGTGCGTCATAATCATCGGTCGTCTGACGGCTAAGACCAGATCTCCTTTCTGGAAGATTCTCTGCTTGACCTTCTTATTGAAGGCTTTTGATATCCGAGCCTGATATAGCTCGATGTGTTGCTGAGCTTGCAGCCGCTTCTCGTCTAGGGCTTCGAGCTCTTGAAGATGCAGGCGATCATTGTCTTCTGATGTCATCTTGGTAGTCAAGGCTACCCGCAATGATGGCACCTGGATTTCCAATGGGATAACTGCTTCGCACCCATATACCAGGGAGAAAGGCGTATTGCCTGTCGGTGTCCGAACTGTGGTCCGGTAAGCCCAGAGACATTCACCCAGCTTTTCGTCCCAATCTCGCTTATTCGAGGAGACGAATTTTTTGAGTAACTTGATGATCGTCTTGTTAAATGCCTCTGCCAATCCATTGGCGGCCGGATTGTAGGCAGTTGAAGCCACGTTCTGAATTCGGTATTTGTCGCAGAACCGATAGAACCCTTGGCTTACGAATTGGGGACCATTGTCATGGATGATCCGCCTGGGGACACCAAATCGATGGATGACATGGTGTTTGATGAAGCTAACCAAATTGGAGGTTTTAACTTCAGCCAACGGTATGGCCTCTGCCCATTTTGAGAAGTAATCGGTTATCGCCAGGATAAACCGGTGACCTCTTGCCGAAGAGGGACTGATTGGCCCTACGACATCAGTTCCCCATGCTTCAAATGGCCATGAAGCAACAGTAGGGTGGAGCAACTCCGAAGGTTGGTGTATGAAGTCTGCATGGACCTGGCACGCCTTACACCTTCGTGCATATTGGGTGGCATCGGCCATCATGGTCGGCCAGTAGTACCCAAGTCTGTGCAGCCTGTCTTTAAGCTTTGGACCCGGCTGGTGAGCTCCGCAAATGCCATCATGCGCTTCTTTAAGCACTTCCTGTGCCTCTGAATGGGAAAGGCAACGGAGGAGGATACCATCATATGAGCGACGGTAGAGTGTCTTCAAAGTGGGATCATAGTAGAAACGGACCGACCTTCGTCTGATGGACGCCGCTTCTTTGGGATCGTCTGGAAGCAGACCGTGCAGAGCATAGTCAATGAGAGGGAAGCGCCAATCCCTCGGCTCGAGATTCACGGAGATATTATGGACCTCTTGGATCCTTAGCATATGCTTAGAGCATACGAGGTGTCGGGTTGCGACTGTGAGGTGATACTCGGCGTCGGCCGGTAAGGCTAGCGTCGTTGCTAATGCAGCGAGAGCATCTGCCTTGGTATTTTGAGATCGGGACACATGCCCGATGTAGAAGCCTTCAAATAAGCTAGCCAATTCGATGGCTGTATGATAATAAGGCACCAAGTCCTCATGGCGGACTTCATATTCGCCTTTGACTTGACTGATGATCAGCTTTGAATCGCCGTAGGCTTCAAGGTAGCGTACCCCCATTGCTCGGGCGAGCTGGAGACCGATGAGCAGAGCATTGTATTCCGCCACATTATTAGAGCATGACTCTGTCAAGGAGAATGCTCTGGGAAGGATATGATCCTGTGGGGAGATGAACACAACCCCCACTCCGGCAATAATCTTCCCTTTGGGGCCCATCCGCGATGCTCCGTCGAAGAACATCTGCCACACTTCCTCTACTGAGGTTGCATTAGACTCGAAGACCTCATCAGGGATGTCTTCGTGGAGTTTTGAATGTTCCGAAACTGGATGCGCAGCCAAGAACTCTGCAAGGGCTTGACCTTTAACCGCCTTTTGAGGGGTAAAGGTCATGTCATATTGGGACAATAGCAGTGCCCATTTAGCCAATCTTGAGTTCAACGACCCTGGCTTCGTCATGAGAAGACGTAAAGGGTTTACCCTGGAGATGACATGTATGGTTTGGCCAACCAAATAATGTCGTGTCTTCTGAACAGCGAAGACGAGAGCTAAACACTCTTTTTCAATAGGATTGTAGCGAGATTCCGCTCCTATGAGAGTCCTGCTCAGATAATAAATGGCCTGCTCATGGCCATCGTCGTCCTTCTGAGCGAGGAGGGCGCCGAGGGAATAGTCCAGGGCTTTTACATAAAGCAAGAATGGTTTCCCTGATGTAGGGGCCACCATGACTGGAGGTTTTGTGAGATACCTCTTAATGTCTTCATAAGCTTCTTGACAAGCTTGGTCCCATATGAAGGCAGTACCCTTCTTCATTAGTCGGGTAAAGGGCTGGCAACGGCCCGAAAGATTTGCAATGAATCTTCTGATATAGGCTAACCTGCCTTGTAAGCCTCTGAGCTCTTTGAGGTTCCTTGGTGGATGCATGTCCTGGATGGCTTTGACTTTGTCTGGGTCTAGATGGATTCCTTTTGATGTGATGATGAATCCGAGGAACTTGCCGCTAGATACTCCCAAAAAGGATTTTGTCGGGTTCATTTTCAGCTGATGAGCCCGCATTATGTCGAACATCGTTCTTAGATCGCGAAGATGTTCGTCTTTGTGGCGACTTTTGACAGCAATGTCGTCAACATAGCACTCTACTGTCTTCCGGAGGTGGTCGCGGAAGATCATGCTCATCGCCCGCTGGTAAGTTGCTCCGGCGTTCTTCAGTCCGAAGGGCATTACAGTGTAGCAGTATACCCCCAATGGTGTTCGGAAAGAAGTGTGCTTCTCGTCACCAGGATACATCTTGATCTGGTTGTACCCTGAGAAGCCGTCCATGAAAGACATCCTCTCGAACCCGCATGTGTTGTCAATCATGACGTCGGTGATGGGCAGTGGGAACTCATCTTTGGGACAGGCCGTATTGAGATCACGGTAGTCGATGCAGATCCGTATTTTCCATTCTTCTTGAGGACGGGAACTATGTTAGCCACCCAATCTGGATGTTGTTCCTCCCGGATGAAGCCACAAGCAATGAGCTTATGAACTTCGGCTTCAATAGCCTCCATGATGTTTGGGCGGAACCGACGTTGTTGCTGCTTGACTGGCTTGACGTCGGGCTTGATGTTTAGACGGTGCATAGCGACCTGCGGATCGAGTCCGGGCATGTCTTCATAGCTCCAGGCGAAGACGTCTATGTACTCTTTTATGAGCATTATCAGTTCTTCCTTTTCGACAGGTGATAAGGTTTCACTTATGAAAATAGGCTTGGGGTGATCTTGACTGCCCAAGTTGACTTGGATCACCTTGTCTTCGGTAGGTGGCTCGCGCAGCTCGAACCGCTTTTCCCATTGGAGGCTTAATTGCTGGGTCCATGATTCCTCATCAGCGGCTTCCGCAGGTTCCAATTGACTGCCTGAAGTCATATTCACAGTGAGACCGTTGAACATCCCTCCTATGCTGATGTCAGAGTCCCATTCGGCAGATGAGTCTGACTGTGATGGAATTGGTTTGTCGTCTTTGACTTGAACCGTTACTGATGATGTGGGTGTAACATAACCCAACCCCCTGCGTGTACTATCATAGTAATTTGCAGGTTTCCCTTTCGGGACAGCATTACGCATCAGAGTGCGTCTTCCTTTTCCGAAGTTTAGGCCGCCTGCCTGCTTCAGGTCATATCCCATCTTCTCCATAATATGGCGTGCCGGCTGCGCATAATGGAAGAACTGTGGGGCTTCTGAGTCTGAGCTTGAACCTGTAGCTGCAGGTCTCCGTGACTGGGTCCTACCGAAGATTATCGGTGACTGACCTTGTTTGGATGGAGGGATCACCAGCGTGGCCCCTTCTATAACCTCCACAGATGTAGTAGCCGAACTTGGCTCATGTACGGGCATGTGCAGAGAGCCCTCTATGATGGGTTTAATTGACCCAATACTCGCAGGATAATCAAAAGAGATATTATCATCAATTACCCATTCACCTTCCTCTTCAGGAGGGGTATTACATTGGGGGTCATTGAGGAAACATGCTGTAATGGGTTCGCCAATCGAAATGGCTGGCATGCCTGTTTCGGATTCTGAATCCGCTTCATTGCCACTTTCATCATCGTCTGGCAATGATTCTGCAGGCGCTCCGTCGGCCTCTTGGTACAGGAGGGCGTCGGTGAAGTAATTTTCCACCCCCTTGAAGGGTTGCTTTTCAGCGAAGACAGTTCGTACTGTCGCATCATCTTCAACATATTTGAAGCATTGGTGGAGAGTGGAAGGAACGATCCAGTTGGCATGGATCCATGGTCGTCCCAATAGCAGGTTGTATGATGTGTCAGCATCAATGACATAGCATGTCACTTCTGACTTCAAGCTTCCGATTCTGCAACGGAGCCGAATCTTTCCCAGCGGATGGCTGCTCCCGGCGTTAAAACCGTATATTGTAGTGGTGGTCGCAGATAACCTGTACAGTGGTATGCCGAGGAAGTAGAGGAGCCTTTTGGGGATGATGCTGAGTGCAGACCCCGGATCGACTTGTATCCTTTCAATGCAAGTAGAATCGATATATCCGGTGTAGTACAGAGGTCGATCGTGTTTGTTGTCCTTGAGAAGCATATCTTCCGCCGTGAAGGTAATAGCAGGTACCTTTGACTGCGCATGATGGCACTCTGAGCAGGAAGGCCGCATCTCATCACCAGGGATCTCAGGCATGTATGTCAGAAAGGACTCTGAGTTGGCTAGCGCATCTCTGAGTGCCTCTCTTGTCTCTTTAGAGAGACGAAGAAGCTCGTGTATTATGATACGAGCCGGGATATTGGCTAAGTGAGCCAATATATCAAAGCGGAAGGGCGTGGCTAACCCTTGGCCTGGCGGTCTCTTCAACACATGGTCGAACCGCACTTCCTTAGGCTTCTCTCTCCCTTTGGTCGGGACTGGAGCGGATGTCGGCATTGGTACTGACGTCGTTTGCTGTTGTATCTCGTCAGTAGGTTTGTCATACTGCCTTAGGTATGACTTTCTAGACCGGGTGCCCGTCTGCTGAGGCGCATCTGCCTGCGCTGTACAGGCAAGCTTCTCTTCTTCTGAATCGCTGAGGGAAGCCGAAGTAAGATTACCATCATCTGGCAGGACAGAGATGACATTGCAGGACTTGCCCTTTTTGCTGGAGTCCTTCGACGTCTGCTGCACGTCTTGGACGAGGTCGGGGTGTATCCACATAACTTCCCCTGTCTCTAATGTCAAGGGGACGAGACCCTTGTTGTTTTGAGTCATGGCTGGAGGATGCTTGACTTCCAACCGCGGCGTGGGGGCTGGATAGGTCCCGTCGGGAACCATGACCTTCTGGGCAGTACCGAACTCAAGAGTCACCATATTGGCAGTGACTTTCTTCTGCTCCGTCTTCAGCGTGAGGACGCCAGCATCGACCAAGGCTTGAATTCTATCCTTGAGAACATAGCACTTGTCAGTAGGATGATGGACCATCCTATGATATAGACAATATTTGGGGTCGCTTGTGCGCCCTATCTCATTAGGACGGCGAGCATCCGGTAGCTTCATCTTATTTCCTTTGTGGAGCAGATGGAATATTGTGACCACTTGATCATCTCTGAAGGAGTACTGTTTAGGAGGGAACTTGGGCTCCTGGTTGTTGAAGCTGCTCTTCTTGGCTTTTGACTGCATGTCGCCGGTCAGCTCGACGGACATAATTTCCTTCCCTTTAGCCTGGGAAGACTGCGGGAGATCGCTACGCCCTTTGTTGTTCGCACCCCATTTGCTTCTAGGGGCGGATGGCTCGAACTTCTTAGCTGACTTCTCAGCTATCTCAGCTTGTTCGACCAATTCCTTCCAAGTATGGGCTTTGACAGCCCCCATGCGAACTTCTACTTGATCCAAGAAGTTGTGCCTGCATGTCTGTAAGAGCATGGGTAATGGCATCCCTGCTGGGCACATCAGGGATAGATTTCTGAACCGTTCAATGTATTCACGGACAGATTCGCCTTTCCTCTGCACAGTAGAAAGGAGCTTGTCCATGGTCACTTCGGTGTCATCCTCATAGAAGCGAGAGAGGAACCGAGTTTCCAGGTCGACCCAGGAATTGATAGAGCCCTGAGGAAGGCTTCGGAACCAGTCGAATGCCACCCCCTTTAAGGTGCCAATGAACAGCCTAGCCATGATGGCATCGTTGCTTATAACATTGCCGGTCTAAGACCGGAAATAGTAGATGTGCTGATTTGGCGAGCTCTTACCATCATACGTATGCAACGTTGGTGGTTTGAACTTTGGCGGATATGGCACCGAATCCCATTCCAGTGGGTAAGGACGGACTACCCCCACTTTCTTCAATTCATCCTTCTAAGCCAGGGATGAAATTTGAGCTTGAAGGCCTTTAAGGACTTCGGCATCCAGGGAAGAGCCTCCCTTAGATTTCTCCGTCTTGGGCGGATCATTGCTGAGATGTCCCTCCTCGTCATGATTACTCCCGGTATCATCATTCCGGTTGCTGAGGAGCTGAGCTAGCATCTGTTGAATATTGTTCAGGGCCTCTTGCTGAGTTCTAGAGGTCTGCTCCTGAGCTTCCAAACGCCGACGAAGGTCGTCATTGGCGTTCTCGGCCATATTGACCGATGCTTTGTCCGTCCGTACAGAACTGACTGTTGCTGAAGAGGCATACCCGCTGTCTCCATCTTCTCCATCAGATGATTGGGGTGATCGCCTGGACTGTGGCGAGATCAGGGTCTTTGAGGAAGAAGGCTGCTCATAGTTATAGGGTATTGCCACCCTAGACCTGGTGTTTCAGAAAACACCTTCTCCATGCACCAAGACTTCACCTAAGCCTGGGCAGTAGTCTGGATCTGGGGAGCCGAAAGGGGTGTCGTCAGATGCTTGACTCCCTCTGCGCGGCACTCGCCCCCTTCCGGTCATGTTGACGGATGCAGAGGCTGGATCTGGTGGCCCGCTCCTTCTGGGATGCTTCATTAGGATGCGTGCAGACAGTCGATCAAAGACTGATCGCTGGTATGGAGAAGTGGCGAGGGTCGGTCGTAACCGACACTGCATAGAATGGACCATCACCAACTGGCATCCACTTTGTCGACAAGAGGAGGAAGTAGTCTGGAAATGCTTCAATCTCCGCTTGTCCGTCAAGAATTCTCGCAGGTCGGCCCTGTAGGGGCCTGAATAATCTGGTACATGGGACAACCCATCGTTCCCCTTATTCCTGCGGAAAGGATTAGCACCGAATAGTGCTCTGGTTCTAGCCTCGCGGCTGTAAACCCGATGAGTACGCCGGGGTATAATAGCCTTGCTTGTGAGGACAAGGCTAGCAATAGGCGCTGCTGCTCTAGGCGACGGTATGATTGCCGTCTTGACTTTATGGTTGGCAGCATTGTTGGCGCAGGCAGGCATCTTGCCTTTTTCTTCATAAGAGAGGCGCGGGTTTGGCGTGGCTACGCCTGAAGCTTCAGCAGAGGACTTTTGTTTAGGCTTCCATATCCGCTTTGGCAGAGGATGCATAGGTTCGCAAGGAACCTGAATAGCCACAAGCGGGGCTGTGGGGTGTTGGTAAAATTCTGCCTCTGGTTTCTGATTTGAAACCTTGGTCATGAAGACCTTCCCGTGCTTCCGTGCTCGAAGCGTCAGGCCACCCCCGGAGAGGACTTCTTCAAATCTTCTTTGATCGATCTGGATAGCCAGGTTCTCAAAAGTGCAGGATCTGGGCTGCGGACATGTTTCCTTGTTGCGCCAGAGAACTGCGGCAGGTTTGCAGAGAACCTTTTCCGTCTCCGCAGAGACTTTGCTTGAAGATTTAGCCAGAGAAGATCTGGCTGCACCGGCTTTTCTGAATTCAGAGATAGACCTGAAGGTCTGTTCGTCGCATTGCGACACTTGATTCTCAGCAGAGGAGAATACAATCCCCAGCGGAGTCGCCATCTTGTTTTCTATTATATTTGCAAAGGGGAAAACTTACAAATAAAAGTTTGAGGAGCTAAATTACAAGTATTCTTAAAAAGATTACAAGTAGATCTCCTCAGAGATTCTGAGAAAATGTGCCGATAGGAGTCTGGTCAGCGCGCGACCACTTTGTCCCTTTGACGATGCGAGCGATGAGATTCCCTTCTCGCCTGGTTCCGGGAATCAGAGAATAGAGGATTGGTAGAACCCTCTTGCTGCTTCTCAAAATCGCCTTCAATTAGGAATTCCTTCTCGCCTGGTTCCGGAGATTCCTTGAGAAGAAGGACGATGATAGGGTATCAACACCCTGGATAGAGAAAGCAATTCTCTAAAAGGTCTCTGAATTCGAGAGCGCACGGTGCTTTTTGAAGAAGCCTCTGTTGAAGAAGTCGGTTGATCGATTCTCGTGATCCGAAGGCGATTGATGGCTCGATCCCTCTCTGCGCGATGCGATCCTTTTCCCTTGTGCCCCTGGCGGGCTATTTATAGGGAGAGCAAGGGTATAATCGTCCCTTGAAGATATGAAAACAGATTGAACCGAATCTATTCGAATCTGGAAAGTAGCCTTGGTGCGAGGCTAGAATAGCTTCCGCGGAGCTAGAAAATGGCAAGTCGGTTGCTCTTTCCGATTTGTTATGATCCTTTCCATATCGTTGAAGGATTTTCTCTGATCCTCTTACTCGTTTCAAGAGAGTCAAGAGATTGCGGCAATCACCTGCCATATTTGAATCCCGATTGGATTTGATTTGCTTGGATCCGATCTCATCAGGAGATTTGATTGGTCAAAGGTTGACCATAGCAGGCTGATAGCGGAGCTGCCCGCTTTGAAGCTCATAGCGGAGCTAGAGGCAATTCTTGGCGAAGTCCGAAAAGAGGCTTTTCGGCGAAGCTGTCAGTTAGCTTCCTGGCGATGCTCTGGATGATGTTAGCCTCTCAAACGAGGCTATCTCCTTGGGCTAATGTAATGCTAAATGCTAGCATTTTAGACCTGCTGAGGTCTGTTTAGAAACAATCCGGGTTCACTGTTCTGCTTGCTGGATCAGTGGAGTCCAAACCGCTTCCTTGTCCCTTGGAGGTGGGTGAAAACTGGTCTTCAGCTTGTCTGTCCCTTGTCTTTTGTAAATGTCAACAAGTTTAGACATCGTTCGGACCAATGAGAATCTTGTCTTTTTTAAGTGTCAACAATCCTATATTTTAGACAATGACATTGTACCTCCTAATACTCATGTACTTAAGTATTCATGTTCTCCTGTGACTCCTGAGCATATCATGCTACTGCAATTCCTGTAAATTAATAATTACTCAATAATCGGTATTAAAAAGAACAACTTACAACAGGTAAAGGGAAACTGATAAACTTCTATTGGTGAATATGTTTACAATGGTATTAGTTATGTTGTGCAACTAAAACTTTCAGTTCTACCAAAGGTCATCCGGGTGTTCCAAGGGGAGCGTTGGCTCGCTACCTCTTGTTACATTCCTTAGTGGGCATAATGTAAGACCCTCCTCCTGTACGCCTTGCGGCCGGTTCTGTACACCAGCAACGGAATATCCTGGATCGTGATCCCGGGCATGCACGGGACCCACTGTAAACATAACATGTTGGTTTCATCATTAGTTTCTAATAACAACCTCGACTTACTTATATATAGAGGTATGTGGGATGGAACGTACGCCTGTACACATACATAGATATATGGGTTGAGCGAGTAATAATAATAAGATGCTAATTAATAATTCATTATGTTGTTTTGCAATTCAGGTCGTATGTACTTGGATTATGGTAACATAAGACATAAGGTATATTATGAGAGTTTCCTTATTTGGATTATTCCTTCAACGTACTAGTCTTATGAATTTGTAAACTGAGGTTGTACAACTGGTTTTGTTTGTATTCAGTATTATCGATTTAATTAGTTTTCTATCAGTTTTATGATGTTTTCTTAGTTTAGGAGACAACTCAGATTATATGCACCCAGGATATGGTAACGTGAGTTATAGGGTATATATAAGAGAGTTTCTTTATTTGGATTATTCCTTCAACATACTAATCTCATTGATCCATAATTTGAGTTTGTACAACTGATTTTGCCACATTTACTTTACATGATGCCTCATTGCCTGCTCATATGTGCCTATGCTCAGACACAGTTTTCAATACATGCTTTTTCACTCGAATTTATTGATACACGTGTGCTTGTCCCTGCACGCCAATTGGCACTCATCTTGTCACATGTTGGGTTGCTTCTGATAACCCTAGATTTGTATGTCCAGATCCAAGAGTTTAGACCATGGTGGACTTTTTGTTGATCAGAGTTGTGCAGCGGTAGCATCGTGGATCAGCAGTAGACCAGTCCTGGTTTCTATCCTTCTAGGCCTCTGCTCGTCTCTCGAGTTCTTCTTTTGTAATTTGAAAGCACTTTTTGTACTGTTCATAATTGATATCTCTTTGTATTCTCATATTTATGCCTATCGGTGATGTAATATTCTTGTAATATTGTATCACATCCTGTGATAATGTTGTAATTATACCCTTGTGTTGGAATGTATAATACACCATGTACTTTTGTACTCTGATTCTTACTTGTACTATGCTTAGGGTATATACGTGAGTGCATTTTTGACCTATTTATATACGTCGCAATAACATCTCCGTACAGCGGGATTGGGGCATTAGAGATGGGCCTCTTCTTCGGCACTCATTAGACCTGTGTCCAGATTCGCCACACTTGTAACACTTGTCAACCCCAGGCTTGGTGTCAATGTAGAGTCTTTAGCCAGTAATTATACTATTGGTTGACCTATCGTCATGAAGCTTGACGGGACTCCGTCGTCTCCTGCAGGCTCTTCGATTGATAAAGGACACTTGAAAGGTGAAGCTCTACTTCGTAACCGCTCTATCTTCTGGCTTTGTTTTGAGCTTCATCAACAGAGAACATGTCCTGAATGGCCACATGTTCCTGGATGGGGTAGTTTAACCCATGAATGATTTCGCAGTCTGGTGCTCCTTAGTGAGAGATAAATCATACCACGATGTGGCGATACATCTCGTCCATATATGTTGATTCAGTCCTCGTACCTTACCTGCATTACTCAAATTGATTGTAAATGATCTGTTGATAATTCGGTGGAAGGAATCTACCTTGTAAGAGTTGCTTCATGCACCTCTATGTCATCACGGTTGCTATTCTTGATGCCTTTGTGAGATTTGTAATTGATTCTACCATGCAACTGCTCCTTCCTTAAGCTTATATGCTACAAATTTGACTGTTTCTCTATGAAAACATAAGCCATGTCAAAGAAAATATCCACCTCGTGTTGGCCCAAAGGCCAATCACTCTAGTTTTGATGATGATTAACTCATATAGTTATAGTATTAATGATCTTGTGCTCATTTAGTTTCAGATATTTAATCAAGATCTTAATTGGTGTTTAGCTTCAATAAAAATTTGAAGTCAAGTCTTGAAGCTAGCATGTATTGATTCAAGAGCTCGTGCTTCAACGATCACATCAAATACTCAAGAGGAGTCTAACTCTTTGGATCAAAGTTTAGACCAAGTCAAGATTGAAGAGAAGATTTTCAAGAGAAGATTTTCAAAACCTGAGTCTAGTTTTGTAAGTGTTAAGATTTTGTGTTTTAGATAAAATATAAAAGATAGATTAATTGTAATTGCTTAAGTTTATACACACACACACAAAAGTTTGGTTTTCGAAAATTAACGTTTTTGTTTTAAGTTTTAAATTCTATGCCTCAAAAATAATTCACATGTTTGTAATATGTGTTGATTTTGACCACACATATTAGCACTTCAAAGTATTTCAATGAACTTATTTTTGTGAATTTTATGAAATTTAAGATGTATTTTAAAAAGTTATTAAAAATGTTTTTGGGCTGCTTCTGGTCGACCGACGGGTCCATCGAATGCTAGCTCGGTCATCGAGTGGTCGACCGACGTGCACTAGATGTGCACAAGCCCATGTGACTTGAGCTCAGTTGATCGACCAGTCGACCACAGTAGAGATCGGCCGACCAACTGGTCGACCGACTGAGTTTGTGGAGCTCTCGGGTTTTCTCGGTCGATCGGGCGGCCGACCATTCTGCTGAT